>JAQFVV010006346.1:186184-381825 GCA_028023455.1 Epiperipatus broadwayi | reverse complement strand
CTCAGTCCGCACCTTGTTACAATGTATTTTGTAGTTACAACCATTCATTTATTATTATTGTTCTTGCTTTGCTAATTACCTCTTAGGACCTTTGGAATTTTAAATATGACCAGTCCAATCTTTTACTTTCCCTCAAAGTAGACATATTTCCTACTAAGGGACCCTTTTTCAGGCATTGCCATTAAAATGTGTATGGGAAGACCAGCACATCAAATCCATTATTATTATTCAGACATGTTTTGGCTGGAGGGCCAACATTTCTCATCATCTACCTGTAAATACCAGGGAATTCTTTTTAGCAAAGCCACCCTGAGGATCATAACGGACCTCATTCATTCTTTGTTGTAATCTATAATATCATACTGCCTTTATCATTCTATATATATATATTTACAAACCTGAAATGCTCTCTGCCATGATGGCACGTCCTTCACAAACCAATCCCATTAATTATTAAATCTGATTATCTAATTTAAAATGAAATATTTTGCTTTCCACACTCATTATAGAGAACTGATTTAAATGTAATAGTGTCTTAAATACACATCGCTCATGCCTTGTTATTTATATATAAAATAGATTTATTTGTAATCTCTTAAAGAGGGCTAATGATATTTTATTGCTGATTGGTTCTTGGCAGACCAATTAACAAATTTTTACTTTGTTATCAAATGCCTTGCATTTAGCAGCATCAAAATAAATTCAAGAAGTATAATAACCTAGTTGTATAAACAAAACTCAACTTATTTTGTATAACAATAACTCAATTTCTTAATAAATTCCTGTAATATTATTATTTTAAATTAGCTTAGTTTGACATCACTCCGAATCTCTAATATTAATCACCCTAGTTATTTACATTTCTTTTATTTAAGTTCAATTCTTTGTAATGTTGCCATAAAGAATTATAATTATTAGGTTCAAACCATTAGTAATCAATATCAAATCACATCTGTACTGTTCTGCAATCGTCAGAATTCACTAAATCATTAATTTCTCATATAAACCCTTTATTATTTTGAGTCTCTTTCTGAACTGTAAGCTCCAGCTGGGATGGAAAAAAAATTCAGGACTGCTAGTATTATCACAAATGTTATTCATTAGTCAGAGAGGCAACAGTTAAGTGTTTTATTAAAATATCTATTCTGAAATATTATTCAATCTTTCATCTCCTGCTGCAATTAGAAATATTTAAATAAGTTTGGTTTTTTAATATTAAATAGTTGCCTAAGTTATTCATAGGCTTAGGTTGCTTCTTTATTTATATAAATAGGCATTTTAAAAAAGTATTTTATAATAAAATCTGAAGATGGTATTTATGAAAAACCAAAACCATTTTACATAAATGCACTGTACAAAAAAAAAGAGTAATATTAATAACTTTCAACCGCTATAGATGAAATCTTAAAAAATAAAAAAAATTATGGCAAAATAATCTTCAATATAGCGATATATAATCAAAACTTTGAGATCAGACTATGGTCCACATGATGTATGTATCATACAAGAATTTGTTTGCATAAACATCAAAAACTAATCTTTAATTTTCTTTTAACCTTTTAACTTTTTTCTCCGTAGTTTCAAGTGGCCAAAATATAGCAAATTATGATGAAGATGAGATATACACTATCAAAATTAAATAGCATAACGATTCCACTCACTTATATTTAATCTGCATTTGATATCTTCGAAATAATTATGCTTACATGAATGGCCTATAAATAATGAGATGGAATATTCCCATCATATATATCCAAGGGGTATCCAAAAATAACCAGAATTGTTCTCTGGTTTGCACACCTGTTGAATATATGCCTCTGCTGTTAAATATTTCTTGCAGGAACCCTTTTGCATCAATTTGCCAAATGATATCTCCATGTGAAATCGTGGTACCATATAACATAATTTTTTTCTAACGTCCATTTCATGTATTTGATAATTTTTATAATGAGTGAAAAGTCCAAGCAATATAAAATTCAGTTTTTGTTTACAGAAAATGGCAGATAAAACAGTTCTAATGCTTTAAAAAGATTAAAAGTAAGCTGATCTAAAAAAAACACAAGTTTATGAGTGGTTTAATTAAAATGCTAAATTTACCATGTCCCTTAAAAAGCATAGTGAGTAAACTCCAAAGTCAAAATAATGCTCTTTTTTTATTATGCAAATTCGATTTTTCTCTGATTTAATTTGTAATTTTTATCTGCAAGTTCTGAAACATTTGTGTGATGCGGTAAAACGTAAACATCACGTTTTGTGGCAAAGAGAGCTTTACCTTGACAAAGGGTCATCTCTCAAAGCCAATTCAGCAGGATCCAGATTATCTATCAGCCATATTTGCTTGATCTCTCTACATACATTTTTTTTAATATTTTAAATGAAAAAAAGGCTTTTTTTTTGATGAACTGAAAAGTGATGAAAAAAAAAAAACCAAAGGCATTACTTTGCAAGTGTTTTTGAACTACTATGAAAAATGAAAAATACATTTAGACCAATGTAACTTGAAAGTAATTAAATTTATAATACTTAAAAATAATTAAAGAATTTTTATTATAAAATTCCAGTTATTTTTGGGTACTTCCTCGTATGCATATATATATAAATATCCCCCTGGATATATCTATATCCCCCCCCCAATAAATACCATACTTGATTAAAAGAAAGTAGATAAGATAAAACTAGAACTTTATATTTGCATGCAAAATTAATGAAAAGTATTTCTCTACAAGATGAAAATATTTAAATTATTTGAAATCAATCAAAGACTATCAAAAATTGTTTTAGATAAATAATATTTAATAATAAAATTGTATCAAAAGGCAGTAAAATTGTCAGGATTTTCTAGGATTTATTGTTTTGTACATCCCAAGCTCAATTATTAACTATTATATAAGCTGCTGTAATTCTATTAAATTGAACATATTTCAAAACCAATTCATATTCACTTCATATTGAATATATTTGGCATAAAAGTATTAATAATTATCATCTAAAATTATTTTTCACTAGATAATTAGATCAAACAGGAATAGTTTGCTTGATTAACTTTACTGCATCAAAAAAACCAAACAAACATGCTATCATTAATACAGAAAGGAATGCAGAACATGAAAACATCAAAATAGCAGCTTAGAAATAAATTCTAACAAATCTTCTAATATTCAGTATAGAGAGCTTCATTTTCCCATTTTATTTAATATTTATATGATACATCAGATATTCATTCATTCACTCTCTCTATTACATTATAATTCACAATTCTTTCTGGAAACATCAGGACAACTACAAATTCCATACTATCTTCCAAATAATAGTATTATATTATTATTATTTATTTATTTTAAGCCAAAAAAAAATAAATTTGTAGATTAATAATGGATTAAAGTATTTTAATTACTTCACTACCAATTCTATTTTGACAATTCCATAATGATAATTACAGTTATATTATATTTTCATAATTTTACAATATTTATTACAAATGAAAAAAATTCTAAAAGATATTTGTATTTTGCAAATATGGGGGGGGGATAAAGTAAAATACATAATGAGAATTTTTTAAAAAAAAATAGTAGAATGATGATTGCTAATTTTAAAAAAATATTATATGACTTTTTTCTTATTTAAAGTCCAATGAGAAAAAATTATTCTTCAGACATCATAAAGTATGGACATATTGTTTAAAATTTAAAATAGCACTTTATTTTATTAAAATATTACAAAACATTTCTGCACTGGCCTTTATGAAAAACATTTATTTTCACCAAATCAATCATAATTTCCATTTGTCATTCTAAAAACAATTTTTTTTTTTTTTCAAATAAAATGTAACTGTAATTGTTTATTTTTTAAATTTAACCAGCATTGGCTGACTACAAGCAGTCTACTATACCACTATCAATTTTCAAATGGTTTAATTTATATACTTTTTAAAATGGAACAGGTTTCCATCTCAGTATCATTCTAAGTAAGTCTGTATTTTGAAAAATTAAATTAGTTTAAATTTAGCTTGCATAGCATAAATTTTATGCCCCCCCCCCCTCTAATTCAGTGCTATCGCTTAGCTTTGTAGTCTAAATGATTGTAAAATTTTTCAACTTTTCAGATGACCTCTTTTTTTACATTTTAATACAAATGTTATAAAACTTATTGTAAATAATGGCAACAATAATAAATAATAAAAAGCTAAATTTATTTCCTTATGCTAATTGATTATAAGAAAGCAATCAATGAATCCAGTTAAACAAAAATAATTTAATTTTTTAATTTTTGCAATTTTATGGCTATACTTCTTTCTCTTCTTTTACACAAACATTTTAATAAATATGGTGTAAATAATGCTGATTTGAAACATTTATTAAAACAAATAAACATCTTTGAGATGGATATCAATCAATCAGCTGTATTGTTGGTTCCTTTGTATTACATCCTTTAAATGACACTATTGATCAGTGACTTGATGGCTTCTTTGAATTTACATTATTCTATTTTACTGACATGTTCAGACTTTTTTAAAAACTAATAAATCAATATAAATAAATTTTAATTCCAGTTTCTACTGTTAAATGAAGGTAAAACAAGCAAGCAAAAGAGCATTACAGATATCCATAAAACAGTAAAGAAAAGCGGACAGTGATTTCAATGCCATCAGAACATGCCGAACAGACATGATAAAGTGAATCTGTAAACAAGTTATATACCATTGGAAACCATAAAATCTTTCATGACATTCTTAACAAAATGAACATATACCAATAACCTAAAATTAAATGTATATTAAATAATTTAGAAATGAATGATCAAATTTTATTATGGCTTTTTTATATATATTTTGCCACAATTCCTTTTGACAAGTATGAATAGACATTATCAATCTAAGACAAAAAAATCTAAAATAACAATTTATTTCATGCAAAAAATTTTCAAAGGCTAGGATTAAGCTTGTAATGCTATATTTTTCTTTCTTCACTATAAAACTCATTTTCTCTTTCTTAATTTATTCTTATAGATATGACAAAAGTAGTTTTTCGGCTTAAAATTAGTTCTTATTTTATACAATTTGCATTGAAAATTATAATACATTTATTCTTCATAATTAATGCCTTAATGTAATCTTGTTATTTCATGATGGAACCAAAATATCAGAACCAAAATTCTGCCACAAGAAATTACAGAAAAAATATATACTTTTGGGAAAATTAGTTAATGAAATAAGCAAATATGATGCATATCTGATAAAACTATTTTTTTTTATTTTTTTTTCTCTTTCAATTTGAGAAAATGTATTATTTGATTTCTTATAAAATTATTTTGAGTCCATATTAATTTTATTTGCATAAATAGTACTAATAACTAACATCTTTGTTTCAATGACTTCTTTAAAGTCTTAGTATAAATAAAATAATGAGAATAATTTTCCAGTGTATCATCATCTTATACTTTTAAAAATTAAAGAGTAAACTAAAATTTTATTTTCATTCATAATCTATTGAAAAAAAATTACAGATTTATAAAGCTATGCTGGACAAAACAATGTCACATTATTAGAGTTACTAATATATATATAATGTTGCCACTAAACATAGATAAATTATATAATTTTTTTAAAAATAAATAAATAAATAAACAGTGATAATAATAAAAATTATAATAGGCATATATTGTTCAATAATTATTTTACAATTAAGTTTATTTAAATAAATTAAATCATATTGATGCATAGTGGGTAATTTAATAAAACATAATAATAAGTACTAGATAATTATGTTGCAATTCTGAAGAAAACAAAAATCCACTTTTTAAAAATTTAATATCATAATTTTTCTTCTGAAACTAATTAATTGTGAACAATGGAGATCAATATATTGGCAAATCTAAACAAATCCCTTTTCACATGTAGCACATAAAAGTAGTGCATTTCCCACTAAATTTACAAACAATTACATCTGCTTTTAACAATATTTGTCCAGAATAATTTTAAAAATAGATTGTCTTTACTTTTTAAATTTTTCTTATTTTATGGGTTAACCTATGATTATCATATGTGATTAAAATCAATAAAGCTATACTTATGTATTTTTTAAGCATAAACAAGTTTCACAGAAGTCTAAAAACTTTTTCTTAAATAAAAGCAAGGATAGGAATATACCTATAACTATACTTAAATAATGTACTCATATATCAAAAATGTTGCAAACATATTCTAATTTCTTCATGCTTTATATTAGCATTTACATACCAGTTTGTCAAATTATTTAACTTTTACTCAAGTAATATGGAATGATTTTCTTTTAAATGAGGGATCTTCAAATTACAGATCCCAGCCCCAATCTACTGCACAAGATTTTATCTTTGTTGCTAAAATTATTTTTTTTATGAAAGAAGTTTACATATATAAATAAACAAAAGAAGAAATTAAATAATAATAAAAAAATTTCAAAAATTGTTATAAATATTTTCAATATTTCCTAAATTTTCTAATATATTTTAAACTATCACCTGTTGAATTTGTATGAAATATTAAGATAATACTGATTTTTGTTAATAAAACTAATTAATTTCAAGAAATGAATACTGTTCACAATTAATTCAATTTAAAAAACCAAATATTTATCTAATTACAAAAAGTCATCAATCTATTTCCTCAACAGCCATGAGTTTCATTGTTTTAATAGCAATTTAAACATTGAGTTTTCTTTTTGGATAGTAGGTCAGACAAGTATTTTGATATTTAGTTTCTCATTTGTACTTTATTTCAACATGATTGAGAAAATGAACAATATTTAAATAAAATCTTGTCATTTTCATTTATAGATATGTAAAGATATGTTTAAAAAAAATGTTAGTAATAAAAAAAAATCTAAAATAAATATTAATAATTTTAAAAAAATATTTAATATAAAATATATTAAACCATTAATACTTTTATCCTGCTGAAAATGCAAAATTATTAAATTACATTTTATAATATGTCAAGCATTACTAGTGTTTATTACTTGCTAACATTTGTAATTTTAAAATTCATTTAAAAAAAATTTTATTTACATTTTGTCATTCAAAGATGTTATGACTAATTTTTTTAAATTGTAGTGGGAACTATTTTTTTTTTCCTATCAGATATCTTTCATTCACTTTATTATTCCTTTATACAATCTAAAAAAAAAATATGTATGTAGGTATTAACTAAATATTTATTAATAATTTATTATTAAAACAGTCAATTTTAATCGCTTGTCTGTTTCATCTATTTTACCCTCATAACTACACCTATGCCAGATTTAAGCCCTCTCAAGAGTACCTACATAAATAACTTTAAGCATCTATGTATGTATGATCACACATATATGCGAGTGTTAAATCTGTAATTGAATCGATAGGTATATATTACAGGAATATGTTTATTTTAAAAGTCATGTGTTTAATTAAAAAAACAATTTAATCTAAAATATTAGTCTATTTTATAGTTTATTTTGCTGAATCACATATACATAAATGTATTCCAGGTACTACCATCTTACATATAGAGAAGAATTTTCGGTTTTTAATTTAACTTGTAGTAAACAATTTTAATTAGACCACCGCAGCTGCCCCAATATAGTGTGAGACTAGTTTTATAATCTTAAATTTGCAATAATTTCTTAGAATTAACAAAGTTGTCAACAATGTGCACTCAACTGGCACTATTAAACAATGAACACAGACATGTAAAAAGTAACACAAAATTAAAGTTAGAATTTAAACATTAAATATGTTAGATCTCGAAGATGTGCTAATGGGTTTTCTAGCTGCGTACAAACTTGTAAACAACCGGATGGTCAAGAGTAAAATTGTATAAAGTTCAATTTTTGATAGCCAACATATATACTATATTGTTAATGTCAGAGCAGTCAAACAAATCCAAACTCATTTAAACTTTGACATAGCAGGATAAAAAGGAATAGACTTGTCACTTCTTCGTGCGGGAAGTAGGAGTCTGTGGTCCTTTAAAATGCAATGAATAGCCTCCCAGCCAAGCAGCCTGTTGTAAGAAGATCTCACTGAAAACCAAGCCGTCTATCCAAGGTGCCAACATCGCCATCCAGTGTGCCTGAAGCTGCAAAGATGAAAATCGGTAACATTTCTAATTGCTGCAGAGTTCTAATTATGAACTTTTAATCTCTCAGTTTCCATCTTTCTAAGCTGGCTATAATGTAAAATGAACGTTTTGTATCTGTTCTATGAATTCTTAAATTAATGTAAAACTCAATCTTGTCTGAAATCAAAATTTATAATTTGAAAATCATTCTTTTAAAATACAACATGCTGTAATAATCTTAAAATTTAAGCTATAAGTTATTGCAGACTTTTATGCCTATTTATTCTACTTTAATTTACTTTTATGATTTTACTATTGTATGAACTTTAATAAGCCAAATAACTCAAAACCGCGAGTATTTATATATATAATTTTAGTCTATTTCTTTGCGAAGATATTTTCATGTCTTCCTTTTAATAAATATTAAATAATAGAATTATTACTCCCAACTCACAGTTTTGAGATATTATTATTTTAACCGATTGATTTTATTTATTAATAATGTGTAGTAACCAGTTACATTCTAAATAAGGTGATAGTTTGCTTAGCTATAGTTATGAATTATAACTTTCTATATATGTAATCCATATATCGTAGGAACTAGCCACAGGGATATTATTAAAGCATATTTTTCATGTTTTATCATTAATTGCCTGTCAAATATGTTTTCTCCTCCTTAGATTATATTATATATATTAAAGATGCAGGTGCCGGCTTAAGTTAGATTACAAATATATTTAGTCCCTAAACATAATATGATTAACATACTAATCTTCAGAGCTGGGTTATATAGATATGCAAATAAATGCTATCTATTTTCAGGCATGTTTATTTAGTTAAATGATTCTTATTTGATATATGTATACATTGTGAGTGTGTTCTTACCAAGTACATACTGCACATTAACTGCTTGCTGCATGTTTTCTGATGAGGCATTGGCGGAGGTCATGCTCGTCCATTTAGTTTGGGTAAAGCAATATTTTAGAAGTGGAACACAAAGGTCCAGCTAACTAAAAGCTTATCCAACTTAAACTTTTAATGTTCTTATAATCATGGCAAGTCATTCAGTCATAGGGCACTGAGCATTCAATGCTAAAGTCCAGGAATAATGACCCACTCGCACCATGATTATTTTTATTAATAGTTTAATAAATGCCATAATGTGTATAAGTAAACCAGTTCTCTCACCTTATTAAAACAGACAAAACTCTCTATACATATTGCCACTCAGTGCAAGCCAGAGTAATCAGTGGATGTCAGAAGGCTTGTGCATAAAATCCCCATCTAGTGCCTACTCATCCAATATCCCCAGACTAGTTTCTGGCTTGTGGCCTTTGTCAGTGTGGAGCCTTGGATCTGAGAGCACTGCACATAGATCTTAGGATCTAATGCAGCCCTCCACCAGCCACCTTTTATTTCTACTTAACTACAAAACTATGAGTCTTAAATTGAAAAACACCATAATATTTTCAATTCAAGCTCATTAACTTACATATTGCGGATATTGGATGAGTAGGTACTAAATGGGGATTTTATGCACAACCATTCTGGCATCTATTGATTAATCTGGATTGCACTGAGTGGCAATATGTATAGACAGTTTTGCCTGCTTTAATAAGTTATAAGCAAGCATGGGAAATGGTGATCATGTGATGTTTATTGGCTTAAAACCAATTCTGCCTAATATGATAGTAGTGGCCATGGCTATTAAAGAACCAGTCACCAAAATGTATAGGTATTGCACTGAGCTCAGACCTATATGATTATATAAGCTAATGAACTTGGATTGAAAATATTATGGTGTTTTAATTTGACTCATAGTTTTGTAGTTAAGTAGAGATAAAAAGTAGCTGCTGGAGGGTTGCATTAGATCCTAAGATCTAGGTGCAGTGCACTCAGATCCAACGCTCCTCAATGATGAAGGCCACAAGCCAGAAACTAGTCCGGGGATATTGGATGAGTAGGCACTAGATGGGGATTTTATGCACAAGCCTTCTGCTATCCATTGATTACTCTGGCTTGCACTGAGTGGCAATACATATAGAGAGTTTTGCCTGTTTTAATAACAGTTATAAGCAAGCATAGGAAATGATGAACACTTGATGTTTATCAGCTCTCTCTCCTTATATTAAATTATTCAGCATTAGGCTGAACCCTAATCTTGGTTAACATGCTAACCTGCATATCTTCGAGCCTGATTATGTGCTCAGTTCCAACTTTTATATATACACAGACACCATAGAAATGCTGTGTTTTAATTATGACTTTGGCTAATGTGTTCCATGTGATTTGGCAAACTACAAAGTAGCTAGAATTTGGCATAATAATATAGGCATAAACATGAACACCGCACACTATTTTATTATATATATAATGAGAGAATATGTAACTACTGATCTCGTTAACTATGTAATGCCTGCAAGCGTAATATTCCATGGACCAATTATATAATTATTGTGTGTTTTATTTATGATTTATCTCATTTTAATAACTCATTTCTTTGTTGCTCCTAAATCAATTTGCATCCAACTCCACATTGATTTATTTGTACATCATTTTATATATAAATACCACTCTATTAGACTTAGTTATTGATTATTATATTATTAGTTTACTTAGCCAGCCATATACGTATGTGTTTAGTTGATTTGTTAGTGATTTAGTTATTATTCCCTAGTCTCTTCTTCGAACTCTTTACTACTGTTCGCCTGCAATTAAATTGAACTCATGTGTAACTTAAGAAATATCACTCATAGGTAACGGATTGAATTGGTCGAACTCTGGGTCTCACCATCTAGATTCAATCAGCTTTAGTGTGTTTTACCTATAGTCTGGATTTTGTTGGTGGATGTAAAAATATTACCGTTACATTATACATAATAATCAAAAGAGTATTTTTTTGAAAAAGTTTATTATTGCATTATCAATAAAAAAAATTAAAAAAAGCAAATAGTCATAACTTTCTTATTTTCTATGAAAATGCTTTACAATTATATTTTTTTTTCATTTCTATTTTAAGCTATAATTATAAAAAAGATATTAAATAAATACATTTTTTTTAACCACTGTATTAAAAAAATTAGTTAATTTACTATTTTTTTTAATAGGCATATTTCATAAATAATGTCACCCAATCAATTAATAGAAAAGACATCTGTTTCATCATTTCAAAAAGATGGACAAACTAATTCAAACAATATTTTAAATAAAATACTGAAACATCTAACTAATTAACATAAATTTGAATACTTCCCCCCATCACTATCAACCACCCACAGCTATGAGTATGAAGCCATGGAGCATTGAAAGCGCTAAGCTTTAAATAAATTATTAATAAATATAACTTCTTTAACAAGCGTTAAAAGCGCATAATTATTGAAATTATTTATTAATTAAATCCACTTATTATTATATCTTAGAAATAAAACATAAAGGCAGATCAAAGTACTTTGACAATTTAGCTCTGGATAAAATATGATCAATGATTAAAATTGATACATTTGCAATGCATCAACATATTTATAAAATTTGTTTTAATTAAATAGAAAGGATTTCACTTTTTCACATATTCACTATAACAATTTATATAAGCTCAATGATAGTGTGTTGAGTACAGGGAAACTCTCAAACTCAAACACAAGATAGTGACTATAAAAATAAGAGTTATCTTTAATCTAAATTTTGATTTATATAGGCCAATATGAAGCATCTTGGTTTGAGAGAGTGAAAATGTTACTCTGTTCACTTTTACATCCATTATTTTTTAATAAAAGTAACCTGCAAATATTCTTTGCTTTGAAACAAATCAAATAATGGATTTGATTATTGCTATTAGAATTTAAAACTGCTTTTATTCATAACTGGTTTTATAATATATTGTACCTATTGAAATTTGAGATATATTTCAGTATGTGATAATATGTCAGTCATAATTTTTTTTCTCTCTTTCTTTCTTGTTTGATTTTTGGATGGTGAATATGTTAATTTATGAAGATTGAAGTGTGTTGCTATGATTGCTTAATATTGATATAAAACTGTTTATTATTAATTGTATTGTAAATTGACTTTATTTATTTTAAAAGGAAAATGAATATGTGAATAATTTAGCATATAGTTTGGATAAAATTATTCTTTTGTTATATGTCTCATTTTCATTACTGCATTCACAATAGTAAATTATAAACAATACAAATAAATGTATTTCAAATATATTGGTACTTTTTATTGGTGTGATATTATAGTAAGGAAATATGTATAAAAATATATTTTCAATCTAATATATTGAAAATGTGGAATATGAAAAATAGTATTTGTATTATGAAATGTAAATTTTTGTTGTATATAAGAATTCTAAAATATTTATTTTTATTAGTTGTATAATACAATTTTTATTAGATACACTGCCAGAAATTGCTTAATGAGTGACATAGAGGATTGCTATAATTACACTGTCATCAATGAAAAATTTTATAAATAGAACAATAATTTGAACTCAATCTCAATCTTGCTTTGGCTTACATGAGGCAAATATAAATTTCTTTATATGATTTTCTTTTTATTTCCTTTAAAATGTAGTTGACTGAATAAAATGGAGAGTAAGAAACAACATTATCTGTCCATGAACAGACCAGAATATCAAGAAAATTTTATAGGAAAATGACAATTTATTATAAAAAGAAAAATCGCTGAAATTACTTCATTATGTTATAAACCACCAGAATATTTTTATCCTTTAAAATGGATATAATCTATATTTTAAAGACGAAATGCAAATGTCAGAAGGTATACAAGAGTCATATTTTATTAGTTCGATTGATCAATTTTATCTAAGATATAAATCAGTTTAATTTCCCATCATATTGTCCTTATCATTGTTATTGATATTTCTTTGTCTCTTTTCATTTAAAAATGTATAGACTTTATTGATGAATAGTATATTATTTTAAGTTAATTAGTAATCTATTCACATATCAAAATATAAAAGATATGTTTTCATAAGTTTAAACTCATATCTTGTGGCATAGAGTATTATTTTAATATTTAAGATAATTTTTTTTAATGTATTGATTTTAAATTAACTTCAGGTATATCACTTATATTAAAAGTTATCAAGAGATTTTATTGCAATAAGTATTCACTTTATTTTGTTCTCTTAAATTCATATTAACAAATAGCTACATTCACCTTCGTGTATATATATATTTTTAAAAAGATATATATATCAAACTCTCTTGTATCTTGGAAAGTATGAAAGTTCCCATTTGTCATACATAGACAAATGTGTTTCATATTTCATAATCAAACAATTGGAGATTGATAGGCAATGACATATTTAAATATGAAATTAATGTCAAATTATGATTTATTGTACACTTGGGTCTCGTTTTATGCAGTAGATAGGTTCCACAGAAAACCTGCATTAAAAAAAAATTGCACAAAAATAGACTTAACTTACCTTGAAAAATGGAGGATAGGGTTTGTAACTTTCAGAATTCACATAAAAGCAAAGCAACAAAAAAAAATTACGTTAAAATCGCATTAAAAAAATAAGGAAATAAAGTATGACTAATAAAAAATATCAAATATTTGAAAAAAATTGGTACAAGACAAACTTTTTTTACTTTACTACAGTATTTAATTTGACATTTTTTCATACGTATTTTAATCATTATCGCTACTTTCAAATGTGCGGTTCGTTTGTAAACTGGTAAGAAATCAGATTCGTCGATGTGATGTGATGTAGCTTCTTTTTGAACGAAGTCAAGAATCTCTCAGCAATTATGCCCAGAGAAACTTGTTAGCCACTTTATTTTCCATTCCCCACTCTAATTTTTACCATATTCTGCGCCATCCCATTTACATAACTAGTGCAAATTTCAATCTTGTGCCGTGTTAATAGTATTCTGTTGACAACTGATTTTTACTACTAAAATAAATTTTAAATGTTCACATTTTGTTTCTATATTAAAAAAATGAGGATCGCAATCAAAACAAAAAGATTATACATTATCATTAAAAATATTTTTTCCAGTTTATAAAATCAATAAAATCGTTATTTATTTTAAAAATCTACATTATTTATTTCTGTTATACCTAACAAAATACACTTTTTAAAAGTTTAAATTTTTTGAATATTTATTGCGATATTTTTATATGTAAGTATAAATCTATTATTATTATTTACTCATTAGTATAAGTATGTTATTTATTCTAAATATAGCTTCAGGCCATATTCACGTTAGCTGCTAATATAACGTTATATTTTTGAGAAAAAAAAAGGATTTCAAGTCAAAATAAGTTATTAATAATTTAAATTTCTTGATATCTAATAAATATAGTGAAATATGAAAGATATTAAGAAGAAACATGAATCGCATAACTTCAAAATCACATAAAACGAGACCCAGGTGTATATGCAATTATATTGTAAGTGTACATATAAATTATTTACAATCTATTCATTATATATAATTGATATTCATTTATTAATAAATTTTAATTCAACCTAAAGCAAATAAATTCGTCTGATTGTTGTCTAATTATGCAACATGAATTCATTGATTAATAACATTAGAGTAAAACAAGATAAACTGACTATATCGTAAAATTTATTTGAAATAACTATATCACAGAATCCAGAAATCAAATCCCAGGATTTGTGAGTTTAGTTATGTTATTTTTTTTATTGAATTCAATAGTTATTATCTGAATGGATATAAACTTTATATGGTAATCATAGCCAAATATTTGTGCTTTATATAAATTATTAATTGATGTGAATCGTAAATCCAATTAACTATTAAATTTTAATATTCATACTTGATTATAATAAATGCTAATAATTTTTTTTGTGTGTTGATTGTTATAATATACATTTTTAATAATTTAGTTACAGAAAATTTAAAATAATTAGATATGATTAATTAATTGTACTTAAGTAAATACCCAATAGAAATCTACTGTCTTTTATATACTGGTATGATTGGATATTATAGATTCAAAATTATCTTAAGGGTTTATTGATATTATATCATTATTAAGTCTTTTGTCATATAAATAGCATGATTAGCAAGAGTAAAGTCAATATAAGAATATAGCATGGCTGAGTTAGTATAATTTATTATTTCATTTAATTGGGATTTAAAATTAATTATTGGGTGTATATTTATTTAGATATGAATAATGTAAACTTAAAAAACATGTTAAAGCTGTTATTTCAATCATTCATGAATTATTTCATTTAGATATGAACAGTGTTAAAATTTAATATAAGTTAATATTATTATAAGCAATGTTTGATTCATTGGATATATTAGAATTTAGTTGTTGAATGATTTATCATTATTTTCATATGATTATAAGTGAAAAATATCTTAAACATAAATAGTTGTTTGGGACAATGACATTTGATTTAATTGCTTTATTTTAATCTATTTTAAGTACAGATTATATTTATGGTATTTGAAACAATATGTTTTCTATTTATTCAAAATGCTCATGATGCTATAATAAAGATTACCATCATTGTTTTGTTTTGGTATAGCTATTCAGCCAGATATGCAATTAGATAAAAAATTATGTTAAATATTGAATGATTATTTATTGATTAGTATTTGTTAGCTTAGTATATTATATTTTTTTCTATTATGAAGAATACTATTATTTATAGGCACTATAAAATTAGTATTACTTTTCTTTAATTTACAGTTTATTAAGTCGAAAATGATGTTCAACTTCAGGGCTATATTTTATTCAGGCTATATTATAGTTATTATTTCCCATTGCACATTTCCGATGTAAAACAAATGCCACCCAAACTATTAGGGCTATAACAGAGGTTAGCACACATACGTTTATTGTTATAAATGGCACCACAATTTGCAGGGCATAATTAAACAGGATTACTCTATCATGACCTTGTCTATCCGATCTGCTACCAATGATGACCTAACTTTAAGGCCGATAATAACGATTAATTCATCAACTTTTCATTTGTTATAAAATGCTGCCCGCCTGTAGGGCAACTTTTTATCCTGTTACAATATGTATCTACCTATCTATCTACTAATCATTTATCATTTACTGTATAGACATTGATATAAGAATATTATAGGAAAACTATTTTTAATATCTCAGAAAATAAATATATTACAAAACCATGCAAACGAATGCTAACATGTCTCTTGAAAGTTTTTAGAATAGGCATTTTTCTGCCATCATAATTCAAGCAGTTGTCAAGTTCAATAGAAAAAATTATTAAACAAAAACAACTTATAATTTAATAT
Source organism: Epiperipatus broadwayi (assembly GCA_028023455.1). NCBI lineage: Eukaryota > Metazoa > Onychophora > Udeonychophora > Euonychophora > Peripatidae > Epiperipatus > Epiperipatus broadwayi. The sequence goes on along the minus strand of JAQFVV010006346.1, from coordinate 365,469 downwards.
CTGCATTAAGAGCAATAGTCAATTTTATCAAGTTTTTTTTTTTTTAAACTATCTATTATAAGTAAGAATCAATGAACACCAGGTGAGAGTTCATTCAAATTTTTGAAAAAAACTTTTGATTATCGGTCTTTGGAAGAAGCATCAAATTGGATTTATACACCCAGAAGCCATTTCTTATATATGCCTAACTAATGACTCAATGAGCCTAAATCAATTATTTTGTCAATTGTGCTTACAGTAAATATGTGATTTATGTCACAAAATATTGGCTATTTTAATGTCAGACCTGGTTTCAAAACTTTACAGCAATGGTAACTGTTGAAAATATATATCCAGTTCTCCTTGCTGATGAAAAGTCAATAGCCAAAACTTTTATTGTGGATTTGGCTGATGTAATATTTGGTATACAATGATTGCCCATGAATAGTAATATTTTTAAAAGTATATATTTTTCTGAACAAACTTTTTCAAAAATATAAGAAATCAAAAATTCAATCATGTATGACAGATCAACCTCTACACACCTGATGTGTAGGTACTTCTCATATAAAATCTAATACTATGAAATTTGTGAATCCAAATAATGACACTCCCAATACATTAGAAAATAAAAATTAACTATTTTCTGAATTTATTTAATCAAAATGCACAATTAATAAATGAATATGAATTATTCATGTCATTTTGGCCTTCGAATTTCAAAACTTTTTGCTTGGAAAGTGGAGACTTTAGAAAATTCATTTTCTTCAATCTACTATTCTATAGAAAATATTCCACATGGCCTACTCAAAAGAAGTATGAGTATTCCTCCTTAAATAAAGATTGTTACCTACTCATATATTTTATACTATGGTACATCTTAGATGATGAAAAATGCTGGGGAAATGTATAATAAAAAACTAATTACAGCTTATAATCTACTTCCACATATTAAAAATGTTAAATTATACTAGTGAGTGTTTAGCAATAACAATTGCACATGATGAGCAAATGTTATATATATATGAATGAGTGTATGTTTTTGTTTCACGCAGAAGTTTTCGCAATCATAATATTATCAAATAGAAATAAACAACTCATTCAGAGTATAAAATATATAATTTAATATTATATATTAAATATACATATAAAAGTGTTATTTAAAAGAAATACATTACATAGAGATGATATTTGTCCTCCCTTTATATACCTTGTGATAATAGATTCTTACAAAAAAGCATACACTTTATTATTATATTGAACATTTAAGATTGACCTAAGAACTGATTAAACATTTTGCTTTTAAATGTATTGTGTTCATAGAAACATATAATAGCTATAAGGAAAAACTACAACATATTAAAATTTGCTTATAAATGGTAATAATGAAAGTTTTGTACTTCATAACCCAAAACCATCTTACAACAAAATTTTTGGTAGTTATGATTTATGCCACATGTGCCACGGGGTGATGCTGGAGTACCATCAACAACCGGTAAGAACCCTGCCAGTGATAAATAAAAGTTTCAAAAATGGCTGAAATCATCGATGGAAAAAAAAAAAATTAAAAAATCACACTAAAATCGTCTATGGAAAAAAAAATTAAAAAATCACACTAGAATTGTCGATGGAAAAAAAAAATTAAAAAATCACACTAAAATCATTGATGGAAAAAAAACACTAAAATCATTTTAAAAAATGCCCGAGGCAATCAAACAAATATATCGAAAGTACAAATTGTAAAAAAAAAAAAAAATTAAAAAATGGAAATAAAACACTCAAATCATAAAAAACAAATGCCCGAGGCAAACAAACAAATACATCGAACATACAAATTATATATAAAAAAAGAAAATAACATAAAATTCAAATTAGAAAAAAACAGATATCGGTGAAAATACGACCCCCCCCCCTCAAATCAACAATTCGTCACTTCTGAGGCAATGTATATCAAACAAATACATCGAAATAAAAAAAGCACAACAAAGTGCTATAAAATTCAAATTAAAAAAAAACAGAAATGGTTGAAAATAAAAAACAAACAACAAATAGACAAATTGAAATGACTAAATCAAACAAACAATAATGGAGGAATGCGGAAAATCTAAATGGACAAATTGAAATGACTAGATTGCACAAATCATTGATGGAACCAAAAATAAATAAAAAAATCACCTCAAATCATCAATGGAACAATAAATAATAAAATCCCCTCAAATCATCGATGGAAAAAAAAAAGCCCTGAAACAAGGCAAACGTATAAATGACACCCCCCAATAAAGAATTTCTAATCAAAAGTAGTTGAAACGGACAAATTGAAATGACTAAATCACACAAATCCTTCTAATATAAAAAAAAAAAAAATCAAGAAAAGGCCATGAAATTTGAATTAGAGCAAAAATAGTAAAACCATAATGTAAATGTCTAAAAAAGTAAGGAACCTCACTTACTGATAATGGAGGATGGAGTAGTTTTCAAAAAAATATACTAAATTTCATCAGTTTAAATAAAAAAATAAAAGACTTTCAAAAAAATATACTAAATTTCATTAGTTTAAATAAAAAAATAAAAGACTTTCTAAAAAGCAATAAGGACATTACACCAGAGAGGTTCTAATTGTCTCCCAAAACTTTATCAAATTAATTTTTTCTCTGTTTTCAAATTATGTAAAAGCATCAAAAATAAGTACTTTTCAAAAAGATTCTAAAGCATTAATTAATATATATTAAAAGGCAATACTAAATGTACACGGGAACTTATATTTATCAAATTAATTATATTCTGCTTTCAAATTATGGAAAAGCATTTAAATATTTTAAAAATAGATTTAAAGAAATCTTCAAAAAAAATTCTTATCCAATTTTTTTCAAGGCTGACTTGTAATAACATTCAAAATTTTCCACCTCATGGAGAAGCTTTTTTTCAAACAGATTTCATTTAGCACACTTAAGTAATAACAACAGTAACGGTCCTTATTTGGTTTAAAAAAATAAAACAAAGATAGTACAAATTAGCCAGCAGACTTTTTTACAGAATTAAATCCGTACATATTTATCAATTAAAGATTTAAAAAGAGAATCTACTTACAGTTCTATACATTGCACATCACAGTTTAGTTCTACAAAAAAAAATAGACAAAAAGAAAGTTGAAATTTTTAGACTTTGATGCAAAATCATTGGTAGTAACAAATTAACTAAACAAAAAATAAAAATAATCTCAACAACTTCTATTTGTAGCAGTACAAATTATTAAATATGTCATAATAAAAATAAAGACATTTTAAGGCTCGCTAAAATAATTTTACGTTTTTGCATTATATATATGTATAGCCTTAAAATTAACTAAACAAAAAATAAAAATAATCTCAACTTTTATTTGTAGTAGTACAAATTATTAAATGTCATAATGAGAAATTATTTTATATAGCGCTATGTTTTTTATGTAATAGTAATATTAGTGATTAAGCCAATGCACATGCGCTTTAAAGATAAATTATAAATGAATACTCAAATTTTCGCTAATATTACTATTAAATATGTCGTACTAAAAATAAACAGATATTTTAAGGCTATTGATATATATAACGCAAATACGTAAAATTATTTTAGCGAGCCTTAATATATATAACGCAAATACGTAAAATTATTTTAGCGAGCCTTAATATATATAACGCAAATACGTAAAATTATTTTAGCGAGCCTTAATATATATAACACAAATACGTAAAATTATTTTAGCGAGCCTTAAAATATATATAACGCAAATACATAAAATTATTTTAGCGAGCCTTAAAATATCTGTTTATTTTTATTATGATATATTTAATAATTTGTACTGCTACAAATAGAAGTTGTTGAGATTATTTTTATTTTTTGTTTAGTTAATTTGTTACTACCAATGATTTTGCATCGAAATCTAAAAATTTCAACTTTCTTTTTGCCTATTTTTTTTTGCACAAACTAAACTGTGACATGTAATGTATAGAACTGCAAGCAGATTCTCTTTTAAAATCTTTAATTGATAAATATGTACGGATTTAATTCTGTAAAAAAGTCTGCTGGCTAATTTGTACTATCTTTGTTTTATCTTTTTAAACCAAATAAGGACTGTTACTAAATCTGTTGTTATTACTTAAGTGTGCTAAATGAAATCTATTCGTAAAAAAAGCTTCTCCATGAGGCGGGAAAATTTGAACGTTATTACTTAGGGCTGCAAGAAGACTGAAAAAACGTGCTACAAGTCAGCCTTGAAAGCAGAGAAAAAATTAATTTGATAAAGTTTTGGGAGACAATTAGAACCTCTCTGGGTAATGTCCTTATTGCTTTTTAGAAAGACTTTTATTTCTTTATTTAAACTGGTGAAATTTAGTATATATTTTTGAAAGTCTTTTATTTCTTTATTTAAACTGATGAAATTTAGTTTATTTTTTTGAAAACTACTCCATCCTCCAATATCAGTAAGTGAGGTTCCTTACTTTTTTAGACATTTACATTATAGTTTTATTATTTTTGCTCTAATTCAAATTTCATGGCTTTTTCTTGATTTTTTTTTTTTAATTTTTTATATTAGATGGATTTGTGTGATTGTCATTTCAATTTGTCCATTTCAACTACTTTTGGTTAGAAATTCTTTATTGGGAGGGGTGTCATTTATATGTTTACCTTGTTTCAGGGCTTTTTTTTTTCCATCGATGATTTGAGGGGATTTTATTATTATTGTTCCATCGATGATTTGAGGTGATTTTTTTATTTACTTTTGGTTCCATAGATGATTTGTGCAATTTAGTCATTTCAATTTGTCCATTTCGATTTTCCCGCATTCCTCCATTGTTGTTTGTTTGATTTAGTCATTTCAATTTGTCTATTTATTGTTTGTTTTCTATTTTCAACCATTTCTGTTTTTTTAATTTGAATTTTATAGCACTTTGTTGTGCTTTTTTTATTTTCGATGTATTTGTTTGATATACATTGCCTCAGAAGTGACGAATTGTTGATTTGAGGGGGGGGTCATATTTTCACAGATATCTGCTTTTTTTAATTTGAATTTTATTGTATTTTCTTTTTTTTTTTTTATAATTTGTACATTCGATGTATTTGTTTGTTTGCCTCAGGCATTTGTTTTTTATGATTTGAGTGTTCTATTTCCATTTTTTATTTTATTTTTTTTTATAATTTGTACTTTCGATATATTTGTTTGATTGCCTCGGGCATTTTTTTTTATGATTTGTGTTTTTTTTCCATCGACAATTTTAGTGTGATTTTTCAATTCCCCCCCCCCTCGATGATTTCAGCCATTTTTGAAAATTTTATTTATCACTTGCAGGCTTCTTACCGGTTGTTGATGGTACTGCAGCGTCACCCCGTGGCCACATGTGGCGTAAATCATAACTACAAAATTTTTGTTCTCATCATTTCTTCTCAAATAAGTTTTTTTCAAATAATACATTTTTAGTAGCCAGTCAAGAGATATGAGAAGTTACAACAATAATCTGTAAAAAGTAATGGGCCTGAAAAAATGAATTCAAAAAAAATTGATACTTACATATTAGTCCTGTGACACAGCACATATTAGACCTGTTGCATCTTTTCACATCCAAGGTAAAGGTGTAACACTGCAATTAGGTCAAATAAATCCTGGTAGGTTGTTATCTGATGTCATATTAAAACGTGTTTTTTTTTATCGTATCTCCAATCTAATGTTTTTTTTTCTGAGTATTTTTCAAGATTTCTTATCGTATCTCCGATCTAACCCCCCCCCAGACTATTTTTCAATATTTTCTTTGCAATTACTGTCATTATACTTTTCTTTTCTTAGTTAATTTTACCATTGCTGAATTAAGTTGATTCTGAGTAAATAATTGTACTTTTCTTTTAATTTCTATTGCACAATTCTCTTAATTAAATGTTTTTTTTTGTTGTTGAGGAATTGAGAAGTGCTGATTACGACCATTTTCATGTGAACTAAATATAATTTGGTCAATCCTGAAACAGGCATCCACATGCAAAACATCGAAAGACTTTGGGATTCCACAAAATGGCGTAACACGCAATAATGGGGAATATCTCGCCAACATTTGATATGTATTTGGACAAATTTAGGTGGCGCAGGTGTCATAAAGATGAGGATGCATTCATTTGCATAATGAATGAAATCAAAAAGTAATTGGCCGCCAATATGAATTATTAATAAAAGTTTTTTTTTTATTTTGTGGGAAAATTGTTTTTTCTTTTTTTTTTTACATTTTTTAAAAAAATACTTACATCCATTACCATTTTTCGATGAAATTCCATTCATGTGATACTTTCTGCAATCACACAGTCATTTTTTAGGGAAAAGATGTAAAATTTTTGTTTTAAATCTCCATTTTTTCTGGAAAATTTAATCAACCTATTAATAAAATTGAAGATACCATATATTTATTTATTGTGACAATTCCTGTTATATATTGCACAGTAAGTAACATATGTGTATATTTTATGTTTTCAGGAATATTATTTTAGAAATTTTGGTAATTTAATTATTGTTCAGTACATAATTGTGTGTGATATCTTTAGTATTGTTATACATTTTATCCTTTTTTGTCTAAATGCTGTATATATTGAAACAGTAAGATTTGCCTTACCAATATTAGTTTCGCCTTGCCTGCCTGTTTCCTACCCTCATGCCTTATTTAAAACCCTAATTTCATCGTATTGTGTGTGTACTGGGTATATTTACCGAAATCCCGCCTAAATTTATATGTATAATGGGGTGCCCGGGGTTTAATAATAATTAAAATTGTTTTTAAACGGTTTTATTTTCAAACCGTCGAGTATATATTACGTATATATGCTTGTACAATAAAGTAGGTCACATATTCTCATCTACACACATACTGCGATAATATTTAAAAAAAATATCAAAATATTTTATTTAAAAGTTGTTTTTGAATCGATTTATTTGTGATGTTATTTCGTTATAATTATTTGTCTTTAAGAAATAATATCACTGAGAAATGTTTCTGGAAATTAAATTCAGAAATAGTGTTTGATAAATGTAAAGCGTTGTAAAATATTATTCAAAAACATGTCATCATTTTTAAATCAGTGAGGGTAGAGAAAGAACAATAGTAGCTAATTTTAATCATATTGGCGCCAGTAGATTTGATGAGATAAAACAGTGTTTACGAACAGATTTTAATTAGAAAATGTAATCCGTGTTTTTCAAATGTGTAATAATTAAAGAATGGATTTCATCACCGCAGGGTTAGATGGTAATCAAGGAGAGACTATAAATAGGGCTGATTGATTGTAATTAGATGATTAGACAGAGTTATTAATTAAGCTACCTGATCGTGACAGTAAATCCAGTTGTAAAATAGTTTAACCTCAGAATGTCGGAGTAACGGGGCAATCGCTGTCTTTCCTCGGGATCCTGCGCCTCGGCTGTCCGTCATTCAAAATCTGATGTCCTGTCACCGTATCATGAAATCCAACTGAACCAGCCCTATGAAATGCTGCTCCTAAAATCTTCTAACTGCTGCTGCGGAACCATGAATCGAAGAAGACTCATAATTTTACTTAAGAACTTTGCTACAAGTTTGGAAATTCTCACGGACACAGTTAAAAGAACAAGGTAATTAAAATCAACCCGAGATCTCGGAAAACTTCGAGCTAAAGCTAACAATTTTGTATATTCTATAAATGTATTTATCTAAATGTTTTTCTAATGCATGCTGAATTTGTGCTTGGGTTGATCTTCTATTATATTTATAAATTTTTAATTTCAATGTGTTATTATGAAATGTATAATTAATTTCTTTAGACTAATGCGAGTTACGTAGGGAAGTTAAATGATGCGTGGTTGCCATCTTAGTTTATAAACCGCAAACACGCATTTCCCCCCCCTTCCCATCGTTTCTATTTAAAAGTATCTCATATATATATTTCAAAGTATATTTTGCGTATAAAATTTTGTTAAATGAATAGTTATTTATCTTAAGTTTTGTTGAGAGTCTGCTGGCTATTCAAATATGAAAGTCGAGATCGAGCTATTTCTGTTCCGTAATTAACGAATTGCTCTTTATTTTATTAATTCTTATGAAAATTAAGCTGTGTTGCTAGTAAATATGCATGGGTGCTGGAATCCTCCCGTTGGCAAAGGTCACCTTCGTTCGAATCTGTTTCCCCATATTTTATTCCACGGTTCCCAGTCATGTGCTAAAATGGCACATGGGAATTATTTCGCGTATGTCCACACAGTTACGAAGCTCCTGGGTGTGGGCCAGGCTTGAGCTGTGAGTGGGCTAGAGACGTCCCAAATAAAAGGCAGAATGCCTATCCAATGCCAAGACCTTTTGCCATCCTTGAAAGTTGCATACTCATAAACTGCACCCCTCCTCAGCATATACTCGCTAGCACCACCGTATATTTCCCTTTACTTATTAAAAGAATTCTATTCAAATGAATTTCAAATCCGTTCAGTGTAGCTCGATCTTATAATCTATTCGCGAGCGACTCTCGATCTCCATTTAAATCTCCAGTGATAAATGTTTAGAATATTTCAAAATCTATTAGACTTTACGTGACTCGCATATGCCTACCGTGTCAATATATGATAGACACTTTATCTAAACGAACCCAAGTATGAGGTATCAGCCATCTTGTTTGTTTATTATATAACTATCCAATTTGTATCGCTAAATTATTTTATTACCAAATTATTAAAATCTTATTTATAAATTTATTTCCTTTTCTCTATTTATTCGGGGTGCAATATAAATTACATAGTCCATTAAACTTATCTTTGGCACATCTATAAGTTATTGTTAAATTAACCTAGGGCTATTTTAGATTTAGAGTCTTTCGTTTTCTCCCTGATCACCGGCACCGGCATAAAATTATATTATTAGTAGTATCAAATGTGTTATCACGTAGAGGGCGTTGTGGAGTTTGGACTTTGGATTCGAACTTGAGATTTCTGGGAGGTAACTCTCCTAGTGTTGAGTTCTATGTCCCGGGTTTAAATTCTACAGTGTGTTAGCGAGATAGACATGTTTTGACTGTTACAATATATAGTTATCGAAAATTATATATCAGGGAATCGCTTAAAAAATACCCCATTAATATATATTAAATGTATATTTCTCCTATGAAAGTTGTATATGTGTTTGTGGTAAAATATGCTCCAAAATTGTTGAATTTTACCAATTTTATGGCTTTTTGTTTAATGGCATCTGGTATTAATTGCTTTAAAATTATTTATAGTTTGTAATTTGCCAATTAAAATTGGTAATAAAATATAATACTTTTTCATCTAAATTTTGTATATATTTATTGAAAACACCGCACGTATTTCATTATTTTTTTAATTATATATCAGGAAATTGCTTTAAAATTACCCCATTAATATATATTAAATATATAATTCTCCTGTGAAAGTCATATATGCTTCTGGTAAAATACTCTCCAAAATTGTTGAAATTTACCGTTTTTATGGCTTTTTGTTTAATGGCATCTCGTATTAATTGCTTAAAAATTATTTATAGTGTGTATTAATCCTGTGACATGGAGCACGTATTAGACATGCTGCACCTATTCACATACGTATTCAACCTGCTGATAAGTTTGTAAATCTTTGCGAAAATATCATGTACACATTATTTTGATCAAATCACAAGATTACAAAGTTATCACCAGATTGACACATGTGTGAATAGGTGCAGCATGTAAAATACATGCTCTGTGTCACAGGAATAATATATAAGAACCAAAAAATATTATTTGAATTATGTATTTAGCAAAACAATAATATGGGGCATCTATAGCCTAAAAACCAAATAAAATAATCCATTAAAAAAATCATTAAATAAATGTGATTTGAACAGTTGTATGGTTTACCAATATTTGTAATATTTAAATTAAATATTTCATATTTCTATAACGCTTAATTAAATTTTTAATTTTTATATTTTTCATTTTAAAAAAGCAAATATTTTTCTTAATAAATTTTTTTTAGAAAATCATAGTCAAACAACTTGAAGTAAAACAATAATAATAACCTTTGAACTAAAAAGTTATCACAAACAAACTATGAGGAAGATGAGTTTTCTTTGAATTGTCAAAATATAACACTTGTTTAAACTAACTTTATAATTAGTCGATTATTATATATACTTTGTTTGACAGTTCTGAATATATAGCTTTGAAATTTATAACAATGTCAGAGATTATCTCAAAAAAAAAAAAAAAAAGAAAGAAAAATAGATATAAAGAATCATCAATTTCAAGACAACTGGACAGAAAAATATTATTTTATTCTGAATAAAGTTTTGCCTATATAAGATGTAATATGTTGGACTATTTCCATCATTTATGAGTGAATGTTGAATGTATAGTAAATTTTAAACTTTATTTAAATTTTTCAAATACAAACAACTTGTTAGTAATAACACACAAATAGACAATACAGGTTAGTAATTACACAACGTTTCGAGTAGTATTATTCTCCAGTCTTCTTCAGGTGTTGCTGGCCTATATGCATAGTGACAATATTCGATTAGAGGTTGAACTCGCACCTTTAGATCCTTGTATATTGAATTTAAGGCAAATGCTCTACCAACTGAGCTATTCTGTCAAAGGCCTATATGTTTGCTGTGCAATGAATCTGTATCAATCAACAAAGAATATAACTTGAAGAGACACTTTACTTCAAAACATGCGGATCACCAAAAAAATTGATGGACAACTACAAAAAGATGAAATAGAGAAATTGAAGAACTTGGATATCCAGCAGCAAATGTTCACCAAGCAGAGAATGCAGCATGGAAGCATTGGGTATACCAGCTTTGTGTTAAGCGAAAAAATTGCTAAGCATTCTAAATCATTTGGCAATGGAAAATTTATCAAAGAATGTCTGTTGGATGTTGCAAGTATAATATGTCCTGAAAAGAAAAAACATTTCGAGAATATTACTTTGTCGAGATGTACTACTAACTGGTGGATAGAAATCATGGCTGATGATATCCAAAAAAGTTTAAAAGAAAAGATTGCTAGATTCAAAGCATTTTCAAATGCTTTGGATGACAGCACTGATGATTCTGATACAGCATAACTAGCAATATTTATTCAGGGAATTGATGTGGATTTTAATATCACAGAAAGAATTGTTGGCACTTCGGCCACTAAAAGATACAATTACTGGTGAAGAAATATTTGAAGAAGTCAAAAGTCTTTGAGATATTTGGGCTTATATGGAGTTCACTATCTGGCATATGCACTGATGGAGACCCTGCAATACTTGATGCACGAAAGGGATTTATTGGAATAGTTCGTGAAAAAGGAATAGAACTACAGATACATCTGGAAAATTCAACACATTTTCATTGCATTATCCATCAACAATCTATGTGCAAAATCAATTAAATTTACAAATGTTATGGAAGTTATGGTAGCCAGTATTAACTTTATTAAGTCATAATCACTGCCAATTTAAGGAATATTTGGCAGACTTATTTTCAGATTATGAAAATGTGTCTTATTTTTGTGAAGTGAAGTGGTTGAGTGAAGGTAAAATGTTAACGATTTTATGATCTGAGTCAAGACATAGCAGATTTTATGGACTAAAAGGAAAAACAATTAACCAAGTAAGAGATGATGAGTGGGTGTATGATTTAGCATTCCTTGTAGTAGATGTCACTGGATACCTAAATGAACTTAATCTTAAAACCAGGACAACTGATTCATGAACTATATGGATATGTCAGTGTTTTTTATAATAAACTAAAACTGTTGGAAAGTCAGTTAAGAGCTAAAAATTGTTACCATTTTCCTACTCTAGCAACTCATAGAAATATCCCTTATAATTGTTATGGAGATGAATTGAAGGTATAAATAGAGAAATTTGATACAAGGTTTGCCAACTTCTAAAATAAAGGCTCCATATTCACTATATTTTCTTTTCCAATGGATGCTATAAATAATGTGCCAGAAAATTTACAGATGGAACTTATTGACGTTCAAGCGGATTTAGTGCTAAAATCATAGTTTAACAACATTGCATTTGGTGGAAGAAAGTTATAAAAATTTACATGCCTTTTCAAGAAGAAGGATTTGTCTTTTTGACAGCACACATATGTGTGAACAGTTTTTTTCTAGAATGAAATTTAATAAATCAAAAATTCGATCAAGAATAATGAACGAAAACTTTGAAAATTCTACGTGGTTGTCCTTAAGCAATATTCCCATTAATATTGATAGTCTCATTGTTGAAGTACAAGGTCAATCCTCACATTAAATTGTTATGTCATTATTATAAAATTTATGTAGTCCTTTATCATTCACTATTACTTTGTACTATTTAATTATTTGGTCTGGCCCTTGACTCGAAGATAGAAAGATAATTTGGCCCTTGAACTAGGAAAGGTTGCCCAAGCCTGAGTTAGAGAGTGTCAAAACAAGAAAAATCACCAACAATAATCAGATGTTATTGTACTTCGTATTTCGTTAGGCAGAGAATTCATCAAACAATAATACAAATAATATATATAAATATGTCAATAATTTAAAATACAGTATATTTAAATAAAAACGAAATCCCCCGCTCCCCCTTTTAGTGATTATTTAATATCAAACAAAACAAAATTCTCACTTTCCATAGAAATATTTTTCGTGATTTTTTCCCCGGCAATATTAATTATAAAACTAAAGTATAATAGTTCTAAATTATCATAAGAATTCATGAAATGAACTCTAGGAAATATTTCCATAAATAGTCAACTAGTAATGTTTTTGTTTAATCATATCCACATTTGAAAGGCAAGTTAATGTTTAAAAAAAATCCTTGTAATTATTTTCTTGAAATCTTTTTTAAATCATCAAAAGAAAACAAAGTAACAGATAAGTTTAGTTTTTTTACCCCCCCCCCCCCCCGTTTCTACAAATCCTTCTCCTCAATTGCCGTTTAAATGTACAATCGTTACTTCTAATGGAGATATTAATTTTTGGCATATTAAAGCATGTTTATAAGAATACAAAATGAAAACCACATGTAAAGCCTTCAGGAGCTGGATCTTGATTACATCCTTAGATAAACTTCACATGGCGTGCTACTTCCCATCTAATGAGCCATTGACTCTAGACACCATTTAATGCTATTTTAACCCTCATTTACAAGTCTTTTCTTCTCTTTATCTGCTTTTCTCCCAGTGGGTGGCACAGGGCCTGTGAATGTCAACGAATTTCAGAAATTAAATAGATTTATAAGAAGTTAGACAAGTTGGCAGTTATCAAAATAGACAAATTACCCAAGTTTATTAACAGCATATGCAAAGATAAATTTAATTGCAAACACTCAAAGATTGCTATTTTATAATTTGATAGTTAAGCTTCTGTGTAAACAGTCATAAGTCACTCTAAAAAGCCTAATAGAAATTAATAAAATACTTATTAATAGTTTAGACAACCAAACTAATCAGAAATTTAACAAATTAAAAACATCCATGAGCTCAGTTTATAATATAACAAAAAAGAACAACTAATGTTTTGTACTATGTTTAAAAAAAAAAAAGATGTGTGCGTTTAAGACTTAATTAAATAATAGCTATTAATTATATAAATAATAAAATTTAAAGAATCAACCAATTAATAATAGGTATTAGCAAAATAAAGTGCAGTAAAATTTTGAATGAATTCTATTAATAGTAGTTTTAATTAAATATACATAAATAAAAACGTGATATTTTGCATCCAAGTAAGATTGAACAAAAATGGACTCTTCCACATTATTCGATTGAAAATCGATCCAGGAATCTTTTGCTCGGTATTGGCCATTGTATCAATTTGTTAAACAACATCTAATCATTTTGCTAAATAATACCAAATTTGAATCTGCCACTCTATGACTGTGATATACTGAGAATCGCTTTAAAACAACGTTTATAAATATAAATATTAACATCTAATCGGTTCATCGTTTTATTATTTGCATAATTACAAGGATATAATCTTTTAATATTATTTCTGTATTTCAATGTTATCACTATATATCAATATTCATTTTGAATCCACTCTATAGCACTATGCTCAACTATAATCAATATAATCTAAATTTGCAACTCTACCACTAGCAATTTAACTAGATAGATAGTTCAGTCTGCCACAATTGCTCTAAATTACAAAGGTCAGAGCTTTTTAATAATATTATTTTACATCAAAAACTAATCCGTCTGCCATTCCACTTAATTGTATAGATCATAGCTTTTTAATAATATTACTATATAATTAATAATTTTAATCCAAGTCCATACTTTATACCTGTATTCAATCCAAATTAACATAGTTTGAATTTGCAAGTAAATAGCAATTTTTTTATAATATTATTATATCTCAATATATAAAATGAGCCTGCACTACTACACAGTACTGTCTTTAAAAAATATTACAGTATATCAATAGTTAATCTATCCATACTCTTTCTATCACTATGCTTAATTATATAGTGTATAGCCTTTTTAATAATATTGTCATATATTAATGTTCATACAGTTCAAACTTGCTCAACTATAATGACAGACATTAGATCAGTATGGCAGACTTTCAATAACATTATTTATTTCAATATCTAATCTGAGTCTGCCACTCAGAGCCAATCATTTTGGCAATTTTACTGTATCTCAAAAAACTATTAAGCATCTTACTGATATAAAAGATTCATTTTTAAAAATGATTAAATAGCATATTGCATAGAACAGTTCTTTTAAAGTTCAAGCATTTGATGTGAACACTGGAGCTGTATACCATGAGCTTTGAGTTTCAGAAACTGTCACATTATGACTGTACAAACAATGTAAGGTTGAGGTATTAATTATTTTAAAATGTTAAGTTTTTAAGGAACCTACCAAGATCTTTTAAAATATTTCTATTTTATGAAAAATTACATTTAAAAAAATCTATCCCCACACCCACACACTTGAAAACAGTTATTAAAACCTAGTTTTAAGAAAAAGTTAACCTACTAATAGCAATCAAAATAATAACCAATGAATCATTTATAACATTAATTCTTTTAATGGCTGAATAATTTTTAAGTAATTCTCTACATATACAATTTTATCAAATATAATTCCATTTAATCATTGTTTACTTTATCACCTGTAAAGTAATAATTAGCAATTTCCTGCCCAGGTATTATAGCTATTAGATTTGTTTAATCAAATTGGAGACCAGAAAAAAAAATATCAGGTTTTATTCTAAAATTCAAAATCTATTCTTGCATTATTATATTCTATATATTTACACACAAAAAAATGTCAGTACATTTTATTATAATGTACAAATGGTGAATAAAATATTATACATAGATATTTACATACAATCAGAAAAAAATACAAAAAAAAAACTAAGAATGAAATGGCAAAAATATTTTTAAAAATGTAACTAAACACACATAAAAAAGACTTGTAAACCTGAAAAAATAATAAAGGTATACTAAAATATTGTTATATACAAATACAATAAAAAAACAACAACCAATGTTTGGATTTATATATTTGCATAAACATTCATATGCAATATCAAATACAAAATTATACCTAATATAATGGATACATATTAATTCTAAAATATATTTTCTATATCATGAAAAATATATGTTAAAATTGATATCATTTATTAAAATAAATATTAAGCTATTAAGAATAGCATAGCCAAAGAAGAATGTTAATACTTATTTGAGATACAATTCTGTAACACATATATTACAATGTTAACTCTAGTGTTTTTATATAACGTATATATAAATGAATACTAGAATTAAGGCATTAGATTGACATATCCGTCAAGAGTTTTAAACCAAATGAAGATTATACATCTTTCAGATACTGGACTTCCAAACATGCTTGAATTTTCATTTCAAGTGAATAGTCCATAAGCAATCCAACTAACTATTCAATTATTGATTAGTAAATGGATGTACAGTTAATCTTAGCTAAAAGATAAATAAAGGGAGAGGGGCTGCTAAAATCTTCAACAAACCTGAAAGTTAGCTAAGTTTAGAGAGTAATACCTTCTCAACTCTTTTCTTTTTGGAAGGATGTTGGATAGGCATTAATGTGGAAAGGACTACTGAAGAATGTTTCATCTATTTATACAAAAACTCATGCAAAGAATCTAATACATAAACATTGTTCATAAATCCATGAATAATAAAAATTAAAAAAAGTATGTTCATAGATATAAATCATAGTTAAATTATTATTATTATTATATTTGACTCCTAATTATATATAAAAAATAAGCTAATAATTATTAATTAAAGACTGCTGAGCTGTGTTTATAATTACATCTAGTGCAAAATTCTAATACAAATTACAATAAGCAGACGAATCAATGATAAATTAGCAAAATATAATGTAGTTTCTTTTTTTCTTTTTTGACAATACAAATTTAAACACATTCTACAACACTTGATTAACTACATAAAAATAAATATATGTGTAAAGAGAACATAAATACATATTCAAAGTAAATTCACAATACAAATTTAACAATGCCATAAAGTAGCAGAAATACAACATAGTTGTATGGAAATCAAATGCATGTCACTGAAAGTAATTACTATGTAATCTCTGTAAAAAAAAAAATATCCAAGATTATTGTTATTGTTATAGTTAAAGTTTGTTTCAGTCCACTGCATAATAAAAGTCTTCTTCAATTTTTATTTCCTTCAGATGGAAAAATATATCAAATTCAAATACTTAAATGAAAGGTTAAACACAATTTTCCATTTAATTGACTGAAATGGCCTTTTTTTTTTTGTTTTTTTGTTTTTTGCTTTAACTGTCAACCAATCCAGCAACCTATGGTTTTTAAAATGAAAACTCAAATACCTCTGGAATAAACCATACAAAGGGACTGGACAAAAAATACATATTATTATAATTGTTATTTACCATTTTGATATTTGTTGGTTTTTTCATCTGTTCTTCTATGTGGTAGCATCAGGCAGACAGATGTCAAAATCCAGGAATTGAGGTAAAACACATATTAGAACAATACTAATCAATCTTTTTATTTATAATCAGGCTCAGATGAATTTTTTGTTTGAAATTATTGCAAAAATAAAAAATTATATATTTACAATTTTGTAACAATAAAAATAAAATGCAACGATCTTTTAATCAAGTACTTTTGGCTTAATTACTTAATCCTCTTCTACCATTATATTTATTATTTTTATTATTGTTACAATAAAAAAAATTTTTTAGCTACTAGTAACTGAAACAACTAACAGCTATATATATACTAAATTTTAATATTCATAAAGTTTTAACAAACCAGAATGAATTTCTAGATACACACCATATTAGTAATTATAATACTATATTAAGGAATACAAATTTTATTTTTTTTAAAAAAAAATCAAAGCATTTATAAAATTTAATTTTAAAAAGTCAATAAAAACATATAACTAGTAAATTCATTTTTATTAATAATAACTATTGTTACAGAAAAAAAAATTCTATCAACAAAAATAAATTTTTGTCCACTTACTTGCCAACTTCTTTAGCTAAATCACACCAATCTCTTCTTACAATATCTAATCCTTTCAACTCCTGAATCTCTTGTACAGAGCCATCAGGTAACTTGGTAATAGTTAATGCAGCATATTTTTTCTTTTTTAATAGAAGAAGACACTTAAAAATACCATCTATATCCAGCTCCAGATGGCGGTATAACCTATTTACTTCATTCTTTACCTGTAATAAATAATAGATGTTTATACATAAGACATATAGAAAAATAATATTAAAAAATAGAAACATTTTAAGTTAATCTTAATATAATTTTTCATCAATCAAATATCACTTATTTAATTCATTATGAATCATGATAAACAAAATAGGAAACATGACTACTGTTCCAAACATTTTACTAAGATAACAAACTCCTGCATATTCTATTGTGCAATCTCATATTTCTTCTCCATCATTCATTCAATGTATCAGCTCTCTCTATTCCTCTATCCCTGCCAACCCATTTCTCATATACATATATATAATGAATAAAGCAAGTCATATATTGTGTGATTTGTTTTAAGCTTGCATTACAGATATGTTATATAGGGAGTGTAATAATATATAAATATTCATTTATATATATATCAATTCTCTTTTGAAAATCTAAACGATTTTATTCCTTAATAATATGCCTTAGAACTTTTAAATTTAAAAAAGACATAATTTTGCAAATATTCAAAATAAATCCACACTTTATAACATAAAGAATAAATATATAATCCATTAATGATATATCATTAAATTATGATATATATC
Organism: Epiperipatus broadwayi; assembly: GCA_028023455.1. NCBI lineage: Eukaryota > Metazoa > Onychophora > Udeonychophora > Euonychophora > Peripatidae > Epiperipatus > Epiperipatus broadwayi. The sequence goes on along the minus strand of JAQFVV010006346.1, from coordinate 347,179 downwards.
TAAATAGTAAGATGCTAAAAAAAATTATGTTGACAAGTAGTAGCAAAAAACTAATGTTAAAGAGAGAACTTAATATGCATAGATATATGAATATGTATTAAAACCTCTCAATAAAATTTTTAATAAAAATCCTCATTTTATTTCTTACATTAAGATGTTCCCACATTTTAGATATGCTGGCAGAGCAATGAAATTATCTGATTATACATCTATATAATTTCCTCTTTACAGAAAATGTTGTTAGAATGAAAGATATGTTTCTATGAATACAAAAAAAATCCATTATGCTACTTTTTTATATAAATTTACAACAAAGTAAAGACCCTTTAATTCTTCTTGGAGGCCTTAAAAGAATCTAGCAGGCAAATTCCTAATGACCATTGCATAAGTTCTTGTTGTTGCAGCTGTTATTACTATATGATTATTCATATAGTATATGAACAGAGATGGGCTGTTTACTAACACACATTAACCAAAGTGGATAATTTATTGGCTTTTTACCTCTGAGTTTAAGATCAAAAAGTACCACAGTCTTTCTTATCAGTTGCCTGAAAGCTGATATCTGAAATATCGGTTGTTTTTGGGCAGAATGAATGTGTGTGGATGTTTGTTTTTTTTCTAAAAGATATTTACAATCATGACAGACAAAAATAAATCATGGCTCTTATTCCCAAGAGGCTATAAAATCACCAGGCAAAGCAGCAGTTGGTGGCCAAAGGTGGACAGTGCTAAGAATCTCCTGAGTGCGGACCTAGACTGTCATTTAATGATGACCACTGAAGATCATATTCAAGTGAAGGAAGATTGCAAGAATTAGAAGACCTATCTAATATTAAATGGGACATTGTTGGAAAAAAAAGTGAAGAGATGATTGATTTGAAAAGTGGACATGTACTGTACTACAAAGGCACAAACATTGGAAGTACAAATCAGTAGGATTTATTATAAATAAAAAGTGGAATAACAACAATGAAGAAATTAATGGTTTATCAGACAGAATGGCAAGATTAATTATTCAAATTAATATAGCAGATATCAAATGCAGATAATTCAGATTTATACCCCAACAAGTCCCCATTGTGATGAAACAATAGAGGACTTTTATATGGATGTACAAAAGGTTGTTGATCAAACCAAACAATATTTTTAAATTGTCAAGGAAGACTATAATGCTACAGTTGGTAAACAATTAAAAGATGAGACTTCTGTGGAAAAATTTGGTTATAGTGATAGAAATGAGAGAGGACATAAACTTGTGAAGTTTGTAAAAAAAAAAACAACTTTACATTATGAATTCTTGGGGGGAGGAGGATATTAAATGGAAATGGACATGGAAGCATCCAAATAAAGATACAGCAGAATGGTATTATACTTTGACTAACAAACAATATGTATTTGAATACTATTAGTGAGATGTAAAATTCATATTAATGCAAAATTTGAGAGACAAAAATTATTAAAAAAAAACAATATTCACAGTTGATATATCTAATCCTCAAAAACATTCCAATGAATTTAAATTAGAACTTGCCAATCGTTTACAAATATTAACCGATTTTGAGCATAATTTAGAGTTGAGAAAAATCAATAACTGATACATTTTTAAAAATTGCAACAAAGATAACTGATACAAAAAATCAGCAATTGACCAATAACATTTTTACAAGACAAGACAATTTATGAAGGAAAAAAAACAATATGAAAATATATAAAAATGATACATTAAGAAGGAGTGAAACTTCTTGAATTTTGTAAAATGGTGTCAAAAAGAGTTGATAATGACATAAGAAAACAAGGAAAGCTACAGAAGAAAATAAAAGTCTCAAGAGTATAAAACAATATTTTGGTTTTAGTAGGAAATTAAAAATTCTGCAATAAAAAAAAAAAAGGGAATTATTACTAAAGAAAGAGATGGTATCACATGAAATATATAAAAGAGTTCTATCAAGAATTATACAGCAATAAAGAACAAAGAAAAGTATCTCCTACAAGTCCTATACCTTTTGAATTGCCCAGTATTTTAAATGAAGAAATGAGACATGCAATTAAATTAATGAAGAAAGGAAAAGCTCCAGGTAGTGCTGAAATTATAATTGTGATCTTAAAAGAAGCAGGTGAAGTAAAAAAAATTTGATAAAGTTATATACCAAATGTCTAAATAAAAATATACTGTATGAGACCAGTGGTGGTGAACCTTTTTCTATATGCCTGCCAAATATTTACAAAAAATATTTATTGAGTGATTGACATTCGATACAGTTATTAAGTCAAAATATAAATAACTTAATTATTGCAAATTTTCAAAAGGTCATAAAACAACAAAATAATAACAATAACAATAATAATTCATTTATTTACAAATTTCATAGCTTCAGAAATTTCCTAATAATAATAATAATAATTAAACAAAATTTCTAAATAAGATAAATACAAATAAACAATATTTATTAAGAAGAGCAGGGGTTGGATGAAATTTAATAGTAAAAAATTAATAGTAATTAAAATAAAATTTTGAAAATAAACATATAAAATCAATATAAATCAATATTATTTAATGAACTTTTTGCTGTTGTACATTGGATACCAAATGTTTTATATTTTGATCAAATTTTGCCACTTTTAAATAATGTACAGTAGAACTAGATTTATGTATCATTCTATTTCTTGAACTGCCTTTAATTAAATTCATTTCATAAAACAATGATTCACATGCGCATGTAGAGGGAAAAAAAATAATATAGTGGTCACTAATTATTTATTTTTTTATACAATTAAATGTTTCGGGAATAGCATTCCAAGTTATCAATAGTTCTTCATGAGAATTCTTTTTAAATATGCTCTATAATCATCGATCATTTTCAATTGCTTCTAACTCATTTCTCAAATCTACAAATTTTTGCTTCAGTAAAGAACTGGATTGAAAATCAACTAATTGTATTTCCAAATTAAAACCTTTCGAAAATTTCCAAATAGAATAACCAGCACAAAACTCTTACATCAGTTTAACTTGATCTGCTTCATGAGATTCCAATTCAGTCCAAAAATTTTTATATTTGGATAATATTTGACGGTGTAAGAAATACCATTGTGGTTAAATATTTGTAAGATAGCTTCAAAGGCTTTGATCAAATTAAACATGACAACAACTGTCTTATTATAACCTTGCAGGTTCACATTTAATCCATTTAAATAAAACATAAATTTTGAAAACCATTCAACATCCATTACATGCTTATATTTGTCAATGATTTTCTCATCACGTAAAAAGTCTAATTTCATCTAAACACCCAATGTATATTTGTAAGAACTTTTCCTTGAATTAACCTTCAGACTTTGTTTGTATATAAGTAAATCATTGTATATTGGCTTCATCTCACTCAATAACTTTAGAAATTTTCAATTATTTACGGCAATTCACTAATTTAATTGCAATGTTCACAACATCCTCCAGAGGCTTAAAGCTACTTTTCGTGCATAATATAATGCAATACAAACCCAAAATTGAATGTCTATCATCATCAACCATTATCAATCCACTGCAGGATGAAGATCTCTCTAAGTTCAATCAATCTTTTCCTATCTTTAGCTTCTCTTCTCCACATCATCCCTGTACACTTTCTTATTTCATCCATCCATCTAACATGTGGTCTCTTTCTGGGTCTTTTACAATCTCTTGGAATCCAGTTCAAAATGTCAACTGTCCATCTATTATCATCTCTTCTAGCAGTATGTCCAGCCCAAATCCACTACAGTCTTTTAATTTTTTCAATAGGGTCAGTAACACCTGTTTGTTCTCTTACCCATACATTGCGTTTTCGACCTCTTCTTGTTACTTCCAACATGCAAGTCTCTGTATTGCTCTTCTATTAAGTGTCCAAGTCTCGGATCCATAAGCATAAACTGGCAAAACACATTTATTAAAAACCTTCCTTTTCAAACAAATACGCATATTTCCTTTTAGTATCAAGTTATTTCTACCAAAAGCACTCCAACCAAGTTTAATTCTATGATTAATTTCATCCATTATGTTTCCATCTGTATTAATAATCTGACAAAGGTATTTGTAACTATTAACTTCTTCTAACTCATCATAATCAATCTTTATTTTCATATTTTGAGAAAATCTATTAAACATTACTTTAGTCTTTTTAACATTTATCTTTAGTCCTACTTTCCTCTGGTAACTCCTGCAACATTTCCTGTAGCTCTAAAGCATTATTTACAAAAACAACTACATCATCTGCAAAATCTAAATGACTTAAATAATCTCCATTTACTTTCACTCCTTTAGCTTCCCATTTTAATCCACAAAATACTTCTTGCAGCACTGCTGTAAAAAGTTTGGAGATATGGAGTCACCCTGTCTTACACCCTTCTCAATGTTGACTTTCCCAGTATCATTATGTAATCTAATTGTTACTGTTGCATTTTTATAAATATTCTTTAAAATATGACAATATCCTGAATCTACACCTTGATGATCCAATGCTTTAATCACTGCAGAAATATTTATAAAATCAAATGCCTTTTCATAATCTACAAATCCTAAGCATAATGGCAACTCATATTCATTTGTCCTTTCTATAACTTCTCTCAATATCTGGATATGATCTACTGTACTAAAACCACTTTTAAATCCAGCTTATTCTCTTGGTTGGTGGAAACCCAGTGTTTTTCGTAGACGAGTTGTAATTATCCTAGAAAATTTTTGTATAAAACTGATAAAAGACCGATAGGTCTGTAATTTCTAATATCTTCTTTATCACCTTTTTCAAATATTAATACTGCATTCTTCCAATCATCTGGTACATCTTTATCATTTAGACATATGGTATATAACTTTGCTAAAAAAAAATTCTATTTCTTCACCCGCTTCTTTTAATATATCAATTATAATTCCATCATTACATGGAGCTTTCCCTTTTTTCATAAATTTAATTGCATGTCTCACTCCCTCATTCAAAATTCTGGGCAATTCGGAAGACATAATAGGTATAGGAGGCACTTGTTCTTTATTACTATATAATTCTTGATACAAAGTTTTCTACACATTTCATGATGTCATCTCTCTTTTTAGTAATAATGCCATCTTTTTTTCTTATTGCAGATATAGATTTCCTACCAATACCAAAATGCTGTTTTACACTCTTTAGACTTTTATTATCTTCTACAACTTCACAATTATACTTTCTTATATCATTTTCAATTCTTTTCCGCATCATTTTACAAAATTCGAGATATTCAATCTTTTTTAATGCATCATTATTGTATATCCTCATATTGCTTCTTTTCTTCATAAATTGTCTAGTCTCAGTAGAAATTTTATTGGTCAATTGTTGCTTTTTTCTACCAGCTATCTTTGTTGCAGTTTTTAAAAGTGCATCAGTTATTTTCCTATTAATGTCATTCAAATCTGAATCATATTCAAAATCTACTAATACTTGAAACCGATTTGCAAGTTCTAACTTAAATTCACTAGAATGCTTCTGAAGATTACGAATATCAACTGTAAATAATTTTTCTTCATAATTTTTGTCTCTCTAGTTTTGCATTAACATGTATCTTACATCTTACTAATCGATGATCACTTCCTGTGTTAAATTTATTAAGAACATTACAATCTTGAAATATGTATTTTCTGTTAGTAAAAATATAATCCAATTTTGCTGTACCTTCATTTGGATGCTTCCGTGTCCATTTCCTTTTAATATTTTTCTCAAAAAAAGAATTCATAATATAAAGTTTTTCTTTTTCTGCAAACTCCACAAGTCTATGTCCTCTCTCATTTCTATTACCATAACCAAAATTACCTACACCATTTTCATCTTTCATTGGTTTACCAATTCTAGCATTAAAGTCTCCCATAACAATTTTAAAATGTTGTTTACTCTGATCAAAAGCCTTTTGTACATCCATATAAAAATCTTATACTACTTCATCACTATGAGAACTTGTTGGGGCATAAACCTGAATTATCTGCATTTGATATCTGCTATTAAGTTGTAAAACTAATCTTACACTCTGTCCGATACACCATCAATCTCCACAATGTTATTCTTCCATTTTTTATTTATAATGAATCCTACTCCACTTTTATTTCCAATATTTGTGCTTTTATAGTAGAGTATATGTCCACTTTTTAAATCAATTGTTTCTTCACCTTTTCTTCTAACTTCACAAAGTCCAACAATGTCCCATTTAATATAAGACAGTTCTTCTTCTAATTCTTGCAATCTTCCTTCACTTGAAAGTGATCTGCAGTTGTAAGTACCTAAATAAAAAGTCATCATCAAATGGCAACCTGAGTCTGCAATCAGGGGAATCTTAGCACCCTCCGCCTTCGGCCACCAACCGCTGCCTTGGTTGGTGACTTTACAGCCTCCTGGGAATAAAAGCCATGATTTATTTGTGTCTGTCATGATCATATATATTGGAAAAAATATTCTTAAATTCGGAGGTAAAAAGCCAATAAACTCACCATGCTAGCTAATGCGTGCTGGTGAGCAGCCCATCCATGTTCGTATACTGTATGAATAATCACATAGTAATAATAGCTGCAACGACAAGAACGTATGGAGTGGACATTAGGAATTTGCCCTGTTCGGTTCCTTTAAGGCCACCAAGAGGAATCAAAGGGTCTCCTTTCAGTTAATAGCAAACTCCTTTCTGCAGCCAAATGTCCAATACAGACAGTAATATCTTTCATTTTTATAACAAAACTTCAAGCAAAGAAAATGTTTTATTTTTTGTAAGAGAGACTAATAAAAACATATGCATTGCTTACCAGCTATGTTGCTATTAAATTATTTTTGATGGCATTAATCATGCACTTTGTTATTTTGTTTGCGATTTCTGTTACTTTAAATAATGAATGGTGTTTACTCTGTTTAGACCAAAAAATTGCAACACAAAAACATTTTATTTTCCTTTATGATTTGACAACTTTATTTCGGAGTTAATTTTTAATAAAAATGTTAAATACATCAACAGTGTGCTGAACATGCTTTTGATTAACTAGAAGTAATGTATTTAACATTTAATTTTAAAGTATTAAGCAAGCTTTTCTTAGTATATGTGTTGTATGTTATATATATTATTTATATTGAATTACATTTTTTGAGAAAAGTTTAAAACTATTGGAATTCAAAGAATTAGAAAATATTTTAGTCATTTACTTCGTAGATTTATTGGAATCATTTGTTAGGTTTATAGAATATAATACCCCTTTATTTGATTTACTTATGTATCATTCTCATATGTATATTGTAACGGTCAGAATCGTGTGACCAGCCAACAAGATTCAGAGACCTAGCAAAAGTACTTCAAACCCAGCATGTTTGGGATATGGTAGTCGCGAAACAGTACTAAGCTTTAACCTATTTGCCAGTGCTCCAAAATCTCCACTATCCAACGAACGCTCCTGATGCTATTAATGGTCATCGTTTTTCTTCGGTTCCGATGGTCGGGGTAAAACAAGGACTCTATCAATTCAAACGTAGCCTGTCATGCACTGGAATTATCAAATTAATATAAAATACCAAATACTTTGATACAGTTCAGAATATTACTTCAAATATTTCATAGGTTTTGGATACATACATATGACTTAATTAAGTGCGGACATAGTTGGGTGGATATGATGAACCAGGGAATGACATGACAACTGTATAGATATATACAATTTATTAATACAATTCATTAGAAGATAGGAATAATAACAATGTTTGGATCTTATTATGATCCATGTATGGGCATACATATAAACCAAAAATAATAATTACAATATTTAAGTATCAGTTATTGATAATGGTACAGTATTTAGATATCAATAGGATAAATGTATGATTTTTACAAAGAATTACAATATTCAACTATCAGTTATTTATAAAGGTACAGTATTTAGATATCACTAGGATAAATGTATGAGTTTTACAAAGAATTATCTGTCAATAATGACAACCAAGGTTATGAACTAAAAATAACAATTACAATCATAAACATCAATATTAGATGTGTGTGAGCATTATAATGAAGTCATACTATCAATAATGACAACAGAAGTTATGGACCAGAAATAATAATTTCGATAGTATTTAAACATTAGTGTCAGATGTGTGTGTGCATTACAATGAAGTCATACCATCAATAATGACAACAGAAGTTATGACCCAGAAACAATAATTATAAATTAATCAGAAATAATAATTGCAACACATAGTAAACATCAGTATTATATGTGTGTAAGCATAAAACAAATTTTTATGTTGATAATGATAATATTTGATCAAGAAATATGACATATAAAACTTTAATATGCCAATTGTAGAGAGTAAACACAATACCTGGTTAAATTAAGAAATATATATATAATAAATTTATGTGTGTGTTCACATACATAAGGAAAGTTAAGTATATTTTTTTATTATTATATTTACTTTTAGTATTCTCAGCAGGAGTTATGACCAAAGCATAATTCTAGCTCCCTTCACTATTAATAGTTACATGGTAAATATGGTTTATCTATCCCACACAGCATTACCAACAGGCATGATCAAGAAATCTAATTAGCGTACAATGGCATCTGGGTTTGAATCCTGTGCCAGCTATATTATTAGTGGCAGTGGCAAACATGAGCCAATCTCCTTTATCAAGTAATAATATATATATATAAGTTCCTATGATAACACATTCGCAGTTAGCGTGGCATGTGTAGAAAATAATGGAGCCTGGGCTTTGAATCCCTATCGTCATAGAGTACCCATTTATCGGCTCAAAAACACGGTTATCTCCAGAAAATATCGTCTGGCAGCTCGCGTAGCATTACTCGACATATATTCATTATTAAAAACCATATAGGCACAGATAATTCTATTAAGCAACACTGATATATTTGTACATCAAAAGCATTAACTTATATCTGTATAGATATTTTCTTAAACCTGTATTTAATAAGTAATGATGGGAAAATTTAAGATAACCATATCTTATAGGCTATAAAACGCCCAAGCGCTTAAATATAAAGCTCAACCACAAAATGCTAGAGGCAAAAACACTACTGCTGAGATATTACTCTTTCCCCAAATGCATGCATCACTAAATATATATATAGTGAGATGAACACATACCTTTGTAATAAGTAATATTGCCCATTTTATATTTAAGAAAAGAAGCACTATCATTATTTTTTTAACATATAAATAAACGCATATATATATATACATTACTTCATTTTTAATTGTCATAAAGAATCTTAATCTAAATCAAATAAATAATAATTTTAACACTCATTTATATTCTTAATTTTCTTTAACAAGGTACTGTAATTATGTATATACAGGTAGAGGGCGGATTTTAATACAGATATTTGATTTCTTTTCTCTTTTTTTTTAAATAAATGACAATTTTAACTAATAAGAACTAGCAACAAATTTGTCTGCCTGTTACTTTACAATTATAAAAAAATAGTTACCCTTTTCCCACTTAAGATTGGAGATAAAGCAAACAAATTTATACATAAATTGGTTTAATAGTAAAAATATTACTTGTCCCCATACTTGGCTGGGTTGGCATAAATAAATTAATCAATAAAATATATATTTCTATAATTAAAGAAAACATATTGGCATATTTCAAAATAAATATATAAAAGCTGTATTTATAAACTCTATAGTAATCTTTTGTTCCATTTAGAATTAGACATTACACTCTTTTTTTTTTTACCATTAATAACTAGAAATCTAGTTATAACACAAATTGATTTGTTAAAAATAATAATAAAAGAAATTAAAACACTCATATATATATCACTGTACTTTTGAATCACATCTTTTTTTTAGATAGTCTTTTACTGAGCAATTAGAAATCTGTGAGTTTTAAACTTAGATAGTCTAGAGGTTTTTATTTTATTTATAGAAGACATTTTAATTATTCTATCTTGAAGGATTAAAAGTTTATACTTGCAATGCTTACTGTCACTTTGATGAGGCAGCTAATTTCTTACTGGTTCACTTATTTCAGGATCGACCTTTGGCTTTACTGGACTCAGGACAGGCTGAATTCGAAGTTGGTTCTCTATTTTCTCAGTGGCAGCAGCATGGAATCAATTAATTTCTTTCCTCCTAAAGGTAAATTTTATCTACTCACAAATCATGGTGATTATCTGTCATCAGCTTATGTTCAATGTCTATTAGAAAGTGACTTTCACTTTTACTTTAGCTCTTAAAACGTTTTCTTTTTTTTTACTTTTGACTGCCAACAATTCTGCTTTTAAAAAAACTTTTTTTTTACTGCCAACAACTTTATTTTTACTCTTTGACTGCCTTTCTAGAAAAATTAGTCCAGTATTTATATGAAAACTTTTACTCAGCAAAGCCTTTGTTTAATCCTATATTTTTTTCTTAACACCTATATTATAACTGTTAGAAATGAAAATAGACTAGTTGATTGATCTTTAATTTAGAACTAGATGGTAAAATTCCATTAAGATTAAATTTTAATTGCATTTTAACTGCCTTTTAAAGATGAGACATAATTAACACTTCCATGCAACCATATGAATGTTTCAAAAAAATAGACTCATAAAAAATGTTATTTGCAAAGAATGAGTCAACCTATATTTTTCATTCCTTCTTTGTCTTTTAGGAAAAACATATAGACAAAGGAAATATATTTTTCTTTTCTAAATATATAAAAAAATGCATTTCAATAAAACAATATCTATAAATGAGTCCTCTCATTCACCAACACCCACACATGCATCTGTATATTACGCTTTAACAAAAAAAATGAAAATTAGATATTTGATCTATAAAATCTATATTGTACCAATATTGTGTTGGCACATAATAATTTTGTTTAAAAAAATTATTAAAATAAAAAATCTTTCGTAAAAGAAAATGTAAAAGTAAAAGTTTGAGTTTTGAAATAAAAGTTAGTTATTTAATTAAAAGGGGGGAGGGGGAATTTGCTCTAGAAACAAACTAAAAGTTTCATAAAAGAAGTTAAAGAGTTTTTCTTATTATTATCAGTTAAAATGTAGCGTAAAGTTTGAAAATATAAATCTCTTTTCATTCGAGATTATTAGAATAAATTATACATGTGCATAAATGTAAGCTTGTTAATAAAATATATAATAAATGTGTGTATATGTGCGTGTTAAAATTATACTGAAAAATAAATATTAAAATGAAATAAAAGAAAAAAAATATATTTAAAAAACAATCAGCGGTGGCTACTAATAAAAATATAAAAACAACACGTTTGCATGGCTACTAATTAAACGATCTCAAAAAACACGTAACTAAAGATTATCAAAGGAATTTCGACAACAGATATTGCCGCAGAATATCAAAAATGACAACATGACGTATGTATAAATAGCCAATTTGTTATCGAACAAGTAGTCAAGCTAGTTGCATTAGAGTTGAGTCGAGTTAGTGGTGTTTGAGATAACAGCAGTACAATCGATCAGTGAGTTATATTAGAATGCAGTGTTAAAACTTCGGAAAACATATGACTTTCTCCAGCCTTGAGTCCGATGAAACAGCCAGCTATCAGATAAAAGTGATACCGGTGTAACAACCTGAAAACACTCAATATCTAATTGTCTTAAAAAAATGCCTAGGAATAATCAGCATCAAATCTCCACAAGAAAACTTCAAATCTAACCTGTTAGAAATATTTCATCAGAAGCCGCAAACAGCAAGAAGTATCCAAGTTCAAAATCCTAGGTAAAACATTTTCTTATATTCATTTATAAAGTAGCCATGCATTCGTAAAGCTCCAAGAGTCAAGTTTAAGAACTCTATAGCATACATAAATGAACTGTTAATATGTGTGTTTAAAATGTGTGTTCATGCGTTCATTTATATTGATTTCATTGTATTTTTGTATTTCAAATATTATTTAATGCTTTCTCATAAGATATTATAGTGTGTGAATTATATATGTGCATGTATTATATTAGTAAATAAGATTTATAAAATATTTAAAATTAGTTTAATAATGTTAATTAAAACAAATTGTCTTTAAACTTAAAACTTTATTTGTCGGTCAATTCCTTTACCACTATTTAAGTGAAACAATATTTTGTTAACGAATTAGAAAATAGACTGAGCTAGTTATTGGTGTATCTTGGGTGTTGAATTAGTGGCCATTGTTCAAATTGCGTTATTTATCTTCTGGATGAATAGCTGATGCCCGTGTTTATACAAAACAAAAAAGTGCTTTGAATATGGAGTTGAATTCAACAGCTGAGAAGTTATGTCCTGGAAATGTAACACTAGTTATATATCTTATAGCTATCGTTTGGACATACATACTCTCCGAGTATGTTCTCTGCCTAAGGTGCCGTGGTGGAGCAATACATAAATTGCAAGATACGGTGTTATATTTAGTCTTATAATTTGCTTTCATAAGATAATTTTATTTGAAAAATAAAAGTAAATATTGTGTTTACTCCATCAGGGATTGATATTTGTCATGGAAAAAATTAATGGTAAACCATCCACCCGGTACAATATATATATATACTATTTTCAAATGACTAACATGAAGCTTGGTGTGTGCATAAACACTGATCGCTTCAATATGTACAAATTATTTTTTCAAATTATTGTAATTTATTGTTTCTAATCAGAGTTCAATTGTAAATGAAATTCTAGTATAATATTATATTTATTTCACTTTACTTTAGTTTAGTTTACAGTAAATTCTTATTAGTACAGGTTTTAGCAATAAAAAAAATACTGAATTACTTATTTTAAAGCATAGAAAATTATGACCTATAAATAGTTCATTTGCCAGTAAAGAGTTCTTATGTGCCATTTCTGACATGTGACACATAGGTTCACCATGAAGGTGCCAGATGATTAAAAGAATACAGTAATAATATTAATATTTAAAAATGATGATAAAGAATACATTAGAAATTACAAACCTATCAATCTTTTATCAGTTCTATACAAATTTTTTACTAAAATAATTACAATTTGTTACCGCGAATGTTGGCTTTTAACCAAACAAAAGAAGATGACTTTAAAAGAGATTTTAGTATAGTGGATCATATCCAAGTATTGAGAAAAGTTATAGAAAGGACCAATGAATATGAGTTGCCATTATGCTTTGAATTTATAGATTATGAAAAGGCATTTGATTTTATAAACATTTCTTCAGTGATTAAAATATTGGATCATCAAGATATAGATAGATGCAGGATATTGTCATATTCTGAAGAATATTTATAAAAATGCAACAGCAACAATTAGATTACAAAATGATACTAAAAAGAGAAGTATGTATGGTAGGGTGACTCCATAATTCCTAAACTTTTTACAGCAGTTTTGCAAAAAGTATTTTGTGGATTAAAATGGGAAGCTAAGATAATAAAAGTAAATGAAGGTTATTTAAGTCATCTAGATTTTGCAGATGATGTAGTTTTTGCAAATAATACTTTGGAGCTTCACAAAATATTAAAAGAGTTACCAGGTGAAAGTGAAAAAGTAGGATTATAGGTAAATGTTAAAAAGGCTAAAGTAATGTTTAATGGATTTTCTCAAAAAAGAAGAAAATAAAGATTGATAATGATGAGTTGAAAGAAATTACCATCTACAAATATTTTGGTCAGATTATTACTACAGATGGAAACATAATGGATGAAATTAATCATAGAATTAAATTTGTTTGGAGTGCATTTGGTAGATATGACTTACTATTCAAAGAAAATATACCTATGTGTTTAAAAAGCAAGATTTTTAATAAATATATGTTACTTATCCTTACTTATGGATTTGAGACTTGAATACTTAACAGAAGAGCAATACTTAGACTTCAGACAATTCAGTGAAGTATGGAAAAATGTATATTAGAAGTAACAAAAAAGACTGAAAGGTGAGAGAACAAACAGGTGTTACCGACATCATTGAAAAAATTAAAAAACAGAAATGGAGTTGGGCTGGACATATTATTAGAAGATATGGTAATAGATGAACAGTTGAAATGTTAAACTGGATTCCAAGAAATTGTAAAAGATCTAGGGAGAGAGCACATGTGAGATGGATGGATATAATAGGAAAGTGTGCTAGGGTGGTGTGGGGAAGAGTGGCTAGAGATTGGCTGAAGATCTCTCAGCTCCATATAGCTATTTGAATTGGATATCTGGATTTGAAGATGTTTAGGTGTCTAAAAATTTCAGATTTTCCACTCAATAGATAAATGCTGGCTTTGGGTTCGTATTTTTAGATATAGTGTCTGAAATAACCCTAGCGCCTCACTGAAGAGTGCCAAAGCATGAAACCATTGGACTGAGGTTAGGGTGTGGTTTCTAGATAAAGATTTTGAAATGTTTTCTCGTGCTGGCATTTATCAATAAAGCTTGTTAGAGCAATTAGCACAGCCCCTTGTTTTTTTTTATTTACAAGCTTAAAAAAATTAGGTTATGTGATATATGACTTTAATTTTTATGTTCAAATTATTCTCTCAAAATGCATACAGTGTATATTTATCAAAAAAGTCATATAATATTAAATACCAACTGATATAAAAATAGTAGCATATATTTTGTTATTAGTACATAATAGAAAAAAACATCACCAAGTCATTGTTAAATTAAGTGCTATTTTAAATAAGTTAGCTTCTCTTGCACTTAAACTTTCAGCAAAATATGAGAGTTGCTCTGATAAAATTTGAGGGGGGGGGGTATTCATGTTTATGTTCCAACTTTTAGCCATATGATGAAAAGAATGAGAAGTTTTATAAAGACATTCCAAACTTTTCTAGAAACAATTTAATGCAAATGAAAAAAATGAATTTGTAAGGAATGTTGTGTGGAGATTTATGAATGTGAATTTTTTTTTTTTTAAAAAGTATATTTCCATTTGCAAAAAGTAAAGACTACTTAAAAAAGAAAAAAATCATAACTCATCAAAATAGATAAATATAATTATGGACCAAACAAAAATAAGCTTACTTTATCAAACAAGATGTAACAATTCTTAGCAATTATAATAATAGTAATTGGAAAATTTTTAAGAATTATGAACTAAAAAATAAACAACATTCAAATTCTGACGTGGAATATACAGTAATTAATTAAATAAACGGTAATATAAAAATTAGCTCTTTTAATTGCAACATAATCAAAAGACCTGTAAAGGAAAATAAAATTAAAAATAAATAAATAAAATATAAGTTTAGAACATATCACTTCTTGGCTCTACAAAGATTCAAAAAATTTAAGATCATTCACTAATAATAACTAAAAACACTATAAAGATAGTTTACTACTACCTTTTTCTTCAATCTTAAAATTACCAATAATTTTTTTTTTTTTAAAGGATAGATAAAATCCCAGATAATGCATGTATATAATAAAAGATGCAATATCAAGTATGTAAAATGGAACATTATCTGGGTGAAATTGAAATGATTAAAACAGACAATGAAGAATTGATGAAATTTGAAAAACAATATTCCAACAACAGCATTAATGTACTGTAAAAAAAGATTGGCAAGAAAATTTAAGAAATTGTAGATCTAAAAACTTGATGTCCAACATCTACAAGTCTTACTCTAAAGTTTTTATTTACAATACTGATTATCCTTAGCAGTTCATTATAATAATAGACTGGTAGATTCAAGAGCTAACACTTTTGGATTGATTTTCAATTGAGTAAAATAAATTGTGTATTCAATCAAATATAACCTACAATTCGAAGGCTCAAATGTCACTGAACCTCCCAATTAACAAATTGTACAAATACTTATTGTCAATGTCACTTCCTTGATAAATTCAAGATAGAAAATGTAATGTTTAAATTTCTCCAGTTTTTTTTAATTTCTGAAAGTTTTTAAATGTCTCAAGGTATATCATGATTATTTCAATTACTTAGTTTTGTCAATGATAATGCTATTTTTAATAACATCTAATGATTTACATCTTTGCAAACTGAATGTAGTCATCAATTTGAAGATATTGAAAATAAATTTTAGTAAAAATAGGTAATACATGATGCATTACCTAAAAATGTTGTAATCAATGGGGAGGGGGGGTGCATGATTAGAAACCTTTATTCAACATTGTCTTATCAATCTTGATTTATGGTTGCAAGAACTATGAATTTTAAAACAGAGCAAAAATATACATTGAAAATACAAATATATGTATATATATATATGAATAGCTTAGAAACCAAACTAGATATATAAAGAAAAGAATATTAGTTGGATACATAGCAAGAAAAAATATAGCAATTTCCAATTAAATAAAATCAAAGAAAAATATTCTTGGAAAATATAAATTTGAAATGGGGTAAAGAAATCAAAAAATTTTATGAGATCAATATGAAAAGGGAATGTTTGTGATACACTTTAGTGTAAAAATATCAGAAAGACTATTGTTTGCATATGGACAAGAATTGCTGACAATATATATATGTATTAATCAAAATTCTCTGGAATAAACTCTACAACATTCAATACACTGATATAAAAAAAATCAATAATAGTTATAGTCACCTTACAATAATGCTACTCAAGATGTACACTGCTGTAAGCTGACTGTAGCTATTATTGATTTTTTTCTATTAGTATATTGAAGAGTTTGTTCAAGAGTATTTTAATTATAATATTTATTTTATCTGATTTTATATATATATAAACCCATTTAACATTGAGCATTATTACACTTATTATTTAAATAATACTTTGAATGCAATTTGAAATTATAATTGCAATTTGTAATGTTATAATTGACTATTTATTAGTCTGAATTCAGAATAGGTTATATTTACCTGTTTAAAAAGATTTATTTCAACAACTAAGTATCAATAATTTCAATTTCTATGTTCAAGTTGCAATCTTTAGTGTTTATATAAATATATTGGATCATAAATAAAAGTGGGATTCCATCTTTATTGTTAAAAGGTTGCCTTGACAATAGTTTGACATTGTTGATTGTTATTGATATAGGGATTGTCTAAGTGTTGACTGATTTTAATGATTACTTATAAACCCATTTAGTCTTGAGCATTATTACACTTATTATTTAAGTAATAATTTGGGGACAATTTGAAAAATTATAATTGCAATTTGTAATATTATAATTGACTATTTATTAATCTGCATTCAGAACAGATTATATTTACCTGTTTAAAGAGGTTTATTTAAATGTCTTTGTTTCAATAATTTAAATCTCTATGGTCAAATTGCAATCTTTAGGGCTAATTCCACCTTTATTGTTAAAAGGAAGTTGTCTGAGATTGTTGATTGATATTGGGATTGTCTAAATGTTGACTAATGAATATATATATATGCAAAGGATCAAAAAACAAATATTGTATGATTCTGCTAACTTATATTTAATCATTACATTAACAACAATAATAAACTCTATTATATGAATAATCAGATGCAGATGAAATGCCAATTAAATCATATTAGTTTCTTACCTTTTTCATTGCAAAGCATTATATTCCATATATTCAGTCAAAAGACATCTATTTTTAATATACCATTTAAGCTAATAACTTGAATATTTCAACATTTTGATGTTTGAACCCAAAAATTGTTTGTATAGATAATGTAGATCTAATATTAGGACAGTAACTATATACATTTGTGAATTCAATTATACGCTAAATGCAGAAATTTTTCAACTTTGGCAAAATATTATATTTAACCAAGAAAGCAACCTATGATTCATCTAGCTTACATTTAATACCTGAATTTAATATCAGTAACCTACTTTTTCTTCTATATTATCATCTATGTGAACATAAGTTATCAATTGATAACAGATGGTAGGATCAAACAAATCTTGAATTGTTTCTAGCTATTGAATTGGCAATCAAATGCTCATCATTAATGAACACCAATAGTCATAAAGTAATTTGAGGATTTATTTAGCACTACTATATGTAGATGGTTCTAAAATAAAGATAAGAGTACATTTCCGCTTAGTCGTGACATATGAAAATGTAAAATATCAATTATAACATTATAGGATGAAGGCATTTCCAGCACCCACACACACTCACCCCCACCTTCAAAGAACATTTTTAAAAAGACAATATGAAAAACTACTCAATGTTGCACAATAATAATTTTTATGGTATTTCCTAACTTGTTTTACTTCTAGAATTTTTTTTTTTAAAAAGGGGGAGGAGATGATATGCAATTTAAGGAAATGTTTATATAGTTATGAGTTAACTAATGAAAAAAAATCTTGAGTATGCTTGGGAATGTCCATATATTTACATAACATACATATATATAGAACAACACCCATGTACATACTAATGAAGACTAACAAGTGTTTTAATATATAGAAATACATTTGATTTCTATTGCTGGTTCACATTTAAACAAATTTACAAATATAAATTCAACAAAGAAAATAATCCATTAGGATTATTATTATGTAGATAACTGATATGATTTCCCTATTTTCAACCTGAACTTTGTGACCAACAACTGACCCTTGAAATTATAGGTGATTCTATGCCATGCAGTGAAAAATGAATTATACAGAAGAAAAACAGAAAACTATTTACAAACATGAATCAAATCAGTCACTAAGTCAAGTCAGTCACTAACAAAAAAAAAAAAAAAATCTACAGGACATTAATTCCATCCTTCAAAGACAGAATATTCTTCTTTCCAGTAATTTCAGATATAATAGTTCTTTTTTTAAAAACCAGACAAACTGGAATACTGCCTTCATTTTAAAGTTAAAACACTTTAGCAGGTGTTTCATTTTAAGTAGAAATGAATCATATTTAATCCCTGTAATTTTATTAATTAGAACTTATCTTGATTTTTTTAAATATTTTCAATATTTAAAATAACATTATATACAGTGTATATTAATCTAATTTTATTTTTAAATGGCTATCCAAATAATATTTTAATAGATTTATATATATTTATTTTGTAAATCTAGGTGTAATAAAATAATTCAATAAACATAACTTTATGAGAAGAGGACTTTTTTTAAAAAAAACGCAAACAAAAACTACAATTTACAGAAATTGCTCAACATCCAGTGAATCAACACAGAAATAATCGTTTGCAATTTTGTATGCAATCTACTCAGAGCGAAGTAAAGTAAAAATAAAAGATCTGCTTGATCAGTTAAATGGGAACTGTTGTGCTCAACATGCCACTTAGGTATTCACATGTCACATTACTTCTTGAAGTACTACCCATACAATCAGTTGGAAGTAATGGCATTTTCTTAATTTTCTTCCTATAAAGATACATGTAAAGCTTAAGAATACTTCTGCTTTAAAAGGAAATCATAAATTATTTATGATTTCTGTTATAATGAAATAGGAAAGAAATGCCTATAACATTATCAGTTGATCTCCAAGATGCACAGCAAGCCTTATTATTTACATATATTGCTCATAAAATCTTATTGATCCGCAACTTGTATCATTAGCTTATATAAACTGATAAATTTGCTCTGACTATTTTATGTATGAAAAGAATTATTTGCACTTATTAATCTTTGTTGTATATATGCAAAAGATTTTTCTTACAACACAATATTTATGAGATACCCTGTATAATGGTATCTATCATACCATAAATAAATAATTTGTAATGTGGTTAAAGTCAATTCATAGAAATATTTAATAAAGATAAGACAAAATTAGGAGTTGATTTTATAATATAAGAAAAATGATAATAATATGCATTAAATAATAAAATAAATTTTAAAATTATAATTATTACATTAGATAATATTTAAAAAAATACAAAAATAAAATAAAGTGTTATAAAATAAATTAATATAAAATATTAGTAAAATTATTTAGAAAATAAGGTAATAAATTGGAAAATGATTTATAAAGGTCATATTAAAATGTATAATTATTTTTCTTTAATTATTTTTGTTTATATATTGTGTATTAATTATGTATATAAATGAAATAATTATATGATTATATATTTGAATATTGTAGTTCTGATGATGACTGCAGGACAGTCGAAACTGTTAGTGTAATACAAATAAAACAAATAAAAGTATTGATAAAGTGTATAAGAAGGTGTAAATGGTATGATGTATTATAACAGAAATCAATACATAAGAAAAGAAGAAGTAGGAAATTATAATGATATCTACAAATGTAAATGCAGAAAATATATGCATACTCATACTGTGATGCAATGTGACACATCCATCTACCATATGCTACAATCTAAAGTTATTAGATCTACTTGAGCTTAGGATTTTAGCCCATAACCAAAATGACCATTAAATATTGGTCAGTAAACAAGTATTTAGTCATTTTAGTTAAAAGACCAGACAAAATGAAAAACAATTCAAATCTACACTACTTGCCATTTGTTAAGGCTGGCAATGCATTTTTTTGTTGTTGTTGTCTTTTTTGCACTGGGCTATTTAAAAAAGTAGTTTTGTCTTTTTTATTCACTTAAAATATTTGTACATATACAAATTTATGTGCACATGCACACATTCATGAAAAATAAAATTTCTATCTTAGATCTAATGAGACAATAGTCTATAGGTTAGTGTAAATAAGACATTGGCATAGGAAAACTACAAGTTAACTCCTGAAATTATCTACTAACTATAAAACTGCTACTTAAAAGGAGATTTCAGTATTAGGTGAAGCATACCATAAAGGATTAAAATTGGATGACGAAGATTATCTTTAAGATTTATTTCACATATCTCTTATTATAAACGAACAAAACATAACAATTAATAAAACAACAATACTTAAAATCGTACATAATTCAATACATTCATGAATAATATAAAGAAATTCAACATACATTGGTCCAGATATCAATATTATTATTATTAATTAGTTATAAATATTTATTATTTTAATAAATTTCTAAATTCTTTTTAATATATACAGGCTTGATGTACAGCGTTTCTCTACATTAGAAATTAATGTTCTCTCTGCATATGACACTATTTATAAAATAAAAATATTTATACGACTGGATTAGGAAGTCAAGAGAAAAAAAAATTAAAAGGAATAATTACATTCAAAAAGCACTAAATTTCATAAAGAAATATAAATCTTTTAAATTTACAAAATTGAAGTATAATTAAATAGTTTCACTTTGATTTTACTAAAA
The DNA here is from genome assembly GCA_028023455.1 of Epiperipatus broadwayi. NCBI lineage: Eukaryota > Metazoa > Onychophora > Udeonychophora > Euonychophora > Peripatidae > Epiperipatus > Epiperipatus broadwayi. The sequence goes on along the minus strand of JAQFVV010006346.1, from coordinate 326,062 downwards.
GATGTGCATATATATATATAATTTACTGTGTCTTTCCTGACTATCAGTCTTATTATACAAGGATTTTCTTATTGAGTACATCTAGCATAAATTGCTTGCTCCTTATGAAATAATATTTTGTCATGAAGTTTCTTTTGGTAAATTTTCTTTATTTCCTCCATAATCATCATCATTTTCAATAATTATTGATCCACTGTAGGATGATGGTCTCTTGAAATTCAATCCATCTTCTCCAATCACTAGCATCTCGTCTCCATAACACCTCAGCAGATTTCATCTATTCATCTCACAACATGTGGTCTCATTCAAAATGTTTTACAATCTCTTGGAATCCAATTTAAGATTTTAAATGTCCATCTATTATCATCTCTTCTAACAATATGTCCAGCCCAACTCCACTTCAGTTTCATAATTATTTCAATGATGTCAGTAACACTTATTTGTTCTCTCAACCATATATTTCATTTTCAATTTCTTTTTGCTATTTCTAACATGTATCTCTTTATACTTTCTTGAGTGGCCTGAAGTCGCTGTATTGCTCTTCTGTTAATGTCCAAGTCTCAGATTCATAAGTAAGAATTGGTAAAAATCACATTTATTAAAAACATATAGGCATATTTTCCTTTAATATTGTTATTTCTATCAAAAGCACTCAACCAATATTAATTTTATAATTAATTTCATTCTCTATGGTATAATAATGAGTTATTGTATATTTAGAAATGAGTCAATCTTTTAATGGAACAGGTATTAACAAAAAGTTTCAGGATATCTATAGAGACAAATTCAACTTCATATTAAGCCATCAGAAAGATAAATAATCAAGTTACATATTTGGAAAGTTGATGCAAGGTTAAAAAAGATCTAGCCAACTATCTAGAGAAAATCACTATCTTCAGATACTGAAATCATCTTGAGGAAAGAAATTGTATAACGTTTTCACTGACTTCTAGCTTCTTTTTGGTGTATTTTATGATCTTAATTGGTTTGTGTTAAGTGTCTCTTTCTACTTTTATTGACAGGTGATTTTACTTCAATGCAAATTCCTTATTTTAACATGTGGAATAAAATTTAGAATTGACCAGCAAAGTTTAAAATAAAAATGAGTTTATACAGAACCTTATTTAAATTCTTTTTCAACAATTGTGTCCCTGCCATGCTCATGTAAATGTTTTTTCTTAATTTCTTACTCATTTACAAACAAGATAAAATGTTTATCCAGTTATGTGTCTTTTTTAAAATGATCTTATCAATTATCTTATTTTCTTTTCTACTAAATTTGTATTAAAAAATTCAGTATTTCAAACAATCAATATAATATCAATTTTATATGAAAAAAAACCTTTATTTAAATCTGATCTGTTATTCTAAGAACATATAAAAACGTATATTTTTCAGCTTATCCCCCCCCCCCCAATTGTTAAACAAATATTATTTTAATTTTTTTTTAATATTTTTCATATGCATAGCATTAGCTAGACAATCCACTATTGTCTTTCAACTACCTTGCCCGCAAGCAGCTCCACCATTTACTAACCACTTTACGTATATTTAAAATAATTGGCACATATTTATAATTAAATTCTCTACATTATCAAGGTGCATTGAAAATTGAAGTTATTGCAATCTCTTAGAACAAATTAAACACACATTTTGCCAATAAACAAGATATATAGTTTTACAGCTTTTTACAGGCATAATTAGGATGTCCATATATCCCGATTTTATCTATCTTGTGCTGGTATCCCGATATAGTTTCAGGAAAGTTAATTGTCCCAGTTTTTTTTACCACCCATTTTTATTTTTACTTGTATTTGATAACTTTTAATTTTAACTTCATATCTAATTTTTATTTTTTATATTTATTTTAAGTTAATATTTATTCATTTAATATTTTATAATTAATTTTTTGTTGGTTAATCAGTAATTTTCCCAAAATGAAAATGGCCCCCAATTATTTTGGCACATCAGTAATAAATGCTTTCAATTTGTGATTTTCAAAGGCAAAACTCTCCAGTGCAAGCCATAGTAATCAACGGATGCAAGAAGGTTTGTGCATAAAATCCCTATCTAGTGTGTAGCCATCAAATATCCACAGACTAGTTTCTAGCTTGTGGCTTTCATCAGTGAGGAACCTTGGATCTGAGAGCACTGCACCTAGATCTTAGGAACTAATGCAACCATCCAGCAGCCACCTTTTACTTTTTTAGTTAAGTATAAAGCTTTTAGACCAAAATGAAATCACAATAATGTTTTCAAGCATCGGCTTGTATAGTTGTATAGATCTGAACACAGTTCAGCACCCATACTTTTTGGTATCTTTGGTTCCTTAATAACCACAGACACCATAATTCTAATGGGTATGATTAGTTATCTGTTTGATAGTTTAATACCAATCCTGCTCAATAGGACTATGGTGACTGTGGTTATTAAAAACCAAAGACACCAAAAAGTATGGATGTTGAACTGAGTTCAGATCTATACAACTATACAGGCTGATGAGCTTAGCTTAAACACATTTTTGTTTTCATTTTGGACTCAAAGCTTTATAGTTAGCTAAAAAAAATAAAAGGTGGCTGCTGGAGGATTGCAATAGATCTTAAGATCTAGATGCAGGGTTCTTAGATCCAAGAGCTCTTCACTTATAAAAGCCACAAGCTAGAAACTAGTCTGGGGATATTGGATGACTAGGCACTAGATAGGGGTTTTATGCACAAACCTTCCTGCATCCATTGATTACTCTGGCTTGCACTAAATGGCAGTAAGCATAAAGAATGATCATGTGAATTTGTGATTTTGTTTTGATAGATAATATATGTATACAAACAAATGTCTTTTGCTTTTGTTTATATTATGAAATGAGTATATTGGAAGTAATGTAAATGTGATTATATGTTTTATGATTTTTTTTATTTCGTACTGAAATATACAATAGCGTGCAACGAAATGTGTTTTTTTTTGGCATGTGTCCGGATTAGGCCCTGTGGAAATTTATGAACACCCTAGTCATAATGTTAGACTGTATGTCTTATTAATGTTTGTATGTGATACTGCAAGAAATTTTTGTATGCCTTAATTTCATAGAATTTTTAAACTGAATAGCCATTGGTCTCAGTATCTTTTTAGGGATATTTGTATTTTGCAAAAATTAAATTAGTTTGAATTTTGCTCATGCCACTTTTTGGGAGAGATTTAGCAGTATCTTATCCCAGTTGAAATCTAAAAGTAATTATATTTCTCCATTTTTGGGGGATCTGTGGTATTTTTTTTTTTTTACTTTTTTTGTGCAAGTATTATAATACTGATTGTAAATAATGTCATAAATAAAATAAAATTTATTTCATCATAATAACACATTGTGATTTTACTAAAAGAAAGCAATTAACATATTCCAATTAGAAATTGTACAAATGAAAGCAATTTTATTTCTGCATTATTTGCTGTAATTTTATTAAAAGAAAGCAATCATCACATTCCAAGGAGAAGTGATACAAACAAAAGCAATTTTATTTCTCCATTTTTTGCTATCTATGGCTATATTTTTTTATATAAATATTATAATATTTATTACAAATAATCCCTGTAATAAATAAAATGAAATATATTTCATCAGAATAACAAATTATAATTTTAATAAAAGAAAGCAATCAACACATCCCAATTAGAAAGGATAAAACAAAAGCAACTTTATTTCTCCATTATTTGTGATAGATGATTATACTTCTTTTTATTTTTTTATACAAATATCATTACACTTACTATAAATATTGCTTGTAATTTTAAAAAAATTAAATTTGGGACCATATTGCATCATAAAATAATACTTTTCTTAAGTGCAATGTCAGTTAGCAATTGTACCATTAATACTATAAAATAACATTGTAGGCTTTGTGGGTTAAGAATAAAAGTTTAATTTAATTACAGTGCTACAATTATACAACTCTATATAAGTAATTATATAATTGAATATTTATAAATACAGTAATTAGATAATTAAAAATTGTATCCACTTAGGAACGCTTTCGATTATCCTAGTAATCTTTGTCAACTAACACTTTGAAAGGCTAACCTTCCCACAATTCCGTGATCTTAACGTTTGCTGCCTGCCTGTTAATTAAGTCATGCTTGTATTTGTATATTAGCATAGTTTCCTTTATTTTCTTTTTGTTATTTTTTTTAAATTTGCAATATTTTTACATTATTAAAATTGAAGTCAAAACCATAAATACATGACTTTATTATCGTCATAAAAAAAGATGCTGAAATATTATAATCTTATTTTACAATTTTGTTTCGATTTCTGAACCCGTTTAAATAACAGCAAGTGCTCTTTAGTTCTTTTTTCCAACGTACATCTTGATTCACCTATATATACCCTGCCACGCCTACATATCCATTTATAAATGACACAATTTTTATTTATAAGTGAAGTTTTATCTTTAGAGTTATTTATTAATTTGTTTAATGTAGGAGGTGTGTAAAATGCAATATCACATATACCTTTATAAATATTCCTTATAAAATTTACTTAATCATTCGAAATATATGGTATTGATATCCATATTTTTTTATTAGCAGGAGAATCAATATTATTAAAAATTTTGTTCTTATATTTTGTATTAAAATCTCTAATAACATTATATATATGATTATAATTGTAGCCAACATTTAACAATTCATTCAAATATATTTCAATATTTTTGCCTTTATCCGATGAATATTTGCAAAGATTATTATTTTTAAATAAGAATGACTTCAAACCTGTTATAACTATATAAATAACATTAAAAAAAATTTTTTTGCATTAAAAAACAAAATTTTAACATAAGATTGGCTTTTAATGAGAACAATATTAAAATGAACTATCAAAAGAAAAAAAATATATATATATTTCATTATAAGTAAAGTGTGCTACATTTCATTGAAAATTCTGTTATATTCTGTTAATTTAATGCAATAGAATAAAAATAAAATTATTAACCAATCACTGAATTAACAAAATAGACATAATTTTTAATCAATCATAGTCAATTTTAGTCTCTCAATCTTTGAAACCTATTCTGTTCAACTCTATGTTCATTATATATATATATATATTTAATTCATTTCAATAGCCGTTCTTTGTAACACAGTAGTTAGTGCATAATTGTCATAGTCATGGCCCGAGATTCAAATCCAGACTGGAAGAGTTATGGAATTTCTTTTATGTAAACAGGATTAATTTTTTTTTAACCCAATAGTTGAGCCATAGTCAATCCAGCCAAATCATTAAATATTGATCAGTAAATGATTATCCGGTTATTAGCAAGAAAGCAATGATTCCAGATTAAGCTGTATCAGTCAGATGAGTTTTCAATTGTAATAGGTTAAAACCTTCATCAATCCTGAAAAAAAAAATATCACACTCATATGGGTGTTGAGGACATAAATCATTGGCTGATAAAAGCCAATTTCTGGTTGAATGTTATTCTTTTGTTTATAATTATTATTTTTATATATAAATATCATCTGAAAAAAAGCTTATTTTTTCAAGTATGAATAGAGTTTAGGTATTATTATTTCTAATTACTAATAAGTTGCCATCCATTTTTGGCATTTGTAATGATTAGCATTCTTCCTTCTCATTAACATTTCAACCATCATGATTATTACCATCATTTTCAATCATTATTAATCAACTGCAGGATGAAAGTCTCTCCAAGTTCAATCTATCTTCTCCAATCTGTAGCCTCTCTTGTGCATATCACCCCAGCATAATTCCTTGTTTCATCAATTCATCTTACACATCTCTTTCTAGATCTTTTACAATCTCTAGGAATCCATAAGATTTCAAATGTCTATCTATTATCTCTTCTAGTAATATATTCAAATCTCTTAATTCTTTCAATGATATCAATAACATCTATTTATTCTTTCACCCATGTATTTTGTTTTTGATCTCTTTTTGTTACTCCTAACATGCATCTTTCTATACTTCATTGAATGGTCTGAAGTCTCTGTAATGTTTGTCTGTTAAGTGTCCAAGTATCAGACCCATATATAAGAACTGATAAAACACATTTATTAAAAACATTTTTCAAACATCTAGGCATATTAAGTTATTTCTACCAAAAGCACTCCAACCAAGTTTTATTCTATGATTAATTTCAATCATTGTTTCCATCTGTATTAATAATTGAAATAATAATCTAATCAAAATATTTGTGGTTATTAACTTTTTCTAACTCATCAATATTAATCTTTATTTTAGCCTTTTTAACATTTATCTTTAGACCTACTTTCATTTGATAATGCTTGCAATGTTTCCCAGTTGTTGTTTTTTTAACATTTATCTTTAGTCCTACTGTCTTGCTTTCATCTGATAACTCTTGCAATATTTTGTGAAGCTCCAAAGCAGTATTTGCAAAAACAATTACATCATCTGCAAAATCTAAATGACTAGATAATCTCTACTTACTTTTACTCCATTAGCTTCTCATTTTAATCTACTAAATACTTCATGCAAAACTGCTGTAAAAAGTTTTAGAGATATGGAGTCATTCTGTTACACATTTTTGTCAATGTTAATTTTCCTGTTATCATTATGTAATCTAATTGTTGTTGTTGCATTTTTAAAAATATTCTTCAGAATATGATAATATACTGGGTCTATACTTTGATGATCTAATGCTCTAATCAGTGAAGACATACTTATAGAATCAAATGCCTTTTCATAACCTACAAATCCAATGCATAATGGCAACTCATATTCATTGATCCTTTCTATAACTTCTCTTAAGACTTGAATATGATCCACTTTACTAAAACCACTTTTAAATCCAGCTTCTTGGTTAAAATCCAAAGTTCACTGTAGACAAGTTGTAATTATCTTAGTAAAAATTTTGTATAAAACTGATAAAAGACTGATAGAATAGGTTTATAATTTCTAATATCTTCTTTATCATCTATTTAAATATTAATATTAATACTGCATTCTTTCAATTATCTGATAAATCTTTATCATTTAGACATTTGGTATATAACTTTGTCAACAATATTTCTATTTCTTCACATGCTTCTTTTAAGGTATTGATTATAACTCCTTAATTACCTGGAGATTTTCCCTTCTTCATAAATATAATTCCATGTCTCATTCATTTAAAATCCTGATCCATTTAGAATATACAGTAAATTGGAAGAGGTAATTTTCCTTATTCTTTATTGCTTATATAATTCTTGATAGAACTTTTCTACACATTTCATGATGTCATCTCCCTTTTAGTAATGGTTCCATTTTTTTTTTTTTTTTGCTTATTGCGGGAATAAATTTCCTCCCAATACCAAGATATTGTTTTACACTCTTCAGACTTCAATTCTCTTCTGTAGCTTTCCTTGTTAATTCACAATTATATTTCTTATATCGTTATTGTTTTATGCACGATTTTACAAAATTCTAGATATTCAATTCTTTTAATGCATGACTTTTATATATTTCCATATTCCTCCTTTCTTATATGTTGTCACCCTAGTAGAAATGTTTCTGACCAATAGCTATTTTGTTCCAGTAATTTTTGTTGCAGTTTTTAAAAGTGTATCTGTTACTGACTTTGTTTAAATCTGAATCATGTTCAAAATCTGTTAATATTTGAAAATGATTTGCAAGTTCTAATTTAAATTAAATGAAATGTTTCTGAAGATTAGGAATATGTCAACTGTGAATATTGCTTTTCTTAATATTTTTTTGTCTCTATTTTGCATTAATATGTATGTATCTTACTTCTCACTAACTGATGATCATTTTGCGTGTTGAATTTATTAAGAACATTACAATTTTGAAATATATATATTTTTGATAGTCAAAATATAATCCACTTCTGAGGTATCTTCATTTGAATATTTCTATATCCATTTCCATTTAGCATTTTCCTCATGAAAAGAATTCATAATGTAAAGTTTTTCTATTTCTGTAAACTCCGCAAATTCTCTCTCAGTATTATTACCATAACTAAATTTCTCTACAGCACTTTTATCTTTCAATTGTTTACTAATTCTAGCATTAAAAACTCCCATGATAATTTTAAAATGTTGTTTAATCTGATCAAAAACCTTTTGTACATCTATATAAATATCAACTACTTCTTCAATCACTAAGGGCATAAAGCTCAATTATCTGCATTTGGAATACGCTATTAAATTGAATAACTAATCTTAACATTCCATCTGATACATCATCAATCTCCACAATGTTGTTTTTCCAGTTTTTATTTATAATGAATCCTACTTCACTTACACTTCCAATGTTTGTGCCTTTGCAGTACATTACGTCTACTTTTTAAATCAATTGTCTCTTTACCTTTTAACTTGACAAAGTCCAATAATGTCCTATTTAATATGATAGTTCTACTTCCAATTTTCTTTCACTTGAAAATGATCTGCTTTGGCAGTTGTTATATAATTACATAGACTTATATAAAATTGAAAACTGAATATGTGTGAGTAAATGCAAACAAAGTTTAAAAAATATTTGAAAAATGATTTTATAACTTATATTTGGTGATTATATTACACAACTTACGAGAGATTTTTCCAATGAAATTATTTATAAGCTGAATTTATGTATATATGTGCTATGTACAGACTGATAATGATAAAATTTTCTAACATATCTTAAATAATACAGTAAATGTGTGTTCTATTTAGTTACAAAAAAAAAACAAGAACAACTATATAATCCTAAAAATTTTAAATTATAAGCTACTTTAAAACTATATTCCAATAAATTATAATGTAAAAAAGAGAATAACAGATAAAAAGATCAGTTTTCGTCAAAACTATTGTTAACAATATAATCACAAGTTATTGAAAAAATATACACGTATTAGAATAGCTTAAAAATAAGATATTAAAGAAAGAGCAAAAGTATCCTTTAAAAAAACAAGATACTCTAAACATCAATTTGATATACAATGCTTGTTTAACAAACTGTCAATAAAACCATATCTTTTTTTTTTTAAAAAAAAACTCTTTCTTTTAAAGTAATTTATATGTTTCAAAATACAAACAATTTAGCCAATCCTAAACGATGTTAATAATTATACTTCTGGAAGGAAAAAATCTAAATTCAATTGTATATAAGAAATAAATAATTAACTTTTTTCTTCCAACAGCGGTTTATTATTGAAGGTACAGAATAAGAGAGACTGGCGAATAGGTGTGTCTCCAAGAAATTTTAAAAACTTTAATCAGCTTCGTTTCTACTCCAATTTTTAAAAAATAAAGACATCTTTCATGAGCTATTATCTAAAAATGAATAATTAAAACTTATGTTTAAACATTAATTTATTGCAGTGAGTTAAAATAATGCTAAAAAAAAAAAAACTTTGTTGCTTTCAGTTATATCTTTTTATCATGGCTATGACTTGTCTCAAGCAATATGAGTGTTTGTGCAGATATATAGACATATTACAAGATTAGAAGATTACAATATTGGTAAATGTCAAACACAAATTTTTTGGCTTGTAAGTTTGTTATGACCAGTAAAAACATAAATAACAAACTTTATAACTCATATTGATGGATACAAACAGAAAATAACAGTAAACAGACAAATAAAAATGAAAACCTGACTTTGTATGAAATTCATCAACAGAGTCAGAAATCTTTTGGAGACAGGAATTTTGATATAGAAGTTCAACAAAAATGATGAATCGATTACATTAGTCACAAAAATAAATAGAGTATTTTTATTGATTTTTCATAAGGTAGACATAGCAGAAAATAAAAAATCCTGGAGAAGTAACATAAGGAATGTTATTGAAGTATTTCAGGATGATAAGTTTTCTGCAAAAAAAGTTGAAACCCAGATTCACAAAATATCAAATGAACAAAAAAAACAGGGCCAGTATGTTGTATATGTGAATCTATTGTAGTTCACAACAGACTGGTTTATAAAATCATCACAAAACTCTTTTCTGTGTTTTTTTTTCTTTTCTTTATCTTAAGAATTGCAAAAATAACCACAAATACTAAATATATTACATATTGTAACAGTCAGAATTGTCTATCTTGCTAACACACTGCAGAATTCAAACCCCACACACGAAACTGAACACTCTAGGAGAGGTTGCCTTCTAGATATACTAAGTTCGAATCTAAAGTCTAAATTTCACAGCGCCACCTACATGATAACGCATCTGATGCTACTACTAGTATAACCTTTTACCGGTGCTTGGTGATCAGGGAGAAACAAAAAGACTCTATACTAAGATAAGTTTGGGTTGCTAATTAACGTCTATGGATGTACAAAAGAAATGTAAAAAATATATATATAGACTGAGACAGTGATAGGAAACAATAAAATAAAAGATCAAAATTAGTTTTAAATGATTTCAAAATTTATTTATATATATATAATGCCACTATCTGCTTATATGAGACAGGGACGCGTATTAAATAATTGTTGACATGTCATTCCAATAAATTACAAAAACATTTTAAAGCAAAATTATATATTCTATCCCTCGGGCTAATAGCATTACGATAATGTGCTTGAAGAGATAGGAACATGTGCGAGGTGCTTTGAGTAACTATACAAGTTTAATAAAATATTTGAAAATTAAGTGTTATAAAATATTTATTGATTTCGAGAATAGCATGGACAAAAGCTTACTAAGCACTAAAGTGGGGATGTGATCAAGATATTTATTTGATAATAATAATTAAAGCAGATGGGAGGTCAGTATTGCTAATAATGAATTTATTAAAGTTGGAGGGTGTGACACGTTTAAGTCACGGATGCTTTGCAAAAATAAATATATAAATAAAACAATATTGAATATTTGGAATGATTACAGAGGGCAGCTCGCCACTAACCCGTAGGAAAGTGTTGTCATAAACAGCCGAAACTTAGTGACTGGGTGACGACTGCATTTAATTCCCAGGTGTGACATTTGTGGACACACTCTGCCTGGAAACCGCAGGAAGCGAAGAGAACGGACTTGGCCGTGTAAAAATCCTTGGAAAAGCAAAACAAAGCAGTCTCAACAACCAATTCATTTACCAGCAATACTAGACTAGTGTATATAAAACCTACTAAATGGGTTTTACTTGGATTAAGAGAAATGCCCAATCAAATTCCCAGAAATTCATTTAAAAGGGTCCGCACATTCTCGACGTCAATGATGAACTTTGTAATTAAAGTAGAACACAGTATTTAAAAATAGGAAAATGCATGCTTGCGGGTTTGAAAAGAAAGCATAGGTTTATTTACGCAATCATGCATTTGGGGACACATTTAAATCATTGACCTTGCACATACTCTCATATTAGGTTAAAATCAATAACAGGTAGATTTTAAACTATGTGATTATTATATATATTAAAGAAGATTAGAATCGCCCTCGAACGAGTGATTTGCAAGATAATAAAATTGGGAATTATTATAAGTTTAAAATATGCCTTAATAGCTGCATCTTACTTTCAACAAAGGGAATAATTCACTCGGTCAAAGACGATTCTGACACATTATCATAATAAAATAAAAGAAAGCTTAATAAATCGAAAATATTAAACCAAGGATAGAGAGCAAAACTGTTGATTATATTTGAACATGTTAAAGAAGTACATAATAAAGTTATGTGAAAACAAAGAAAAACAATTTAAAATAGCTATAGCATGTTAGTTAGGAATCACAAGAGCTCTTGGGCTAATTTAGGTTACCTCTGGAGAAGCATTTGCAGGTAGATTGATGGTCGGCAGGTTTTATATAACTCAGCAGCAATATCTGGAATTGTTCATATTTTGATTTTGGCAGCAGCAGCAGTTCCGGGGTTCCTTATGTGATAGCTTCCGATGGTCTAGAGCAGCAGCCGGCCATTCCTGAGGGAAATAGCCTTCTTGCCAGTTCTACTCAGTCATGTCACGGGTAGCAATAGGTGTGGTAAACATGGTAAATTAATTTGGAGACGAAAACTCGGCTTCAAATATAAGTTCGCAGGCACGTAGCTAAAATCTCAGGAAAATATATTTCGAAGAATATTTTACTAGAATATTTTCAATAGAAAATGACTAGAATCATTTCATTAGAAACACCAGAATAATTTCGGGTAGAAACATTTCATCAGCAAAAACTAGAATAATTTTGGTTAGAAACATTTCATCAGCAAATGACCAGAATCCAGAACAAAAGAAAACCCTTCCTTTTATAGTGGAATTGAACAATAGAACTGCCCTGGAGCGTTACAAAAATATATCGAACTTATCAGCTGTAATTAAACCCATCCGAATGTCTAAAGGAATTTAACAAAATTTTAATTAATTTCTATTGTTAATTTCCCTGTCGACATTCGAATTATAAACTAGATTTAATTAAAAATTACTTTTACTAATTAAAAAAAACCTTAAGTGGACATCGGCTGTATTTTTAGATAAGCTTCTACAACATGAAATAATTAAACTATTGTCCCTCATTTATTTTAACAGAAATATTTGAACTGACTTTTATTAAATTAAAAGAAAATCATTTTACTTTTAAATCTCAATATTTGAATCAATTTACTAACGAATATGAGTTTTATTTTAAATCAAAATATATTACGATTGTAATATATTTTTGTAAATAGATTCAAACAAAATAATCTTAATTAACAATTTATAATTTTGATATAAGTTTTAAAATGCATATTATAGTGTGTGCGCAATTATAACTTATATAACCTACTTTTTAAATAAATCTAAATTATGTAAACATACACATAATTCATAACATTTTATTTATTTGGGAAGAGTTATACTTATATATATAAAACTAGTGTTGTACTCGTGGTTTAAAATTGGGTGGGATTTTCGGTATATAAGTGTATTGCAGACACACTAAGATAGATTGGGGTTCAAACTAAGGTATGAGGGTAGGAAATAGATGAGAAAAGATGAAACGAAGATCTGCAAAGCAGACCTTACTGTTTCAATATACAGTTATCATAAAAATAATTACGAATTGCTTATAATATTAATAAATACATAACTAACCAAAAATAAGGAATTTCCAATAATCCTTGTAGAATAATTTATTTTTGAAGATTGAATGAAAAAGGAAAACGACATCAAAGAAAGTTAAATGAAATCAGATAAAAAGTAAGACACCTGGATAAAATTTTGAAACATGTTTATAATTTAACTCAATTATAGAGTGAAGTATCTGAAATCAAAATAAACCTGTATTATAAAATAATTTACTTTTTAAACTTTTTAAAACTATATATTTTTAATATTTATTTTAATATTAATTGACAGTTCATAAAATGACTAAATTATTATTAATTTAATGATTTTATGAAAGCAGGATTTTATTATATGAATAAGATGAAGCCAATTTCATGGACTTAAAAAAATAGATCTCTTAACAGCCAAATATCAAAAATATATCAATCTCATATATGTCAAACCTGTATCCTTGTAATTCAGGAACCAATAGATTAATTTTAAAGTCTCCTACCCTCAACCAATGTAGCAAAATTCTTTTGAAAAAAGTTTTAAAATATTTAAAGCTTTTTTATTTTACAATTAAGGACAGTATCCAAAATATTATCCATGTGAAATGAGCAAAAACTTAGCATGCCTCGTAAAAAGAAAAAAAACCTAGCATGCTTTGAAAATGAACTATAATTATTTATTTATTACAAAAAAAAAAAGAATGAAAATAAAAAAAAATCAAATTATTTCAAAATAGAGAAATGGTAAAAATAAAAACTAATCAAATGGTTATAATTATTCACATGCAAAATTAGACCTAAAATGATCCATTTATGTAAGTGTACTAATAATGCTTAATCTATTACAACTTTTTTTTTTTACAATAATAAATTTTTAATTCCACTTTCTTAATATTGAAACATTTTTGCCCGTCTGACTAGGTCTCTGTTAAACATAAAATGCGTGAGTTGATCAAGTTATGGAAAAAGAAGAAAGTTTCATTTCTATTTATAAAAATATAACTATATTTCTTGATCAACTCTACCTAGTAATTGTTACGATTTACGCTATCAACGGAATCAGCTTTTATTTCTTTTATAAGGGCGCCAGGATTCATATAAGAATCTGCCGAAATCCGTCACGTCGCATCTCGAAAATTAAAAAGAAAAATGGTTTTAAAAGAATCGGTATCATATTTTACCGTAACTAGAGTTATTTTCTAGATATTATTATTTCTGGAGCTTAGTCAACATATATTGGCAAAGGTAAATTATATTTTTAAATCTTACTAAACTAATATTAATAAATTTAATAATAATCATCAATAATGTACAAGGAAAAGTTGGTATTTGAAATATTTTATTCTAACAAATTAAAATGTTTAAAGAGAAATTACTAATTAAATAAAACTGGAGAGAACACACGCTAATCCAAATAATGAATCAATTAATAATAAAAAAAACAGTTAAAGTTCTTAGGTAAACAAGAGTCTCTTGAACAATAAAATTAAAGTCTCTATCAGGATTCTATTATAAGCTTATTTTTAAGAATGGTTTGCTAACAACTTAGCCACAATCAGGAATAGTTAATTTTAACTTACCGGTAAGTTTAGCGAGTTCACGAAGCTTGTAGATTACTATGCATAGTTTTTTCTGAGTTAGAATGCGCTCATGGCCATTAGTTTTAACTTGTGTTCTTGGTCCTGGTTCTAAAGGCTAGTCACAAAAGCTTTTCAGGGTTTGACGGTCTTCATGATGAACGATGTCAAAAGCTTTGGTTTACTCCTGCCTGAAGAATTATTTCATTGTGGAGTGGTCATGGATTCCATGACCCAGGACCAGCCAAAAGAAAAACACAGGCCAAGACCTTGATCAAACTGATCTCTTCCTTTTTATACTCGAGGTCCAGTTTTCAGACTTCTGCGCATGTTATTATTATCATGGCATTTAGATTTATAATCTTGTACATTCTTTATCATTTTTCAATTACAAAGTTCTCTTTTTATGTCTTTTGGCCATCTTTAATTAGCTAAAATATTTTTCTTTTAACTTATCTGGAATAGTAATTTGTGTGTCTTTTGTTCTCTCCAATTTTTACTTTTATTTTTAATTAGATAAAAAAAAATATGGATGAAAAATTTAACTTTCATTGTACGTTTTTAAAAAAAATTATATGAAGTAAAAAAAATTTTAATTGCATCTTTTACTAAGATCGCTAAATTTACTTTCTCTTTCAGCTTTTACCAAATGCCAATACATATATTTGTACCATATATAAATAAACGGTACAATATCTATATATAAATAAAAAATAAAATACTATCATGTACCAAGCAAAATGGGGAGAAAATGTGTCAGGTCTTGCAAATGATTAAAAAAAACATCTCATACTCATTTATTCCAAAAAATAAATCAGATGAAAAAGTAAATTAAATAACTAAGGGAATAGACAATAAAAGTCAAAAAAGCATAATGCCCTATTTATATTTTGCAAACCATTTCAATGTGACCCTGCTGTAAAGCTTCAAATGTAGCTAATAATTCAGATTCCTAGCTTACAAATATGTCTATAGAAAACTTTTTAAACTTTAGTTATAGTTTTGAAAAAAGTTGCAGTGGTAAGAAAGACATGTATGTAAAGAAAAAAAATATGATCAATGGATGTCATTAGGTATCTAAGATGCAAAAGAAACTAAAGTTATGAGTAATTGTTTTCTTTTTAAAGTTATATTTATAATATGGTTTAAGATTAATTTTAAACTTTTATATGTAAGTTAAGATCATATGCAAGCAATAAAGTTACTTTATTTAGCTTTTTTTTCTTTTACTAGTAAAGTTGTAACAAAGTTTATTCTTTTTTCATTCTAGATATATATTATTTCTAATAGTATATGTATATAAATAGCTACATTTTTTATTTATTTTTTATAAGCACACTTAAATAAATTACTTTATTGAAAGAATAAGTTCTGTCTATTAATCTCTCTGATGTGAAGTTTTATTTTCATTTCTTGTTAAACTAAATTTTTTTTTCTTCAATTGTATATTGTAATCTTCAGAATCGTATGTTCAGCCAACAAGATTCAGAGGCCTAGCAAAAGTACATCAAACCCAGCATGTTCATGATATAGTAATCGCAGAACAGTACTAAGCTTTAACCTATTTGCCAGTGTTCCAACATCACTATCTGACCAACAGTTCTGATGCTACTAATAGTAATCATTTTCTTTTGGTCCCAGTGATCAGAGTGAAACAAGGACTCTACGGATTCAAACTCAGCCTCAGTCATGAATTAGTTACTAAATTAATTAATCAAATACCCACCAGCTCCCATAAGAACCTAATACACTTACACTGCTCAGAATACCATTTTTATTTTATATATACTTCAGAAGTTTTGAGCAGACTCATAGATCACTTATCTAAGTGTGGATATAGTTAGGTGGATGTGGTGAACTAGGGAAAGATATGACAAATGTATAATCATAAATATACATAATTTATTAAGAACAAATTCAATAAGATATAGGATAACAATGATATTATTTGGATCTCATTATGATCCATGTATGAACATTACAAATGATCTATGAGCATTACAAAGGAACTGTGTGCTAATAATAATAACAATATTTGGGTATCAGTATGATACATATATGAGCATTACCAAAGAACTAGAAGTTAATGATGATCACAATATTTAGGTATCAGTATGATACGTGTATGAGCATTACAAAGAAACGATATGCTAATAATAATATTTGTGTATCAGTATGATATGTGTATGAGCATTACAAAGGAACTAGAAGTTAATAATAACAACCATATTTAGATATCAGTGTGATACATGTATGGGCATTACAAAAGAACTACATGTTAATAATGATAAACAACATTTGTGTATCAGTATATGTGTATCAGCATTACAAAGGAACTGTATTTTAATAATGATAACAACATTTGTGTATCAGTATGATACGTGTATGAGCATTACAAATGAACTATATGCTAATTTGATCAAGAAATATGCCATTATAAAATTAATATGCCAATTGTCAAGAGTAGACTCAATACCTGGTTATATATTATTAATTAGAGGCCAGAAATAGATATATGAGGCCAGAAATAGATATATATCAAATTGATGTGTGTGTTTACATACATAGGGGAAGTTAAGTATTTTTTATTATATTTATTTTATTAATCCCAGAAGGAGTTATGGAACAAAACATAATTCTAGCTTCCTTTATTATTAACAATTACATTATAGACATGGTTTATCCATCCTACACAACATTACTAACAGGCATGATTAATAAACCTAATTACAGAAGACAATGGTATCTGGGTTCGAATTCTGTGCTGACTACATTATTATAAGCATGGGCTGGATAGGCCAATCTCCATTATTGAGTATTAGAAATGTATTTATTTCCTTCGTAGACACATCCATCGTCGGCGTGATACTGCAGGAAACTGGAGCGTGGGTTATGAATCACTATCGTCATAGAGTACATCTCCAATATCGGTAAAATATCCATCTGACAGTTTGCATAGTATTATTCGACATCTATTCATTTATTGGAAGTATGTAGGCACAGATATATTCTACCAAGTAACATTGATATACTAGCCAAAAAGTACTAACTCCTACTTGGATAGATATTTAAGCCTGTGTTTAAAATTTAATAAGACAAGCAATGATGTGGAAATCAGGATAACCATATTTTATGAGCTATAAAATGCCCATGAGCTCAAGTATAAAGCTTAATTATGAATTATCATAGTAAATCGCTAAGGAGGCAATAATACATGCCTACTGAGAATATTTTTTCCCCTAGATGTATGCATCATTAAATAGATATAGTGGTATGAACACATACTTTCATAATAAATAACATTGCCTGTTTTACATTTAAAGAAAAAAAGCATGATTATTTCTTTTAACACATAAATAAACACACATATAGACTATTTCATTTAATTGTCATAAAGAATTTCAACCAAATATAAACTAAATAGAGTGAACTTAAATAAAGATTTTAGCAGTCATTTATTCTTAATTATGTTAATGAGGTATTGGCTTAATTACATATATACAAGTAGATTGTAAGTTTTAATTCAGATATTTAATTTTCTCTCTTTTTTTTTAAACAAACAAGTGACAACATTTTAATTCACAAGGATCCCGAGGATGCACTTGTTACTTTAAAGTTATAAAATGATTATTACTCTTCACCCTAAAGATTGGAGACAAAACAACAATTTATGCATTAATTGATTACATATTAAAATATCATCCCTTCAAATACTTGCTAGTTGGCATATCAATATAATATAAAGTTAATCAATGAAATGTATATTTTTATAACTAAAAAAATGACGTATATTTCAAAATAAATAATAAAAAATTGTATTTATAAAGTTTATAGAATTTTGTACCATTAACAATTAGAAATTAAGTTCTGACATAGACTGATTTGTTATAAAAGTGTTACTACACTTATATATAGATTAATGTCCTTTTTTTAAATTACATCTTCCTTTGGAATCAAGTCTTTTTTACCGAGTAGTTACGAATCTGAAGGATTTAAATCTAGACATTATAGAGTTTTATAGAAGGCACTTTAAATATTTTATCTTTAAAGACTAAAAGTTCATAGTTGCATGCAGGGTTGTTTGATGATTATTCTGGTGAAGCAGGATGGCATGTCTGTCTTCTTACAAGTTAAAACTTAGTTCTGGGCAGGCTCTTGGTTTACTGGACACAGGAAAAAACTGGATTTGAAGCTGGTACATTCGCCCTTTCTTGGCAGCAGCATCATGGAATCAATAGCTTTCTCCACACTAAAGATGCACTCTCTTCCTAGGAGATCCTCCGAAAATAAGGCTAACTTATTTTCTACTCAAAAGCCATGGTGATAATTGAAAACTAGCATGACATCTGCTTACACTCAGTGGTATATTAGAGAGTCAGTCAAAAGAGAAATATAACCCAGTATTTATAAGCCTACAAATCTAAAAAAAAATCTTAGCAAAAAATCAAGAAATCATATTTAGCCACCCCTGCAGCTATCATGTCTAGAGTTTTTCTTTACTCTTCTTATTTTTTAAAAAAAATATTTTAATTAATTCCCCAGACTCACTTTTGCTGGAAAAGAAAATACACTGGTTGACTAATTCTTAATTTGCACCAATCTGCAAAATCTTATCAAGATTAAAATAAGGTAAGAAAACTTAACTGCCCCCAAAAACAAGAAATTATTTGCATCCTAATGGAAATATTTGGCTATCAATTAGTAAAATCTGTTAATTGCAAAAAAAAAAAACAGTCAACTTAATTTTTCCATTTCTTTTTTTAGAAAAACATACAAAACAAAAAAAAATACATTTTCTTTTCCAAATATATAATTGAAATGTATTTTAGTGTTAACAATATTCATATATACACATACCATCATTCAATCATACACACACCTGCATATATATATATATATATATATTTAACAAAGAGTGTGAAAAATTAGCTATTTGATCTATCACCCTAGATTTATATTACATTTGAATAAATACCATGAAACTCTGTGTGTGCATATACACAGACTGCTTCAATATGCCTTTTCAATACAGGAACATATTATTTGAGTTTATAAAGAAATAATATTTGATGGTAATTTTTAGATATATGTACCTTTAAAAATAATACAAAATAATTTTAAAATGATGCTTTAAAATGTTATAAATAATGTAAAAAAAAAAAAAGATAAATATTATTATAATTTTATCACTTAAAAACATACAAACATTTTATAACTAAAAAAAAAAAAAACCTGTCTCAATAAAAATAATGTTATGATTTCATACTTCTCATCTCAAATTACATATAAAAATAATTTACATTTATTATTATTTACATATTATAACTTTAAATAAAAATATTAAAATTATCTAACTTTTTAGTTTATTTTATATATTGGATTCCATTGAAATTGCTGTATTCTTGCATGTATTCATTTTTACTACCATTTAAATGTGTCTCATGGAATACAAGTTTATTGACCAAAACTATAACTAAAATATATTATTGACTTTACATGAGTAAAATTGTAAGTCATAAAAAAATTATTCTCACGGAATACAAGTTTATTGACCAAAACTATAACTAAAATATATTATTGACTTTACATGAGTAAAATTGTAAGTCATAAAAAAATTATATGGTACTGTTCTATTAGCTCATGTCAGCCAATTGATGGTGTTGATGCTATGCAAAAACACAGAAGTATGACGTTACCAGGATGCCGGCATAAAAATTGATTTTTAATATCTTTATATATTAATATATGTTAGCATACCTACAAAATCAGCGAATTTGTTTATTTGTTATTTAGTTGATGATGTGGAATATATGTACATAAATGATAAGTTGGATGATAGAAATTAAAATAAGTTCAAAACAATTTTTTCTTCAAATTTTACTCTCACCTTAATATGTAAGGCGGAACTAGTTTGTAAATAAATTAGGATGTGTTTGAAAAAAGCAAAATAACAGAATGTTACATGTGTTAGTCACACAAAAAAAAATTGACTAAAAATAGTATTTTTTTGATTGCTGATTTTGGTAATAGTATGAATACTGAACCCTATTGCTTGATGGTGTTGTTTTTCACATAACGCACATCAGTATACCATTTTAGCGGCCTAACACTACAACAGGGTTGTTTAGCGCCATAACAGACCACCTGAGGGGGCGATGTATCCTACGATTACGTAATGAAATACTATGCCCATTGACTTCCTCAAATAAGCGCAATTCAACTCTCGCTACAGTTTGATTTGATGGCAGCTATATTTGAAGGATGCAAAACTATCAAAAAATTCATTGTAAAAAAATTTTGAGAAAGCGTAGTGGATTTAATATTACATATTAAGAATTATCAGGCCGTCATGCACACTTCCTGGCTATTTTGAACTGCACACAACCTGAAATGGTTAGGGTTTTCAGTAGAGTTCTGCCGAGTTCACGCGCAAATGCACATTTATGCGCAAATCCATGCGAGATCAGTAAAATGACAGTGCGGCATGTGTTCAAAATTGGTTGAAGGTAGTGAATTGCTGGCCACAGAAGTTGACGGTTGTGTTTTCCAGAAAGAGAACAAACATCCTGCCAGATACGAAGCTCTGGTTTGCAGGAGGAGCATGGTTTTAGTCAACTACAGAATCTGGGCAATTCCGTTGCAACTCCTGCAAGCATACCTGGGGTCTGGATAAGGGAAGTTGGTTGGACAGTTCCAAAATCCCGTAACTACAGCTTTGAGGTTCATCTCCTATTGGAATCAAACAAACCATAACTCCCTACCCCCCCTAAAAAAAATGTGTTTTTTTTTTAAAAACGAACTGGTTAATTAAGGCTTTTTGAAAAAGATAAAAAATAAAGTAAGAACTTTTCGCTATCATATAAAGGTTTCGGTAGCATAAATATTTTTTAAAAAAAAAACACACCTCATAATAAGAAAATAAAAGACGATAATTAAAAATCAAACCAACCCCCCCCCTCCAATAATTCGTATATTTTGTTAATCTATCTCTTTATATGTATTCTATATTCGAACACATAAAATTAATATGCTAAGTTTCCAGTACATCGGCAAAAAATACTAAAAGACGAGAATTAAAATTCAAACCCCCCCCCCCCTCCACCCTCTAAAAACCAACTGTTGGTTTATTAATTAAAACTGAATTGTTTAAGCTCGAAATTCAAAAAAAGGTGATAATTTAAAAGAAAACCAACCCCCCATCTACCATCTAAAAACAAAGTGGTGTTTGTTTATTAAAAAGGCAAAAAAAAAAAAAAAACCCGTATGAGTTTTATGTATAGAAAGGTGTAAACCAAAAATTTTTTTGCCGTAGTATTATGTAAAGAAACCGATAATTCAAAATCAAAAAAAAAAAGTCAATAATTTAAAAGCAAACCAATCAATTCCCCCCCCCACACACACACACACACCATAAAAAAACAGTGTTTGTTTATTAAAAACGAAAAAAAAAAAAAACATATGTTTTATATATAGAAAGTGAAAAAAAAATTTTTTTTGTACCATAGTATTCTGTAAAGAAATCAACGGCCCATGAATCAGTATACTGATGTGCATTGGGCAAAAAAGAGTGCCATCAAATGGTAGGGTTCAGTATTCAAACTATTACCCTGACTTTTAAAAAAAATGACTATATATCTTTTATGTATACTGTCTTAGAATGCAGATATTAATTGATAAATTTCAACAAACTGATATATAATTTTAGACAAAATGATGGATGAGTTTCAAATGGGTTTTTATTTTGCCACTGATAGCAGGCTATTGAATTTTCTCAATTTACCAGTGGATGTACTGTACTGGTTAAAGATATATTTGAAAGAAACAATGCATAGAAAATTTGAATTACAATATTTTTGATGCAACTTTTATTAAACCTCAACCTAATTGATATGTCATTATCAGAAAAAAGTGAGAAAAAGTTTACTCTTTCCTAGATAATTTACAGTTGTACATTTCTCCTACATTTGAGAGGAACAATGTATGATAAGTCAGTTCTAATAATGAAATAAATTACAAGTCATTACTATATAACATTCTGTCAAATATTCAAAGACGATTTGGAAAGATATTGTTTCTGGATTTAGTTGGAGGCACAAAAAAAGCAATTTTTCATTAACATCTGTCTGTATGCCTATTACTTTACAACTTTTTTATAATGTATAACCTTTTTCCTTTACAAAAATGAAAATCTTTTAAATTTGCATTTGAAGGAAACAATGTATAGAAAATTTGGATTATACAATTTAATTCAGCTTTTATGTACAAAATAAAATTTAATTCACAAAATAAAAATGTTCATGTAAGAGTGTTTATATGTGATTAGTATTGTACAAAAAAAATTTAACCATTTGCCTGACATGTCCATGACCCGAGTTCAAATTTAAAACTTTTTTCATGAAACTGAGATTTTCAATAAGCTTATCTTTTTTTCTCAGATAGTCAGCCAATAGGTTATCCATCTAGCCATCCAAATAGTCAATGTCTTTGATTTTCTATTTTTCTAAATATAAACAATGCTTCCAATAGAAACATATCTAATCTAAAAATTCATCGATTCTAATTTTTCAAAAACATCTCATCCATGTAAAATTGGACGTCAGCATACAACAATTTAGTAAGAATTACATCAATTCATCTCCATTAATTAAATTTTCATCTGAGTTAAAGCTTTTACATCTTTCTTCATTACAGATGTGAGTTTTTTGTAAAAATATTTATATTATCATTAGTGTATGTTTGTGCACTCTAGAAAAAGTAGAAATATATATTTTAGATCGCTTATGGATAAGCATTAGATTTAATTAAAGATTAAATTTTCATTAATTGCGATAAGAACATTGTGATCAATATATTCCAAGAAATATTTGCAGATTACAAATATTTAATGATAAGAGATTAATTAATTAATGGAATAGACTATAAATTACCTTATATGGAAATGAATTCCTAAGACACCAATTAATTAGCTATATGGAAATAAATAATTATTTGTGTGTGAGTAATTAAAAGCTAAGATGAATTCCGTTGTTCAATAAAAAAACTATAAATAGAGTAAGCAACAAAGTGCGTGGTTCATTTTCCAGTTCATGTTGGAGAGAGATGTGACAGTGACTTCAATGAGAATGCAGTGCTTAGTGAAAATGTGTTCACAGGAAGCAGCTAAAGAGATCCAAAGAGTTTGGGAAACTGGGGCTGGAGGAAACTGTCTGGATGGCAGCTAGATGTGAAGAGTTGATTTTCCAGTGGGTTTTCCGTGAGTTTACCAAACGGATGGTTGCAGAAAGACAGAAGTGATTGCAGCTAAAAGAAGCTCATAATGATAGTCACAATGCCCTATGATGAAGCCAAACATTTTCGCGTGCAGCTTAACTAGACCGGGAACCAAGGTGTTTGGGAAACAGAGGCCAGTGGTAATTGGCTTGAAGTGCATGAGGGGAAGTGAACCAAACAGAACTATATTTATAATTGTGTTAAGAGTGTAGTAGACTGTTCACTATTCTTATTATTTATTATTTTGTTTGTTGGTATTCGGAATGCTTGGATTTCGAATACACAGCAACAGACAATCTATTTTATATCTTTATCTATCTTTGTTTTTTAATTAATCAACCAACAATATTTGATATCTTTAACCTTTGTTATCAATTAATATAGATGAAGACTAGTTACTACTATCATGCTATTTATTAATATATTTTTATGCATTCACCTTCTATTATCATTTCTTGTTGCAATTACTTACAAACACGTGATCCTGTTTTTCCTGCTATGAAGTAAATAGCAGGAAACACTTTATAACAATTCTTCTATTTCTCTAAATTCCAACTGCAAAGGTTTTCTCCTAGTTTTATCTATTTCATGTCTCAACTGTTAATTAAGAATTATATACATATTTCTAACTTTTACAGAATTCATATTTTTTGCCTATAGTAGCCAATATTCATTTACTTTTACTGTAGTTTTATTTGACTTGTAGTTATAAATGCCTATGTTTTTTACCTAACAAATTCAAAAATTTATCAGTCATTTCCTTCTGTGACAGAAAATCTAATTGTCTTATGCTGTTTAAAATAAAAAGAATTATCTTTGGAGATGAAACTTCTGAAACCTAAATGGTTTTGCTATCATGAAGTACAATAGTTATGAATATAGATATTCAGATTGTGAATGTAGGGATTTTGTTCAATTGCACACTAGGGAAAGTTTTAATATGAATTAACATTTAGAACTAGTATATAAAATGGAATGTCACAAAGAATGTGTGAGTAAAATATATTTTAATAGTTTATGGTCAAAACTTATAAGTAGCTCTGATGATTTGAATTTAGTGAGATGAGATTGGGAACTTAATCCCCCACTCTTATAATATGGAATGCAGAAGTAGTATATTTGAAATAAAACTTATACCTCTTTCAGGAAATTATCAGATTGTAAGATATGTTGGAAATAGTAAAGTATTAAGAAGTGACAAACTTAGAAACTAAATATTCAAAAATCTATTTTCAGTTGAGCAATAGATAAAAAAGTTTAATTTTAGGCAATTAAATTAAAATGTTATGCTCAATTTGCTATTAAGACATTCAAACAACCTATGATTTCCCAAGCAATAAAGCACAAGATTATTCAATTTTGGTGCATAAAAACAAAAAACAATGCTAGAAATGCATTTAAGAGTATATGTGCCCATATATATTATTACAAAATAATAATAGCAAATATCAATTTATTTATTTATTAATTTGACTACAGTAACCTAAATATCCAATCAAAACCCTTTATATAATGGGAAAATATGTGCATCTACTTAGGTCCATTACCTAAAGATAAGAATGATCTCTTACATCTAACACACAAATGCTAACTGACTAATATTTCAAACCATCTAACTAAAAATATTTCTTATATATCATGGAAAAAAACTAAGATTAATACTTTTTTCCTGATTGACTAATTTCAACTCTGAATATAAAGATCATTTTTTCAAATTATTTTCTATCCCTGGAGGTCAGCAAAATTGATCTCAAGATCTTAAAGATCACTTCAGTTCTTCAGAAACTTAATTCTTTGATAAATATTACCCTAAAAATATGCTAAAATAATAAAGATTGAATTACCATTAGGAGATAATTATTTCTATCACACCATTCCCCATTTCGTTAATAATCTCAATTATTTTTTTATGTTATTATTATATAGTGTAACTATTTATATTATATTAAGTAAGTACTGTAAATATTTTTCTTATATAACATACTTTTATAAGTGTGTATGCACAAACATTAAGAATGAATACTCCAGAAATAGATAAGTATCACAATATTTCATTTAACAAACAAAGAAAGATAAACATGCATTTTATTAAAGTATGAATCTTTTTAAAATTATGTTAAATGAAATATAATACTTCATTTTTGTCTTTTTCAAAAACATTCATTCCATTATTTTATGAAGTCAACAACTTGCTTGTATTTTCATGTGTAATGCATTTTAATCAATCTCTTAATTAGTGAATCTTTGTTGTTGAATGATCCAAAATTGTGAAAGCAATCTACAATATTTGTGGCTATAATTAAAACATTTCATAATGCTTTATTTTTTTGTTTTAACTACATTTCTTTTATTATGATTTTCTTGCATGTTCTAAGTGTTCTATATGACAAGTATTTTTGACAAAAGTTATAAAAAATATTTATAAATGTTGTTCTGTCTTACACATTTAACACAAGACTATAATAAGACCCCATAAATGTACAATTCGTCCAACATATAAATTGCATGACATATACCTTTTTCACTATATTAAGATTTGAACAATGACGACCAAACTATATAATACATTTTGTAAGTTTAGATTATCAATTTAATTAACCTAATCCAAATTTTATCTGCTTCACTTCTCAAAGCATTCTGATCTATAGATATAAATGTAATTATTTTATCGGATCTCAGACAATTAAACTTATAAAGTATTTGATATATTATTTTCTCAATTACATACATTGTAATTGATTTTAAATAACTTCTTAATTACAATATTAGGATGTATTACATTTACACTTACCCAGACTATTTTTAGGCGAGGTCTATACACAAATATCATAAAACCTTCAACATAGCTAAATCGAGACATAAAATGTGCAATTAATTCTTCACATAAATGGCCTTCAGTTTAAATAAAGTCTATGGGGGGGAAATACTTTTAGCATGTCTTTAGTTATAGTAAAAATATATTAAATGATATTAAGTAATAAATAATAGATTTCTACTTTACGCTTATCAAATTATAATAATAAAATTGTGCCAACACACATTAACGTAAAGCTATATAAATGATAATTAACAAATTAATAAGGCTTAGCGCTTTTGAGAAAATATATTTCTCATAATCATAGCCTGTTATGACTCACTCGTAGGAATCATTATGTATGTACAATATGCAAACTTTATGCAAATGAGTCAATTAGCCCATCTTTTGGATGTAGCGAAACATGATTCTTTCGCTATGAAGTAAGACTCCTTTACCTTACATTTAACATTGTGCCTTTCAGTACAAATCAATTTTGCAACAGTGGGTTCTACTTTCATAATTCTTATTATAAATGATGTTTTAATAACACAAATGTTATCATGAACACCATTGGTTGATATGGCGTATGTATGTACAAAATGTTTCAGATCATTTCTGGTTGTTGACATTTTTCTAAAGTTTTGTCAAGCATCTTTAGCAGTGAAAAATAATATATTTTTTTTATTATTCTATATTTAATACTGACATGAGACAAAAAAATTGAATTATAACCAGGCAGAAATGATTTCCAAAACAGAGAGCACTAAAAGTATCATAGATCTATATTCTGAATAAGGCAAGCTTTTTCAAAAAATAAGGATAAAATAAAAAATGTACAGATTAGTAAAGGAAATTTTCAGGTTAAGCAATTCACATAGTTAATATTGTAAAACAGATGGAAACTCTTACTACTGTCAACTAACAAAAAACAAATGGCAGGTGATTTTAATTGTCAGAACAGTCAATGAAATCAGTAAATTAAGTTTATATATATATATTTACATTTGTATTTTCAATTTAATATATATATTTTGCTATTTTATACTGGGTATTACAACAATGAAATGGATGGGCTAAAACATACTATTTCTGAATATATGCATTTTAATGTAGCATTGAATGACAGAACATTTTAATGGATATGTTTCTGGGAATAATTATGTTTGATGCACTGGACTTCCTATATATCTCAAACATACAAATATAATTACTAAAACAAAGTATCTCCTACAATTACTACATCTTTTAAATTGTCAAATATATTAAATGAGGCATGCCATAAAATCTTTCAAGAAGAAAGAAGTTCCAAGAAATGATGAAAATAGTAGATATTTTAGTAGAAGTGAAGAAATAAAAAAACTGTTGGCAAAGCTATAACATCTTGGCAAATGATATATTAGATAAATGGAAAAATGCAGTTGTAATATTTATGTTTAAAAAAGTTGATAAAGATATAAGAAAGTATAGACTTATGATTGTTCTATACAAGATATTCACCAGGATAATTATAAATGATCTTCAGTGAACTTTGGATTCTATTCTAATCAAGAAAAAATTTACAAGTTGGATTTAAGAGTTGTTTTAGCACAATAGATTATCTTCAAGTAAGCTTTGGATTTGTACAATAAAAAAAAAAAATTATTTGATTCTATGAAGATTTCTGTAAAACTTAAAACTGTAGGAGCATCAAGATATAATTCTAGAATATTGTCAAATTCTGAAGAATATTTATCAAAATGTAGCAGCAGTGACTACTACATGTGGTGATACTAAGAAAGTCAATAAGTGAAAGGGAGTACAATGGGGTGATTCTATATCTTTAAACTTTTTGTAGTAGTTTCATGAACAGTATTTTGCATATGAAAATGGGACGCTAAGGGTGTACAAATAAATGTAAATTATTTAAGGCATCTAGATTTTACAGATGATGTGATTATATTTGCAAGTAATGCTTCAGACTTCAGGAAATATTACCAGTTATTAAAGTAAAATTAAATATAAATTTAAAAATACTACGAAAATGTTCAATGGATTTTCTCAGAAGAAAAAATGGTTGATAATCATGAATGAAATTAATCATAGAATTAACTTTGATAGATAGAGTACTTTTGATAGAAATAACTTAGCATTAAAAAGAAATATGCCTGAGAATTTTAATAGATGAATTTTATCAATTTATGGAACTAAAACTCAGACATTTAAAACAAAAGCATTACAGATACTCATACTAATCAACGAAATATAAAGAAATGTGTGTTAGAAATAACAAAACAAGACTTAAAATTAAATACATGGATGAGAGAATAATCAAGCATTGCTGATAATACTGAAAGAATTAATGGAGCTGGCTTAACATTTTGTTAAAAGAGATCCTAATGATGGACAGTTCAAGTTGTAAATTGGATCTTAAAAGATTGTAAAAGACTAGAAAAAAGTCATGTGTGAAATAAATAATTGAATTAAAGAAGTTTATTGGTGTGATGCAGAAAAACTATAGATGAAAGAAACTGGATTAAATTTAGAGAAATTTCACCCTGCAGTGAATCGATGATAGTTGAAAATGTTGATGATATATATTCTTTATGAGATACATAAAATAAATAATAGTAAATTTTCATGTGAAATATTTACTATAAGTTAAAACACAGTCTCGAATTGATCTTGGAAGACATCATCAATTAAAATGGGTCAAGATTTAACAGAAAACATGGATCTAAACTCTATACATTTTTGATTTACAGTTAATATTACATATATGGAAAGCTTTTCTTATTAATATCTATTTTATATATGTAAATTTAGTCAAAGAATGATGAATAAAAACTGGAATTGATATAATTCTTTCTTGGCAACACCATAATTATATGTGCGACTTCTAAAAATACAATACTTTCTTATTGCATTTTGTGATTAGTGAAGTTCATTCACAGCTTGACATAGTCAATACCTCATATTGCTATAGTTTTAATATTTGGAAGTTGAACATTAAATAACAACTAATATTTGGCTTCACAATCATTTTACAAAAATATTTCATTACTTAGATTTATTTCAGCTTCATCTTTTTACTATAACAACATACATAATAGATATCTATATTATATATATAGTTGAATATATGCATATATGCTTTATGTATGCAATTTGAACCACAGCTATTGAGTTACGCAATGCAATTCAGGAGCACCATATATATATATTATATAAGACTTCATCATTATATAAATATTCCTTAAAGTATAAAATGAATATTTCATTGGGTACAACTCCACCCATTATGAAATGTTCGTAGTTTTACATTATACATATGTGTATATTTAATTGTAAAAATAGTCAAACTTTAAAGCCAACAAGTCAACAACTTATATAATTCTGTAAACACTTCTTCCTTCTTCTTCTTCCTTAATTTTGCTTCTTCATATACAACAATATCTTTTCAAAATAATCACAACCTCTTACACCTTTTGAAAAGATATATTGCAGTATACAACTTACAGTATTGATATGAAAAGTTTGCTATAGATGAATTAGGTATTTATTCACATAATAAATTAACAAACCCATGACATCGAATTTAATAAAACACAAATTCTGACAAAAATTGAACAAAATGAAAAGTGTGATTTAAAGAAAATTAACAATATTTTCAAAAATCTATTGGAAGATAAAATATTTTTTAAAACTTCTCAACCAATAGAATTTAAGAATGAAGAGAAAATAACAAAAAATAAATGATATTAAATCTCACCAGACACATTTTTATGATTTGAGAAAGAAGCTCTGAGGGCAGTACTTGTTATTGTACTGAAATGTCAGCTTGTTAGCTATTATATTTTTATTATACGGAAGCTCCCAGAAATAATACTATGAATATATATATATAGTGAGATGAATCAATCGGATATCTTTTTCAATGAGTTGATAGCATACAAGATTGTGAAGTGCAATTCAGAAGCAATATAAATTAATTTGATTGATTATATATTATACAAATGAAATATTAATGTAGTTTTAAAATGATTACAGTTAAGAATGATTTGTTCACAAAAAAAGCAACAATTAGTAAATGCGGACACAAAAATTCAGAAAATATTTCTGTATTTCACATGTGCATATTAATTATTACATCTATTACAACACACAGTGTACTGAATTATGATGATTCATATATACACAACTACATCCATCCATTATCAAGTGCACACATTGTAAATACTTTCCAAATTATTTGTAATAGCCCTGATTGGGTATTCTTTTTAAAAAGTTTTCTTTAGGACAAAAATTGATGATTTAACTTAAGCTAAACTTTGATTATGAAAATCACTTCCATTACTTTAATAGTCTTTTAGGAGGGAAAAAATATTTAAGAAATCAAACTAATTTTCTTTTTATCTTGAATATTTAAAAGCTATTATAATAAAACACTAAAACTAAATCAAGCATTGTAAATCTATGATATTAGATATAAATAAAAGAAGTACCTAAAAATACATAAATGAAATTATAAATTGTCAGATAGTGTTTCTCTATACTGGTAGTATTACATTTGTCGAAAATGGTTGGCAAGAAAATACAAAAGAACCATATAATTTATATTACCATTTATTAAAAATATTAATGCCAATAATATTGTTTATTTATACATTCATTATTTTATAATTCAATACAATCCATCTTGTGTTTCAATGGGAAAACAAAAGCTATCTTGACAAACTTAACTAGATCTTATTTTCAGGTAGGACTTAGATTATAAACATCCTGAAAAATCATGTTAGGGCTTATTTTCTGGTTAGGTCCGATTTTCAGGGAAACACTATAGTAAAATATTTTTGTTTTTTTTTTCACAAACACATTTTATTGAAATACCATACACTTTTTTTTTCTTCTCACAAAGTTGAAAGAAAAAAATCCACAGTAAGTAAAGAACCATGTATCAACAGGATAGAGAAATTTTGTAATACATGATAACTTTAGATAAATATTGTTAATAAAATCTAGTTAAAAATAAATAATGAGTGCAAATAGTGGAAAAAGTTTATATATTGAATTTTAACGTCATCATACAATATTTTTCAAACATTATTTTAAATTTTTATATTTATGCTAATACTTATATCAATATACAATCTTCTATATAGCCATCTATCAACACAATAATAAATTCCAGACAAAAAGAATATGTCTATTTTTATTATAGGCTTTAAAATTAAAATATATCATAGAATTTTGGCTAACAAAATATTAATATAAAAAATTGTCTTCAGGAGTTCTCACTGGTAAAGTGGCCCCCAAAAGAAAGACTCCTATTATATATTCCTTTTCCATATCTCTCTAACCATTATATCTGCTTCTCACAAATTATTGCATTTCATGCTGTTTATCAGTTATTCTTTCCATCATTTCCTTCATTTTCTACTTTACCTCCCCTCTGCTTTTGCATTCAATAATCATCCCTAGTATTCTATTCTTATACATACTTCTAGTGTGTCCAACCATCTTAATCCTTTTTCTTCAATGACTTTTATTTTATTTATTTTCACTTAAATCAATTCTCTGATATTTTATTTGTCTTTTCTCCATTCTTTTGGCTGATTTTCTCCGATAATCCATTTCTATTATCAACAATCACTTAGTTTCCTTTGTTAAATAAAACATTATATTAGATTCTGACAAGTTTTTACATTTCCATCCATACATATTGAACCGTATTCGATCTGTTGATTCGAATCACCGGTCTCCAAGGTAGAGAAGAACATACTCGGAGAGTATGTATGCCCAAACGATAGCTATAAAGTATATAACTAACGTTACATTTCCAGGACATAGCTTCTTCTCGGCTGTTGAGTTGAACACCACGTCCAAAGCACTTTTTTTTGTTTGTGTATAAACACGGGCGCCAGCTGCTTATTCTAAAAGAATACTAAAAGAATAGACAACGCACTTTGAATAGTGGCCACTAACTCAACGCCTAAATCCACAACTAGCTCAGTTGTTTGTAATCACTAATAGATTATACTTAATTAGTGATTAAAAGAATTAATAAAAGAATTTGTTAAAAGAATTGATAAAAAGAATTGACCGACAAATAAAGTTTAATTTTTAAATATAATTTATTAACTAACATTTATTTACTAAATTTAAACATTCTAATAAAACACACGCATATTTTAAATTAACATTTCTAAATAGTTTAAATATTCCTATAGATTTAATAACAGAACACTCTAATTTAACTAATAAACATTGATATAATGATCACGCACATATTAACTCATGCACACACATAATTATGATAATAATGGACTACATAGCATTTGAAATTTAATCACACACATCAATAGTTCATTTATGTATGATATAGAGTTCATATAATTAGACTCTTGGAGGATTCGCACGAATTAATGAAATGCAATGGCTATTACAGTATAACGAAAATAAGCAAATGTTTTACCTAGAATTTTGAACGTAGATTTAACACTTTGTTTTCTTCTTGTTTGTTGTTTCTTCCAGTATGAATGGTTCCAGTATGAATGCTTCCAGCCGGCTGGGACGTTTCCTTGCTGAGTTTCCTGATTTTCACGATTATTACCATCGAAGACAAATAGATACTGACGGAGATTTTCTAAGATGTTAAGCTGACATTATTTCACGGGCAGATCTGCTGTTTTCTAGGACAACTGGGCTGGAGGTGAACGTGCATTCCAAAATATTCTCAGCACTGCATTTTGTTTCTTAACTGACTCAATTAATTTCCGAACTGCACTCTCTCAATAACTTTGTGAACTGATTGTCTCAACTCAATTAATTTGTGGAATGAATTGTCCGATAAAAAAAAGGTCTATTTATACCTGCGCCTTGTTGTCTTTCTAATATCTCCGGCAAAGATCTGTTGTCAAATTCCAATGGTAATCATTTGATAAACGTGTTTTGGAAGATTGCTTAATTAGTAATAGCCATGCAATAAAACGTGTTATTTTATTTTATTAATAGCCATTGCCGTGGTTTTAATGATAATCTTCTTTTATTTCGCATACATTTTATTTATTTACAAATCGCACATATATTTTTAATACAATTTACTATTTAGTTTTAACATTATTTTTTCTTTAATTAAACTTGAATGAAAAGAGATTTGTACGTTTTAACTTTTTAAATTATATTTTTACGAATACTAATAAAAACTCTTTACTTCCTTTTATAACTCTTAGTTTCATTTCTCAAACCAAGACTCCCCTTCCCCTTCTGATTAATTAATTGTAGCTTTTTTATTTCAAAACTAACGCTAGAAAACTATTTGATTCTTATCCTTTTCTAAAACAAACTGCAATAAACTCTTCAACGTTTAATTTTATGTTTTTCTTTTATGAACAATTATTTTAATAATATAATTTTAGATAAAATTATATGTGCCTATATCAATATAGGTACAATATATATATATACTATATTTAAAACTGAATTCAGCAATTCTAATACTTGTTTTATTTTATCATTTCTTCATAGATATCTCCTTTTTGAAAACGCAAATTTCTAAAGATTACATCCTATATGGTAGGAAATATATACTTTTATATTTTCTTCCCATTAATGATCAACACATCATTTCTTTTCTATTGTCATTCAATATCCTTCATATCCTATATTATAATCACATGGTAATCTGCAAATAATAAATTGAATAAATATCTCTTATTATATAATCTTATGCTCAATTTTCCACATTTTTGTCCATTTTGCAGTCAAATCACTATAAATTAACATACATCTTGCAATAACCCCTTTCCTATTGTAAATTCTTCTAATAATTCCAGACTCGTCTTCATTTGACATTTATTTTGTTCATATATTCCCCTAATTATAGTATATTAACAAATCAGTAGTCCCAATCATTGTCAATGCTTTTCAAAACAATTTCATAAGGATGCTTTCATAAACTTTCTTCAAGTCAATAAAAATTATGTATCTTATTATATATAGTTTCAATCTTCTCCATTAATTGACTAATTGTAAAAACAGGATTATATATGACTTTACCATTCTTAGAATGTTTCAACTTATTCTTCCAATAATTCCTTGCAATTAATTCTTCCTAATATTTTTCGAATTCAAACATTTACTTTTGTCTCATTTTTTAGAGACTGATGATATAGATCCAATGACATTCTTTGCAATATATTTCTTTTTATAAAAATAGTACCTATTAATCTTGTAATCAATTTAGCAATTTTTCCGCGACTAAATGTTATCAATTCCAAATTAATTCCACTTGCTTCAGGCACTTTTCCATTTCTTCCAACTTCATTTTTCTCAATATCTCCTCTACCCAAACCTCAAATCTCACTTTTTAAAATTTTTTTCTTTCATAATTTATCATACTCTTTCTTTCTTATATTATATAATACATTCCTTTAGTATATACACCTGGGTCTCGTTTTACGCGATAGATAGGTTCCTCAGAAAACACGCGCAAACAAAATCGCGCAAAAATAGACGTAACTTACATTGAAAACAGGGGGGTGAGGTCTGTGATTTTTTCAAAATTCGCGTAAAAGCAAAGCACCAACGTAAAATTACTTTAAAATTTGTGCAAAAAAAATATAAGAAAATAAAATATGACTAATAAAAAATTTCAAATTTGAAAAAAATTGATACAAGACAAACTTTTTTTAACTATAATATTTAATTTTATTCAAAATAATATATTTTTATGCATAATTTACAGTACAGTAATTTACATTTTTATATATACGTTTGAATTATTATAGCTATTTGCCGAAAAACATGTTCGTTTGCAAACAACTAGTGCCAACTTCACACTCATGTTGTGTCACTGGTTTTCTGGTGACAACGTAATTAGTAATTAATCTTTGAGACGATGATTTTATTAATTGTTTATGAAACTAACAACTAAAAATTAAATTCTTATTTTTGTCTTTAATTTTCAATTCCGTTTAAAAATCACATTTTACATCACATTAATTTCAAGTCGTAAGTAATTTTTAAATTGTTAATTACAATTAAAAATCAGATTTTAATTTTTAATTGTCAAATTTAATTATGCTCACTGTTATTACTGACCTTTTAAAAATAAACTTGTGGACACTTAATGATTAATAATTGATTATGTTCTTTTTTAAAAAGCAAAAACAGAATGTGATTTAAAATGCAAAATTAACACGCACAATGTTTGAACAAATTTACATTATAATCTTGTAAAATTTAATGTGTGTATACATAAAATGTGGAAATCATGATTTTAATTTCATTATTGCAGAAAATCTTACTATTATAAAGCGCTGAAAATATTGAAATTACTAAGATGAAAGTCGAATTCCAATAATGTGCTATTACTTTCAATATAACGTAAGTGCGCGAAATTTATTATTTAAAGTAATAGCGTATTATCGGAGTTCAACTTCCGGTGAAACACGAATCGCGTAACTTCAAAATCGTGTTGAATAAGTCCGCGTAAAAAAAGACCCAGCTGTAGTCAGTTTCACCCTATTAGGTCCCCCCCCCCCCCGGTATCACCCATAAAACTTCTGATCTTTGAAATCCTAGTTTTGTTTTAATTTCAACAAATTTGATTTCCCACTATTCTTTTTCATTTCTTTTGTTCTCAGAATTGTTTTCAATTCATTATTTAAATTTCCTATAAATTTCCTCATGTTCTAATTTTTATAAACTAATCAATTTTTGATATACTTTCCTCTCCCCTTCCCCTTTCTTGCTAATATTCTCCATCATCCAATTCTATTCCTCATTGTATTTTTCCATCCCAAACATCATGTCACAATATAACAATAAATTTCTTTTGAATTGCCATTCAAATGTTGTTATAATTCCTTTTCCATTTTCTATCTGAAATTCATTTTATACTTTCATCATGTTAGATCAATCCTCTGTTCTATACCATTTTTTCTCTTTACCTTTTCATAATCAAAAATATACAGGCTTTGACAAATAATGGTTTATTCCTTTGAAAACTCTGACATCAGAATCTTCTATTCCATATCATTATTTTCTCTTTACCTTTCCATAGTCAAAAATATATAGGCCTCTTGACAAAAAAGGGTTACTATCACACTTTGCTCTTTTGAAAACTCTGATATCTTAAATCCTATTATTCTATCCTATAATGGCATATTCAATAAACAAATGAGATCTCTTATTGCTTATCTCCATGTAACTTTTATGAATTATTTGACTTTTTTAAAGAAATATATAATTTGAAGATTTAGATGAATACACAGTCATTCCAGCCAATTCCCATTGTCATTTCCCTTGACTTCTCCAACTCTTCATCCTGACAAATCCCTATTATTCAAATTTTACAATTACCATTTATTTTCTTCTTGAAATTTCCTCTATTCTTTCATATAATAAGTATTACAATTCATTCTTTACTTCATTATTAAAATCACTTGCAGATATATATATAATCCTATATATATATATATATCATTTCTCTTGAAAATAAAGTTAAACTAATCCCTCCCTAACAAATTTCCATCATATTATCTTTTATTATATAATTTTCCTTAACAGTATGAGAATCAAGTTTTTGTCTATTCCTTGATTTCTTGACTTTTAGTTACACTAGTTGGCAGATTGGCCAGTATAATAAGTAACACTCAAATTAAATAAATACATAAATGAATATTTTATCTTCATTATTAGCTGCATATAATTTCTCAACTTATTATTATTAAATGCACAGACATTACATTAAAATAATATTTAAATATTATAAATATATTGTTTCATTGGAATTTGCGTGTAGTAGTAGTAATTTGTCATTATCTACATATATCAAAATACTTATCAAATTTCTCACAAAATAAGGACATTAGGTTTTCCTACTTGAGTAGTTTTAACAAATATATAGTTCATATGGGTGTGTATTAACACAAGAATTTGCACATGTGTAATTCACTTTGAGTGTGTTCATATATATATATAACACGTTATTTTTTACTGATCTTTTTTTTAATAATAGCTTAGTCTCAAAATTCTATGCAAAATTATCTGAACTTTTTTTAATAATAGCTCAGACTCAAAATCTTTATATAACTATTCAAAATTCAAATTCATAAATATATATTTTATCAGATTTGGTAATATCAAGATCACTCAATGAGGTAATGGCTCATTAACTCTTTCACTGAAAAATTTGTTTTTTAACTGAGCAGTTTTTTTATTGGCCAAATGTATTAAAGTTATTTGATTGGTCAATTAACAAAAGTAGCAGTAAAAATATATTCATCTTTTAATATTATATTCATTTTGGTTTCATTTGTAAAAAGTATATTAAAAATTTGAAAGATTATGAAAGTGAATGAAAGTTTTTTCAAAAATAAATTTCTATTTATAATTATAAAACTATTCGATAGTGGAAAACCTAAAAAAAAGTTCATAACAAATTAGAAAGTGCTGCAGATATCATTAATTTTCTCAATTTATGTTAGTGTAAAACTAAAGAATTTTTTACTAAAATCTTACTATTTTTCTAAAACAATTATGTTTTCAGCATATTTTACAAAAATACATTATAATATGTAAATAAATGCCAGAAAAATACTCTAAATTATTCATTTTTGTTTGAAAATAAAATAAAGAGCTTGGGGCAATGAAAATTATTGACAAGTGTCAAAACTGTTGTTAGCGCTGGCTTCTTTTTCAATTTACGTTCATGTAAAAGTATACTTTTTTTTTTTTTTAAATCTTACTATTTTTCTAAAATAATTATATTTTCAGCATATTTTATGAAAATAATTTATAAAATGTACAAAAAATAATAAAAAACACTCTTAAGTCATTAATTTTCATTTTCAAAGTCAAAACAAAGAAATTGGAGCAGTGAAAATTATTGACAGATGCTCTTCTATTATCCAAAATGCGAACCAACCAATAAGCATCTAGGAAAGCCAGCCTTCTCCCTTTGTTGTAGATTATTACTTCAATATTATTGATTTTTTACTTGCAAAATAATTCTAGAGGGCATCTTATGGTACATTTTAAGTTTTAAAATAAGCATAAAAACACTACTATAGCGCAAAAATTGACGTTTTTTGAGTGACTTGAAGCTATGAACATCGGTCGATCACGCTGGTTTCTCGGAAAAGGCTAAATTAAAAGTTCTTATTATAACTACATATTATTATACACATGGTAAATATATGAATTATTATCTTATTAGAAAAAAAATTACTTTTCTCCTGATTAACCTAAATAAAAATCAACATAGCATATATATAAACATAGATTATAATAAGACTGCTAGTAAAGGACTGCAGCTGATGTTATATATCATAAAAAAGTAGAATTTCAGAGATCAATAAATGTCAATTTTGATTAAAATATGTACTATAATCATACATGACACACAGCAACATAGATGTGTGTGCCTATAAGTAATGGAAAAGTAGGATGAAACACATAAATTTTTGTAGATATTTTCTAAATTTCCTGGAATAAAAATTATAAATAAAGGGGCAAATAACTCAGAATTTAAAATAGAATTTTATTATAAATTAATCAATTAAAAAGGTCTAATAAATATTTGTAATTCTGATTTTGAATTTAAAAGCAAGCATGATTTATTTTTGAAATAATGCTTGTATACATTTATCTATTTTTAAAAATCTTTGTACATTAAAAATTCCAAAGGATTAAAGTAAAAACATGTAGATCACATCTTTGATAAAATTTCAAAGTTTCTCCCAAAAGTAACTTGTAATTAAGTGTTTGAAATGATTTAAATTGATTTTAATCAAGTTTTCAATTAAGGTGTTTTTATCACCTCAGATGATTCTATAAAAGGACTGCTAAAAATATCAGTTCAGTTTTGGCTCGTAGTTTTTGTGAGAGATGGCCAGAAGAATCTGATTTAAATTTTTAAAAAGCAGTGACCAAATTGGCCGGCTGTAAAATTGGTAATATTTTGTTGCAGCTTGTTGAAGTTTGTAGCGGTTGGCTTTAGCTGCCCAGAGATGGCTGGCAGATTTATACAGAGCTCCCATGAGATATAGCAGAAGTCAAAGCAGGAGATCCAGCAGTAGTCTATTGGTTCTATAGTGGAGTTTGAATTCACATGGATGAAAATGACTCACTTCTTTGTGTTGAAATTCATAGCTACAAATGTGTTGAGAAAAGTTTGATGGCCTGAAGCTTATCAAATCCTAGACAGTAGAAAACTCATGGAATGTCAACATACCTGATTTTCCCAATGCTGACAATTACCTGGACTGGTCCCCTTCAAGAAAAACCATCAGTTGCTAAAAAAGCAATTATACATATGCTGGTGTATCTAAAGGCAGAGAAGCACAGACAAATATATATACAGCTGTGGTGATCTATATACCCCTGGGTCTCTTTTTATGCGGTAGATAGCTTCCACAGAAAACCCGCATTAAAAAAATCGCACAAAAATACTTAACTTACGTTAAAAAATGTGGGATACGTTCCATAATTTTCAAAAGTTGCATAAAATCAAAGCAACAAGGTAAAATTACTTTAAAATTCACAAAAAAGAGTAAGGAAATGAAGTATGACTAATAAAAAATTTCAAATATTTGAAAAAAATTGATACAAGATAAACTTTTTTTACTTTTTTTATTAACTATTTAATTTTAATCAAAACAATATGTTTTTCTGTGTAATTTATTTTACATTTTTTCATAACATATTTTAATCATTATTGTTATTTGACAATATGTAGTTTGTTTGTGAATTGGTAAGAAATCAGATTCATCACAAGAGGGAATACACTTAGTGCCAACTTCAGTCTCATGCTGTGTTAATGGTTTTCTGTTGACACTGTAATCGGTTATTAAACTTTGAGATGATGATTTTACTAATTGTTTATGAAGCTCATGATATCCAGACTGTTATGTCTAATTGTTAGAGAATCCACTTCCACAAGTGCAACTATATATATATATAACACGCTTCCACAAATGTATTAATAATGACTAATGGTTAAATTTTCTTTTATACACATATATACAAGTAGAAACTTTTAGACAGAAAAAAGTTAGGAGTAAAAATATTTAAAAACTTTTAAAGATACATTATTTTTAAGTTCTTAAATATTTTTACTTGTAACTTTTTTCTGTCTAAAAGTTTCTCCATATATACATGTGAATAAAAGAAAATATAAATATACGCATTTTAAAGATATATTCTTTTTAAGTAGAAATTAAAAGTTCTTAAATATTTTTACTTGTAACTTTTTTCTGTCTGAAGATCTCTCCATGTATATATGTGTATGAAAGAAAATATAAACATAGAATTTAAGAGCTCATTCATAATTTGTGTCATTCAAAAAGAAAATCATTTTCCAGTTGATTAGAAGGTTGAAGACTTTCTCAAATCATTTTTGCTGTGAAACGAACACTTTCCACTTCTGTCTTATCTTTTTCTAATTCTTCTATGGTATCTAAATTTATTGCCAAACCTTTTTCCAACAGGGATTTAAAGCATGTAACATTTAATACGTGTATATAAAATTGAGAAATCCCGATTGCATAAAAGAAAACCGCATAAAAAGATATTAAGAAGAAACATGAATCGCATTATTTCAAAATTGCATTAAAAAAATCCACACAAAAAGACTCCCATGTGTATTTAAACAATAACAAGTAAATAATTTTGCTTGAATTGAATTAAAATCTAAAAGTAATGATTGATTCATTGACAATTTATTTTGGAAAAAGAAAAAGAGGACTTCAAAAATCTTTTTTAGATTAATTTAAAGATGTAATTAAATAATTGAGAGTAACATATCATAAAAAAAAAAAAAAACTTTTGAGTTACCTGTCAAAAAATTGTCTTTATTTTTTTTAAAAACAAGGTAAAAGAAAATATTTTTATTGACTGAAAAAAAAAACAACTAATTAATAACATTAATTCATATCATTTATGTACTAATTAATAATATTAATTCATATCATCTATGTTCATAGATGCACATGTATGTGGGAATTTTATGTATAGTTTTCAAATGGAATTAATTATAAAATATATTTTTGATAATTTTATTATTTTGTCAATTCAAACATATTCATTTTATATCAAGCCACATGCCTGTATGCTAAATGAATTTTAAGTAAACCTAATGGAACATATATGTAAACCGTAGTAATAACTTGAATTGTGTATAGTAATTTTGTAAATCACAAATGTGATACTTTTTTTATTGTATGTTAATCAAAATCAGATGGCTTCTAATTGTAGAGTCATATTCTAAAGACCTTAACTTCATTTTTTTATTGTTGATAATAAACTTATTCAATTTGAAAATTGTATTGCATCATTCCTTGTCACCATAACAGTGAGCTTGTGTTCCTCTGAGCTAGATTCGTGTATAATGGCTGATATATAAATGGGGATGTATATTAGTGCTTTTGGGCATCCAGAGATGATTGATCATCATCGGGTGCAAAAGAGAATACTTTTTAAAGACCATGCACTTCATTTTAATTAGTTTGGTCTCTATTAGAAATTAAGTTTATAGTTGGCCAGTACATTAATAGTAGTAAGTGGCCAGAGCATTGATGATGATTAGTATGTTTTACTGTCCCAGTATTACTGTTTTGATGATTACGTATTATTGTTTTGATTATGTATAATGGCTAATACATAAATGGGAATGTATATTAGTGCTTTTGGGTGCCCAGAGATGATCAATCATCATCCTGGTTGGTGCAAAAGAGAATACTCTTTAAAATCCATGCACTACATTTTATTTAGTTTGGTCTCTATTAGAAATTAAGTTTATAGTTGGCCAGTACGGCCAGAGCATTGATCATGATTAACATGTTTTAATGACCCAGCATTATTGTTTTGATGATTATGTATTTGTATGGATTAGAACTTAAGTTTGTGCATCCAAATTATGGTTTAAATAATTGCTCAAGCTGGCAAAGGCTCAATAGTTAGCCTGGTCTACAGGAGACCCATTTCAAATTCAGTCACAAGATTGACTGTTGATTCAGATTTCAAATCCAGCACAAGATGGACTGTTGATTATTTTATTGATCATTCATGATGATGAATGGTTACCTTGTGATGATGAATAGATATTTACTTATACTTTTTATAATGCTGGTTGATGGTTAATTATTATAGTTGTTTTAAGGAGTTAATTGATCCCTTCTCTGATCTAGCTGGCTGATCTCTCAGAGATCTCTTAATCTTATGCTCATTATTGCATAGACAACATTTTATATATTTATGATTATCTAACAGTACTTGTATTTTAAAAATTTATAAAAATTTTAAATTTCAAATTTTATTTACTTGGGGTTGATGATGATCTGCCATCACACCAGGTACGACTACCTTAAATACTCCCATCCCACTACAGTACATTAATGTTTAATTTTATGCATTCAAAACATGAGTTTTAGATTTCTTTAAAATATAGTTGTACAGTATGCATACATATTAATTTTATGTGTACGTTTGCATTTATATTTTGGATTTTCATTATTTACATGATTGTTTTAAAAAGATGAGAGCCAACAATATATATTCTTTATTTTACAAAATGCAATCATATACCATAAATCCATTTTCATAATTTTGTTAAGCAATTAACTATCTTAAATATCTAAATAAAAGTGTTGTGATATTGATTGTTCTAATATCTTTAGTTCTTGCATGCTTTTAAGTTCATTGTATAAGTGCTATAATAAATACATATTACAAAAATATCAAAGAAGTTACATATAAGCACAAAAAATTAAAACAAAATTATAACTAAAGATATGCTGAATAATTTTCTATTTTATTTTAACTAACAAATAATAGTAAACTATCATTCATACTTATCTACTTTTATTCCTGATCACAACATACATAGTACAGCCTACCTTAACGCCCAACTTGTAGACGTGATCAAGATCAGTACTTTTAGAATTAATCATCAGTGAATCGGTATCACCATATATAACTTCTAAATCCATCTAATAAAAATTAAAAAAAACAACAACATTCAAACCGATATACTTAATAAGAACTGTTTATGTAGACATATCATATGCATATGTAATACTAGATTTATTAATCAGAGGAAAAAGAGAATAAATATATCCATCTTTAATCAATATAAAAAAAAAAACAAATTTTTATTAT
Organism: Epiperipatus broadwayi; assembly: GCA_028023455.1. Classification (NCBI taxonomy): domain Eukaryota; kingdom Metazoa; phylum Onychophora; class Udeonychophora; order Euonychophora; family Peripatidae; genus Epiperipatus; species Epiperipatus broadwayi. The sequence continues at coordinate 282,311 of JAQFVV010006346.1, read as the reverse complement.
TACATTTTTAAGTTAATTACAAAAATTAATACAATTAATGAATAAACAAAGTCTTTATTCCTCCCACCTATTTTTTTTTTAATCCAAATAATATAAAACTTTTAATAACTCATTCTTGAGTTTTCTTAGTGTTAAACATTCTAAGAGACCCACAAAAAGTTCATTATCATTAAAAACTCAAATCTGAAGCAATTAAGAATCAATTCTAAAACATAAAATTTCAAATTTTTTTATTAATACAACTCAACTCTAACTTATCATACTGATCAATCCTTTCTCACTATATATAAATTTCACAAACATATTTCAGCTTATGAAATGAGATAAAAAATGTTGAATATCTGAATCACCATACCTCTGTTGAAAAGTTAATATTTTTCCATTACACTACTTCCTTGTAAGATAGAGATTAGTTTCCTGAATGTAAACATAAATAATAATGCAAAATATTGTAGCAAGTATTTAAATAGGCAATAACACTAAGATGGATTAAAATTCATTTATCACCTTTATATTCTCTTAGGCTGCAAAAAAGGAATTTTCTATTAAATGAAAGGGGACACTGGAATTCCTCTTGAAAGCCTTAAAGAAACCGAGCAGGGCAAATTCCTCATGTCCATTACATACATTTTTGTCCTTGCAACTGTTATTACTATGAGATTATAGTATATGAACATGGATTGGCTCATCAGCAACATGCATTAGCCAATGTGGCGAGGGTGTTGGATTTTTATCTCTGAATTTAAATTTAAGAAACACTATAATCTTCCTTCGCAGTTGCCTGATAGTTCTTAATTAAAATACCAGTTAAGATGTCTTGATGGAGAATAAATGTGTATGTTAATGATTTTTTTTTTTCTAATAGATATTTACAGTCATGACAGACAAAAATAAATCATGACTCTTATTCACAGGAGGCACTAAAGTTGTCAGCCAAAGCAGCAGTTGGTGGCTGAAGGCGGAGGATATTAAGAATCTCCTGACTGCGGATCCAGGCTACCATTTGATGATGACCTTTTATCTAGGTACTTATGACAAAAGTTACTTTCAAATGAAGGAAGATTACAAAAATTGGAAGAACTGACTAATATTAAATGGGGCATTATTGGACTTTGTGAAGTTAGAAGAAAAGGTGAAGAATCAAGTGATTTAAAAAGTGGACATGCATTGTACTAAAAGGCACAAACATTGGAAGTACAAGTGGAATTTGATTCATTATAAATAAAATATGGAAAAACAACATTGGGAAAATTGATGGTGTATCAGACAGTGTTAAGTATTCAACATATAGATAATTCAGGTTTATGCTCTAATAAGTTCTCATTATGATGAAGTATAGGATTTTTATATGGATGTACAAAAAGCTTTTCATTAGACCAAACAACATTTTTAAATTGTCATAGGAGACTTTAATATTAGAATTGATAAATAATTGAAAGATGAAAGTGATGTAGAGAAGATATAGACTTGTGGCATTTGCAAAAAAAAAAAAAATGTATATTACGAATTCTTTTTATGAGAAAAATGTTAAAAGGAAATGGACATGAAAACATCCAAATGAAGCTATAGAATAATTGGATTATATTCTGACTAACAGAAAATATGTATTTCAAGATTTGTAAAGTTCTTAATATATTCAACACAGGAAGTGATCTTCGATTAGTGAGATGTAAGATACATGCTAATGCAAAACTAGAGACAAAAATTATTTTTTAAAAAAAAAACAATATTCACCTAGTTGATATTCCTAATCTTCAGAAACATTCCAATGAACTTAAATTGAAACTTTTAAATAGTTTCAAATATTAATAGATATTGAACCTGATTCAGATTTGACCAAAATCAATTATAGGAAGATAACTTATACACTTTTAAAAATTGTGCCAAAGATAGCTGGTACAAAAAGTAGCAATTGAGCAATAAACTTTTTTCTGAGACAAGACAATTTATGAAGACAAAAAAAATATGAAAATATATAAAAAAAAATATACGTTAAGGAGTAAATATCTCAAATTTTGTAAAATAGTGGGAAAAAAGTTGAGTGATACAAGTAAGTTTAATTGAGAATTAGCAAAAAAAAAGTTATAGAAGAGAATAAAAGTCTCAAAAGTATAAAACAATATCTTAGTATTGGTAGGAAACATTTCTGCATTAAAAAAAAAAAAAATGGAACTATTACTAGAAAGGAAGATCACATCATGAAATGTGTAGAAGAATTTTATCAAGAATTATACAGCAATAAAGAACAAAGAAAAGTACTTCCTACAACTACTATATTTTCTGAATTGCCCAAGATTTTAGCTCTAGGCAATGAAGGAATTATAATCAATATCTTAAAAAAAACAGATGACGAAATCAAAAATTGTTAGCAAAGTTATATATCAAATGTCTAAATGATAAAGATTTATCAGATGATTGGAAGAATGTAGTATTAATATTTTAAAAAGGTGATAAAGACATTAGAAATTAGACATATCAGTCTTTTATCATTTTTATTAAGATAAATTACAACTCGTCTACAATGATCTTTGAATTTTAACCAACCCAAAGAACAAGCTGGATTTAAAAGTGGATTTTAGTAAGTGGATCATATCCAAGTATTGAGAAAAGTTAGAGAAAGGACTAATGGATATGAGTTGCCATTATGTTCCTCAGTGATTAAAGCATCGGATCAAGATATAGATCTAGGATATTATCATATTCTGAATATTTGTAAAAATGCAACAACAATAATTAGATTAACTACTAAATATCACATGATCACTATCTCATACTAGCACATAATTGTTATTAAACAAGGCACAGGATGGCACTACTGTATGGAGAGAGTTTTGCTTTGTTTAATAATTAGATTACATAATGATACTCAAAAGATTAACATTGAAAAGGATGTATGAAAGGATGATTCTACATCTCCAAAACTTCTTATAGCAGTTTTGTAAATAATATTTTGTGGATTAAAATAGGAGACTAAAGGAGTAAAAGTAGGAGTAAAAGTAACTGGAGATTATTTAAATAATCTAGATTTTGCCGATAACGTAGTTGTTTTTGCAAATAATGATTTAGAGCTTCAGGAAATGTTCAAGAGTTATCAGATGAAAGTAGCAACTAGGATTAAAGATAAATGTTAAAAAGGCTAAAGTAATGTTTAATGGATTTCTCAAAAGAAGAAAATAAAGATTGATAATGATGGGTTAGAAAGAGTTAAGAATTACAAATACCTTGGTCAGATTATTACTACAGATGGAAACATAATGGATGAAATTAATCAAAGAATTAAATTTGGTTGGAGTGCTTTTGGTAAAAATAATATTAAAAGGATATATGCGAATGTGTTTGAAAAGGTAGGTTTTTTACCAGTTCTTATTTATGGATTTGAGTCTTGGACCCTTAACAGAAGAGCAATACAGAAACTACAGACCACTCAATGAAGTATAGTGATGTGTTTTAGGAGTAATAAGAAGAGATCAAAAATGAAATACATGGATGAGAGAATAAATGGAAGTTAGCGACAACAATGAAAGAATAAAGAGATTGTGTTAGAGTTGGGCTGGACATATTGCAAGAAAAGATAATAATAGATGGATAGTTAAAACCTTCAACTGAATTCCAAAAAATTGTAAAAGACTTAAAAATGAGATCACATGTGCGATAAATGAATAAAATAAGGAAGTGTGCTAGGGTGATGTGGAGAAGAAAGGCTAGAGATCAGAAAAGATGGATTGAATCTTGGATAGACCTTCATCCTGCAGTGGATCGATAATAGTTAAAAATGATAATGATATTCTCTTACCGGAACTATCTGGGAAAGCTAAAAATCTTGTAACAGAATATAATAAACAATATCTAAATTGTGAAAAGATTTTGAAGAAAGTAAAAAAACTGTATACCTAAGATGACCTTTATCACAATAAAAAACAAAGACAAAAATACTTACATATTATATTTAACTTTTTATTTACAACTAACTTTTTAAATAACAGAGGAAACAAAAATATAATTGAAAGTTTTCACTGAAGATATTTGTCAAAGAATGATAAACAAAAATAAATTTATGCTAAAAGAGCAATAAGAATTCTAACCAAAAGTGGTATAATGAAAAATGCTTAAAATAATACAAACACAATCTTAACCTACTAAATGCCGATGTTTATTATTTAAAATTAGTTTGTATAGAAACAAAAGATCATTTGATTTTACTAGCTTACATTTAACATTTGCGCTAATAGTAATAATCCATTCCACCAATCCATTCTAGAGCCATCTATGCAAACAGATATCTGATTATAGTGTCACTCAAATCTCCTGATTAATTTCTGATTACTGGCTTTTGTCACCAAGACATAATAAATTGCACACATTCATTTATCTCAATTATATTCTATAAGTTAAAAATCTAAAAAAATTTCTTCACCCTAAGATTAAGTCAGCTGCTAAGGATTTAACTAACTTCAATTATATATTAACATTAGACATCTTGGACCCTTTAAAGAAAAAAAAGTTTTTATATTAGAAAACAGAATAAATTACTGCTTTTAATGTGAACATTAAATGATAAATTAGGCTAAAAGTTTAATACTGAGTACAACGAAAATTCAAGAATTTGGTTGGTATTACCATATCATATTTATTGATAATTCTTCTATAAATTGCATTAGATTAGAAACAGCATTTATAAATAATTTAATAAAATTTTCAACATTACTGTTTTGAACTTAATTGTCAAATTTCTTTGAATATATCAATGACAGATTTATTCGCTAAATGCATTATGAATATATAAAAAAAAAAGTTTCTATTTTCCAGTTACTTATTTAGTTTTATTATTAAATTAAGTCTATCAAATGCAAAATAAGAGTTATTCTAGATATAATCTAAGGAAATAATTAACTTCAAGATATTAAACTTTGTCTAACATTAATCATAATGGTTATAAGATGTTGTAAATCATAAGTACAGCTTATTTTAAACTTAAGTCATCCTTATAAAGATGCATTTTATTGAAAAAAATTAAATAATATCTGTGGTCAATTGATGTGACAGCTGTGACTGAGTCGGTTATAATAATTAAAAAATAATAATATAAGTTTATACTGAACTTAAATTCATTTAAAATATTGATTTATTTCAAAAAAATGTATTTTTATTTCAAATAATGTTTTTGTTTTTTCAAAATAATATTTGAACTTTTTGAATAAGAACAATCTTCTATTTACATTAATATTTCATACTATTAACTGTAGATTTTCACTTCAAGAATATGTTTACTGTTTGACATGGTGCAGAATATGAAAATATTTTTTAATAAATCACAGTAAAAACCACAATGTCATGCTTCACATAGCACAAAATATTCATGGAATGAGAACTGCATTGATCTGGAAATAAGTATTTGTTTAAATCTTTTACACTTTATATACTGGAAAATATTTAAGCAAGTTTGTTTATGTAAAATATATTTAAAATAAATAGAGAACTGCATGTATTCTAAAAGTCAAAGAATTCATAACTCATAAGTCCAAGTTATGTCAGCCTTTTCCAAATAGTCAATATTGTAAATTTGCCAATAATGGGTAATAATTAACTAACATTTCTATAAATTCTAATTCAAATGGTTAAAAAATAAATCTTAAAAAATAATCAAAATTCCTTCAGCTTAGTTTTCTGTAAATCTACAAGTATGATTATTGATTTTGTCATCAACTTATAATTACATACAATTTTCTCAAATTTTAACAATAGTTGTAGACATCGTCAGCAATAAATTACCAAAAATCAACTCACAAAATCTCCTACTGCTTGCTTTGATATTCAAAAATTCTTAATCACATTCTTCCTTAACGTCATATATCAAACTCTTCTTTTATCTATATTTATTTGTCTTCTTCACAATGCTTTCCAAAACCTTCATCATTACTTAATTTATATTTATATAACTAATTCAATTTCTCTTCAACTTTTTAATTTCTTTCATAATTTTGTTCTTTTTCATTTACTCTCTTCAGCATTCTATATTTCCAAAGCTGTTCTTTCAATTTTTCTCGTTCTTCTTCAAACACACATCTTTAAAAGTCTCCAAACATTTCCCTCCATTTCTAAAGATCTACACTTCATATAAACAACATTTCAAACAAAGCATTTTATGGTTTGTTTGTTTTTAAAATTTCTAACTTCAAAGAATTAAAAAATAATCTCATTTATAAACAAATTCATAAATATTTAAAAGATTTGCTGTGATTTTCTACACTCAATACAAAGGTAGAAACATTGAAGTTCTGTGCTGATTTCTCCAATGTTATAAAGAAATAATCAATAAAACATAGTGTAGTTAGATTCTCTGAAAAGATTTCTATTTAGTTATAAATTTGGATACATTGCCTTTCAGTGTGATGCCAATATCAATGACAGTCTGAAACACGTTAGTGAATTAGTTCTGTATATTGCTAGATCAAGCTTAACTCTAATGATTTTCAACAAGTTTGTCTCTTATATACACAAACCCAGTTAAATGAGACTGAATAAGGAACAACATTAATAACAGAATTAATAGTATACCTAATCCTACAAATAATTATAAAAGAACATCAACTATTAATAATAAACATCATTCATAAGTTTCTGTCAAAAAATATGCATTAACTAAAATTTCAATGATATATATGAATTTTTTTCAGATAACTATATAATTAAAACAAACTTGATAATATATCAATATTTTTGAAACAAAAATCTCTATAAATTTCTCCAGAATTTCTTGAACCTAACATTCATTCAGTTCCAAAAAATGTAATCTTAATAAATGTATTAATTCCATTAAAAACTACACCTAATTCAATTAATTATTAATATGAGTTAGATCAGTACAGTTTTATTTTTGTGATTTCAATCAGACATATGAAGCAATGCTGCCTTCACTGAACTTCAAGCTTGTTCATCAAGTTTTACGGCTTTCTTCTTTACATTTCCTAGACTCATGCAGCTTCATTGTTGAACACGGATCTTTACTCTTTTGTTCTTTGACCTCTTTTAAACCAGTTATAAGATTTTCTAATCTTCCTTGATCGTGCATGCTAAGTCCGCTTTGTGTGGATACGATCATCATATGCTTATATATAATTTTCCATTAAACATATGAGTATTAGTACTTTAAGTTAGAATATTGCTACACATTATTTCTATAACATCCAATTCACCTCCAAATACAGTTACATTAAAATTTTTAATTATTATTGATCATATTTGTGCAACCACTTTGCAGACTTTCATTCAAAAAAAAAAAAATAGGTGGGTATAAATTCTTCATTAAATGTAATTAAATGAAATCTCATACTTTCAAATTTTTGAAAACTCTATAAATTTGCAATGAATTTTGTTAGGTCACCTATTCTTTTATTAGATATCAAATATTCTAAATATGATACTGGTATTGATATAGAAATCATTATAAATATTTAAAGATTAGATTTTCTGCTATTATCTATTAGCTACTCACCATTCAATATTTTACTATTCTGGTAAATCATTCTAATTATTCTATAATAATATTGTTTCATGTTATCAATTTTTTTTTTTAAAAAAAGTAGGAATGTTTATAATAGATTTAATATCTGCTAATGACTATAAAATTTACTTATGTTCTGAGGTTTGTTGTTAATTAGATTGACTTCAATCTTACTTTTTTAAACATATGAAATGGGTATTTGTTATCAAAACTTCAGTTATCACAACATCAATATTTAATAAGAATTATTTGCAATTACATTTGCAACATACACTACACTAAAAAACATTTTCTCATTAAGATATAAACTTAGTAAAAATATTTCTCAAGGACTGCCATTTATTTTACTACTGTTTGTAAACATTTGAATACCGTTAGCAATTGAAAAAGCAGTTATACTTTTGCCTCATATTGATGCTATTACTGATTCTATTTTCTTTATAGCTTTCATTTCATTAATCTTTACAGATCTCTCTAACAATCTTTTATACTTGTACTTAAATGACTTTCAAAGCAGAATAGATCATCTTTGTGAAAGCTTTCTATAAAAAACTCTCATTAAATTTTACAGGAAAGTATTTTCATCAAAAAACTTTGTAGTTCATCATTGGATTTATTTGGCATTCTACTTAATCTATCATTTAAATCATTTAACTATATCTGAATTTAGTGATATAATTAGATCATTTTCTGCCAAACATCATTGGTGTTTTATATATTTATTACAATCTTGCATGCATATATTGAAGATTACAAATTAACAAGCAGAATTCCTTAATTAAGTCATACATCTAGGATACATCATATATTTTACTCATCAATACTGTTTGTGGAATATGACATACATTAAATAGTTATGAGTTTATTTCTAAAAACATTACCACACATTATGCAGCAATTTTCATTATTTGTATGATAACATAAATTATACATTTTTACTTATTGAAATTCATCAATTTTTATTGTGCTAGATTCATTAAGCAATAAATAAATGTAAAAGAATTGAATGGTTTATTTCTTGGGAGTTCATAAGAAATCTGTATACAAGAAGTGATCAAGATAGGCCATGATTCAGCAACTTTGAGCTCCAGAATGTACTACTCTACCACTAAATCATATCACATAGGCAATAATAATTTTTGCAAATTACATCATGTAGCTAACAGTTTTGCCAAGCTTTGAATAAAATAATTTTTGATTTTTACAGCTTATTATAATTAAACTCATAACTAATTTCAACAGCATGTAAATAATTTTTACAATGGCTTAAATATGTAACATTTAGGATTATATCATAGAGCATTCTTGTTCAAATACGTTACTCAGAATCATTTTCAAGCAGACTCATAACGAATCATTTTAATAAACTTGCAAATACAATTTTACTTTTCTTTTATCAATGCCTATTCATGCCTGAAAATAATTCTGGGTAACATATAGTTCTGTGATATGATTAACTCATAACATATATAAGTGTATTAGATGTTGATGATCTATTATTCATTTATCATCTTTAAATTACACAGTTAATAAAGTTTTAAATATTTATAAAAATTAAAAAAAAGTACTAAAATAAATGCATGAAGAAAAAAAATCAAGAAATAGAAAGAAATAGTATGGTATGACTTGCCAGATGATTCATTTTTGCTGACAAACTTGTAAAAATAAAATAAAATAAAAATTAATTCACTACAATATATTAATATTCTATAATATTTCATTTATATAAAAAAACATTATTATTATTATTAAACTTCAACATCATTATCATTATAACAAAAACAACAATAACATGAAAGATAACTAAAAAATTGAACTTACACTTTGCACCAAATCTTTGGTATGTAACAGAATCTATTAAAAAAAAAAAAAACAACAAAAAATTATAATTACCACTTCAAAACAAAAAAATAAATATTACTATAAACATTCATCAATAACATGAACATTTTTTGCTCTCAAACTTTCTTGTGTAATTTATATCAGTCTCATCTTTACTCCAACTCCAGAATTGCCAATGCAGGCAATGAGCAAATCTATAATCACCATTTCCTGGAAAATTTTACTATCCATTTGCTAAAAGGTCAAAGTTCCAGCAATTACCTTAGAAAATACATCATATCTATACAACTATATACACAGGCAACACTCACTGTACATATTGCCTGTTTTAACAACAGTTATACACAAGCATAGGTTGGATTGTTAAAATGGCTGGCCATTCATATTTTCAAATGATTAGTTTTGAATAAAGGATAAGAATAATAATGGCCACTATGTGTAGAACAATTCAAATTTAGTCTCCTATTAGAACAGTGATTAATGTGAGAATATATTGCCACTTAGTATTCTATGTTCTTTGATTTTCCTTATAATATTACATTGTCTTTCTACCATTGTAGAAAAGATGATGCCTTTGTTGTCTAAAAAAGAAGAAGGTGGTGTGGGGGTGGAAATACAGTAAAAAAAAAAAAAAATCTGCTTATAAATAAGTTTATGCCTTTGTATACTAACAGGTTTTAATATTATTAGAATAAATTTGTAGAGGATCTTAGAGTCTACTATTTTCATGTCCAAAAATAAAATAACTTCATGAAGAAAATATTTTTATCTTAGATTTCAAAATAAAATCAAATTGAAATAACTTGATATGTAAAAAATACAAACAATTTTTAATCTAAGTAATAACTGATTATTAATAATAAATTTATGTTGGTGTCAAATGTCACATGACTATGTTAATGTTCATGGAAAGTGGAAATCAGCCATAATAAGCCATAGGTCAAAGACCTTTTTAGCATGCTTTCATCAAGATACATTTAAGAAAAGTACATTACTGACCAGACTAGTTAACTGGGAGAACTTTTACAGATTTCCTTGTTTGTTTTTCTCTCTAGATAAGAATTGCTAAACATACATTTGCATGAACATATATATATAAAATCATTCATACTTTTATTTTCTTTATATTTAATAAATAATGTACTAATAATACTAATGGGACAGCTTTTATAAAGAACTAAAACATTCTAATTAATTCTGACACTAAGAGTTATGACTATGATGCTTGACATCAAAAATACACTCAATTTGAAAAAGCTAAAATAATAAATATCTACAATAAGAATTATTGTTTTCTTCATTAACATACATTTTGTACATATTAAATCATAAGTGCTAACAGCTAACTGCTTATTATATTAAATCCCTCATGTTTAAATAATTCTATAGAAGCAATCAATTGCCAAAGCAATACTTTAATTACATAGTAAATGGAATCCTTTTATTATCTAATCATAATTAACTTATCAATAAATTACTTACATTCTACAGAAACATTTAAGCATGAAGGTTATATAATTTATATATGTGTGTGTACACACACTTGTGTGGTTTAATACAGACTTTACTTATTTAATTACATTAGTAATTGATAACTAATCATATATTCTTCATGTGACACATCCAATATCAAAAGATGTATTTTTGAGAAAATGATATGAAGTTGGACTCCAGGACCAACATTTTAACACATTTTTTTGTGTGCTATTTTTTAAGGATTTCAATTTCATCAATGCATTTAATGATACTTTCTATACAATGATAATATGGTTGCTGATCACTGCTATAGTTAAAACAATTTTACTTTTCATGTTTAAATAATTTTAACTCTGAAATCCTGGAAGATTAATAGTATCAGATAATAGTTACAATTTCACTATAAGTTCATCAACACTCCTTTAACACTTTAACAAATAATTTTATTTATTATAACAGTTTCGACTGTACTAGCAGTCTTCATCAGATCTACAACATAAAAAATTAGACAAATATTATATCAATACAACCAAAATTATTCTTCTTCATATTCTCATATAAAATTATAATAAAACAAAATAATATAAAGCAAAAACAACTCAATCCAAAACCTTTCAACCAAAATTTTCCCAAATCTTTTAAAAACTCAAAACATAAAAACTAAACTATAAAAAAATAAAAAAAAAAATAATAAAAAACAATAACAAAAAAATTAATAATAAAAATATAAAAATTTCTTTAAAATCATTTTTAAATTATTTTTTAAGATTACACGCAAGTAAATGTATTAAAACAATTCAAATTTTATTATCAAACCATTAAAAACAAAACCCTTAAAACCCATTAAAACATTAATCTAAAAATTAATACCAAAAATTATCATTTTTATCATAATTAATTACATATATAAGACCAAAAATCCAAAATCAACAAATTAAAATTAAAAAATAAACTTAAAAATAAAAATTAAAAAATCAAAAAACAAAATATTAAAAAATCAAAAAAACAATAGACTAAAATCATTCTTTCCCCCTTTTTACACTCCTATACCCTACTTACTTCATTTTATACCTTCATGCCATCCCCTCAATTCCCTTCCTCATATATACTCTACTAATACTCCCTACCATCTTTACTTATTTAACTACCATCTTATAACATTTAATATCAATACAAACTTAACTATTTTACCTTAACTTTCCTTCTACCTTCACCTTTCCACCATCTTTTTTTATTAACCAACTTCCTTTCTTTCCCCATCAACTAGCTCCCCCTATTAACCACTTCTATTACTTAATTACCCTAACTTTTAATTCTTTATTAACCACTTCCCAACTTCCTTTCTTTCCCCATCACCTTGCTCCCTCTATTAACCACTTCTATTATTTAATTACCCTAAATTTTAATTCTTTACCCTATCAAGCTTTACATTTCCCTTCACTTAAATCCTTCTAAACTTTTACAACCAAGTTTTCCTGATAGATGTAACAAAGGATTATCTATCACAATTTTTTTACCTCTTGTTTTGTTTTTCAGAATAGATTTTAAATACAGTAATCCCACTCTAAGAAAAACCACAATTCATTATGTTTGTTATCCCAATTTATAAAATAGTAAATTAAAAATATATAAATTTGAATTTAATTCATTTCATGAATACTGATGGGCAAAATAATCTGCATGAATTATATTCCAACAACTAATTCCTTTCCTTGGATATTCAATAAATCATATGATTGCTCTCTTTTACTCTTTACATTTATTAATATACTATCTTTTTCATAACTGTATTTTTTTTTATTAAAATTTTTTATTGACATTAAACAAGCACATTTTAAATTAAAAATTTATACTGTAAAAATATATCTGTATATACAGATCTTGCTACTGACCATGGTTTCAAATATCTACAGGAAGCCTTAGAACCAAATGGCAGCTGATATAGGAGATTGTTACAAGGTATCTAATATGTACACCTTTATCAACTTTCCTGATAGTAATGAATCAGAATAATAATTATAAAAATTACAGACAAATTATTAGTACAGATGGAAACATAATGAATCAAATTAATCACAGGATTAAACATGGATTCAGTATAATAAAATATTAAAAGAAAAGCTGGCAAAAAAAGCTTTATAATGTATTCCCCCAGTGTTTACTTTAAGGATTTAAAACTTGGATGCTAAATAGAGAGACAACACAGAAACTGCAGATTACCAAAGAAATTTGGAAAAAAAATGATAGAATTAATAAAGAGAAATTAAAAGCATTTCACAGATAAAAGAACAAGTATTGCTGATAAAAGAACAATTAAGAGACAAAAGAGAACTTGCTAGTTGAGACAAAACAGATAAACAATTGATATCTTAAATAAATTCCAAGAACTTGATGAAAAGTCTTGGCACTACAACCAAGTATTTAATGATTGTTTTACCATTTACTTTTTATATAATGTTAATTCGCATGCAAAAGAAAAGCTATGGATTGAAATAAACTTGAAAAGATGTTCATTCAATGAAGAATCAATAATCTTTGAAAAATAATAATGATAAATACACTCTAATCAATGCTGTGCAATGTTATTATTAGTGAAGTATTAATAATATATTGTATAAAATTTTCTATGACTAGTAAACTAAATCATTAACATCTTTCTCTTCTGGAACTAAGTAAGATTTCCATTTAAAGACACTGACAAAATGATTTTAATAATTTAAAAGAATTGTTTAAATGATAATGTGATGTATGCATAAAACCAATCATACATGTGAAGTTATATAATAAAAGATAAATAAGTAAGAAAAATACAATTTGTAATATTTCAATAAATAATAATATATATAAATTTAGATTGTGAACATGGGATTACATATTTCCTGAAAGCACTCATATATTTTATTAAATTTTATTTTTAAGCTTCACTGTCTGTGTGTAAAACACCAATAGAATTATATTTTAGCATTGAAGTAAAACTTTATTTATTGTTTAAAATAAAAAAAGATCAATTTAATCTCCTTGTAGAGATGAAAAATAAGACAATTAAAAAATAAGCTAATAAATTGTTGTCCAAAAAACATTGTGTATTAATTACTGCTTATGAAGTGTATTTCAGTAATTAATTCAGTAACTTAAAAAAATATAAATATAACCTAGATCTATATTGAGTAAAACTCAATATAAATCTTTAACATTATTTCTGTAAAGTTTGGGTGATTATTTAGTGATAAAATAATTATGTTTACTATAACCATATGTGTGTATATGTAGTTAATGTGGTATTAGAATTATAGTTAACAATATTTAAAATGTGTGCTTATACACTTCATGGGTTGTTAAATGAGTATATCATTCTTAGCCTCTTAAAATAGTTTGTACATTTGATTATTTTAGGAATTTAATTTTAACCAGGGCAAAAGTTGTCCATCATATATTGAAGCAGTCAATCTTAGCCCAAGATTGAGCTTCATGGTTCTATATACTAACCTATGTTCAAACCTTATGTCCCATCCCGCTCCTTTAGTCGTGTATATATATTTCATGTATATATTTGAGATGCGTGCTTAAAAATTGTTTTAATTTTTCAATAATTTTTTATTATTATTAATTCTTTTATTAAAATACATAGGTGTGGCTCATATATATATATATTACAAGAGCAAACATACTAACAAAATATTAATTTTATAAATAGTTTGTCATGAGTCATTTATAAAACTTTTTCTTTTAAATTATTTTTTTTATTAAACTGTATATTTTTTTGTAAAATCCAAGATGGAAGATGCAACCATTGTTTGTCCAAAAATAATTAAAAGGGTGGAAATATACTATTGTTTAATCTTGTGTAACGATACATAAATATGTCGTTACATTAATTTAAAATAAAAACTTAAAAGTTCGCAAATAAGAGTAAAAAACTAAACGCTAAAATTAAAAATGTTTGTTATACGTATATACATTCGCACAGATGCTAAACTTTAAAAATATTTTTTTCATAAACAAAAAAAAAAAAAAAAGTATCTGAACGTATTTTTTTTAATAAAAAAATACCAGATTGAAATATAAAAATATTTTAATAAAAAAATAACGTAAGTTAAAGTAAAAACAGGTATTAATTAATTCCTGTAATCTGTAAATGGAAATGATTGTTTATTAATTATCTAAAAGCTGTGTAATTAAAAAGTCAGATAAAAAGTTAGATAAGAGAAGAAAGAAATTTTAGCTTGACCAATGGAAGCACTAAGCCTTGGCTCGGACCCTAACGAAAGTGATAGACTAGTGACGTTTTGTTCATTGAATCCATGGGGATAATATAAAAAGGGAAATACAGTTTTTTCGGACAGTTCCAGCGTTGTGTGTTTGAGAGATGTGGTATAACGCACATACCACAATCTCTATAAAAAAAAAAAAAATGAAAAGACTGTGATACCTTGAACCAGCTATTGCCATCTCCAGAACATTACCTTCCAACGGAGGCGTCGCGGGAATTGAAAGCAGAGGCCTGGACTCTTCTACCATAAGCTATATGAAATGAACAATTGTTAAAATCAATTAAGAACTTTCGTCAAGTTTTACAAATTGATAAACAAACCAACTGAAATGTTAAAACGGACTCTTATCTGACTTTTGTAAGTTTTTAAATCAAATTAATAATGTTTAATTTTATATGTTTTCCGATTGATAAACATCATTTCCATTTTTTTTTCTTATTGTAAAGATTATTTAAATGTATGAAATTTAAGTTGTTTATAGACGCTTGCATGGATTCGTTTGCGGTTAATTATATTTTGGTTTTCATATTTGATCAAAATATATAGACATTCGATAAATAATGATACCTTACGGTGAGTATCTAAAATGTATTTATTCGGATGTCTTTTAAGTTATTGGTGACAACGCAAGTATCTTATGGTGAATACTATTGGGTTACTTATAAGTTTCCCTCTGCGATTGTCGGTATCAATAATTTTGTATTTTGATCGTTTATGTTTATTTTGAAATGTTTTTGACCGTGGAATCTATGTAATTGATCTATACCCAATATTTTTAAACAAATCTGTGCGAACGTATTTAAATGTTAAAATTAAGTCGGGCGTGAATGGCTATATAGTTTTGTAAAGTTGTATTAAGGGAGGGTAATCTTAGGTTATTCATTTCGTAGTTGAATTGGTTCAGTGGATTGGATATATTTGTGTAATTAGTAGATGTAGTATGAGGTCCGCTACGGGCAGGATTATAGATATACGCCACACACCCTCTGTTTGCCTATGGATGGGTTTGTAAGTTGGCAGAAGACCGCAGTCCATTCCTATGGAGTTTTTTGTTTATTGTTCTACTTGCCAACAGATGTCACATTCCTGTTGGTGGAGAGTCAATGTCTTCTCTATTTCTACTTATTGTTCAGATGTACATTCCTGACAATATAGTAATTTGTGTTGTCGTATCATGCTACATTGAATACATGAATGTATCAGATGGATTGGCGCCAATTTGGTTGCGAAATTTGTTGCCTAAGGTTAAATCAGGGAAGAATATTTTCTTTTCAAATGCAGATCTATGTAGTCTATTCATACTTGACTATCTAAATAATAATTAAACTCATTGAAACTTAGTTAAATATAAAATTAAAAGTTAATATAAAAATCTAAAATGTTAAACTTATTCCTCAAAATTTAAATATTATTTTATATGTGCGTAAATAAATATTTTTATATGTTAATTTCTGGCAGTGGCTTTTACTCTTTGATATTTAAGATATAAATTAAGATATAGATTTTTATCTCTGCGTCTCCACTGAGCTAGTGACTTGGGCTAACGATCGGAATATTTAAATAAAGTGGAATCTTAACAGCGCGTATCTGCCTACTTTATAAATTTTTCTAGGCTCAAATGCCTAGATGGCGCCCTTGTAGTGCAGATATTGTTTTTGCGGTTAGATTCGATCATCACTTTCATTCCGATTGGTACACTTGTAAAAAATGTTGAATTAAACGTTTTTACTAAAAATAAAATGGGGCTTAACATTAACGAAATGTACTTTTGTCATAAACATTTTTTGGAAACAGATTTGGATATATTTTTGGAACATTATCTCCAAAAACAATGGACAAAGAAAATGTAAGATTGTGTTAGATCGGAAATTAGAATTTGAGCTAGAAATAAGAAGTTAAAAACATTCAACAAATACCTGAGTAAGATATAAAATGGGCTGATTTTAAATACCAAGGGATAGTTACTACCGAGAGAACTGTGTTGCCATCAATATTCCACGCAACTTTAAAATCTAAGATAATAATCGAATAGAAGCCAAGCACCCCAGACTCTTGAGGGTCATTTCCTGCTACTGTACCATCTTGCTGCTGCTCTAGAATGAAGGAAAAGCCTGAAATGAGAACTTTGGAGTGCTGATAAGAAGCTTGCTGTCACCTAAAAACTTGCATGGATCCGTAGCTGCCATGCACGAGATGACTTTTTAAAATGGACTCTTAAGAAATTCCTGAAAGTAAATCTAGCCTAACTAACCTTATCAAAATTTCTTTCATGACTGATTTAAAATTGTATCTTTCTAATATGTAATTTGCTCTCAAATAATTTTGGTAAATCTAATTCTCTCTCATATGCTCTAACTTTCTTTAACTTTGGTGCGGTCATTTATTTATATGTATTTATTATTTGATTTTATATGTCTGTTTTTATTATTATTAATATGCCAAGCTCAAGCAACCTGACGAGCTGAATTTCTAAAATCTTTTCTTTCCTTTTTTAAGGAAATCTCCACGAATTAAGGTTATTAACATCCCCTCAAAATATAATGTATGATTAATTAATACGCTCACAAGATTGCTTTTACGAATCAACATTTTATGTTGGTTTATTATAAAATTTGTTATTTTTTCAACTCCAAATAGAATGAAGTAATTCCATATAGATTGAATTCGTCACACAAGTTAATTAATGCTCTGAAATAATTTAAAATGTTATTTATTCAATTCTGAAAGGGTGACCTATTATTTGTTTTCTATAACCACTAGTCTTAACTTTATTTTTCATACTCTTAAAATACCATATATTTAAATATTCTAGTTATTATCAAAATTCACAAAGATGGGGCATTAAATTATTTTAAATAGCAGAAAAAGAGAGGGTCAAATCCTAATGTATATTTTAGTAAATGAAATCTTCCCTATACATATTACAGCGGCATAGCGTATTGTTTGTACAAGTTATATCATTAAAACAAGGGGTCATTTACTTTAGAGCAGTAAATCTTATTCAATGTGGTTAATGACATTTATCCATACTGCATTACTAACATTCGGCATATCACCGTAAATGTATATATTATATCATTCTAATCTGGGGGTTGCGACAAGATCGAACCCATGGATTCATCATGTTCTGTCCTGCAGATAAACAGGACTTCCTTCGTATAGAAAGGCCTCTGTGCGTCGGTGATTCCAATATGTCTGGGACACGCCATGCCTAACTACATTTCTCTAAGCACTGTCCTAAAAAGGGGGTTGTTTTTTGTCCATAAGTACGTCCTTTTCTTTTTATTTCTTTGCCATTATGTCAGTACCACCACTTCTTTGTTTATTATTATTTTTGCTTCATGACCTAGTTTTAATGTTATAATATTAAAATTGCGCTGTGCTCAAAAATATATGCAAATGCCAAATATTACCAATTTTATTAATTAATAAGGTTATTTCAATCTTATTATACAATCCCACCATTGTAATTTATTATTTCTGTATTTAAGAGTATATGCTTTGGGGAAAAACAAGCGTTCTGTCTTTTAAATGTTAATTAAAAGAATTTTCAATAAATATTTTGTCATATAATAAAATATAATTCTTCAAATGTATTTTACTTATTTTTACGGCAGCAATGGTGTGAAAATAGTTTTTCTTATATATGTAATGAATCCCAGAATGCTCCCCGAAATAATGTTACTCATCGCGTTTCAGAACCGTAAACCAAAGCGTTAATAGCAATATTATGTAATCTTATTAATAAATGACTGGCATCTTAATATCGTACCCACTAAAAATGTGTGTTAATGTATATATATTATTTAGTTGATAAAAGAGCATATGAGAATCGTCAGCGTGAATCCAATATGTGATTATCTATCGTTTGGTAGACCGCTCATTCACGCACAAGTAAATGTATATAATTAATTCATTATATTAAACTATTTTTTTTAATTGTCTAACCGTATGAGTAGTTTGAATTCCTTTTTCTCCACTTCCCCACGTACAACCATGGGTATGCATATTTTAGTTTAGTTATAATGTAGTTAATATAAGTCTCATTGCCTTTTCCGCTCTGCTAGTCGACTGGATTTTACAATTCTCGTGTGCCATCATTATATGTTATTCATTAGGTTTTTGATCTGGGGCTTGGGGAATGGGTTCGAATCCATGTTGATCCCTGACCTAAATCTTGGGCTTGAATGGGTTTGAAGTATACTTTTTTGAGTTCCAGCTCATGTTAGATGGATCAACATGTTTTGATCGGGTACAATATATCATATATATCATATTGGCATTCTTTTAGACTACGACCAGTTTAGGTGAAAAAGGAAATACTGGCACATAGAGAAAATTAATTTTGTCAACATAGTAACACAGAGTGATAATTTAGGATTCAAATAAAGCAGTTACATTGACCAAATGAAAATGATTCATTTTCACACACCTATATGCATTTATTAGAGTAAGTGTGTGTGGAGGGGGGGGATTAACAAGACAAACATTTGTTGAAAATTTTGATGTAAATTATGTCATTGTATAGCCCTTATATAAGGCTGAAATAAAATATTTTTTCCTACTAAACAAAAAAGATTATAGTAAATCAAAGATAGACTACCAGGTTTCTGCGAAAATAAAACCTAATCAGAAAATAAACCCTAGCATAATTTTTCAGAATGTTTATAATATACACCCTATGCCAAATATAAGACACAGCTTTCAGCCAGATAGACAGCTTTTGTTTGCCTTTTGAAACACATGATGGATGTATTGAATTATAAAATAATGAATGTATAAATAAACAATATTATTGACATTAATGCTTTAAATAAATGATAATATAAATTGCATGGTCATTTTGTACTTTCACGTCAACCATTTTTGACAAAAAGAGAAACAATTTATTTATCACAAGTCAATATATCGGACAATTTATAATTTCATTTAAGTATTTTTAGGTACTTATTTTATTTATATTTACTACTTAGATTTAGAATGCTTAATTTAGTTTTAGAGTTTAATTATAGCACCTTTTAAATATTCAAGATTAAAAAAAAAATTATTTAATTTCTTAAACATTTTTTCCTTCTAAAAGACTGCATTCAAATAACAGAAATGATTTTAACAATCAAAGTTTAGTTTAAGTTAAAACATCAATCTTTCTCCTAAAGAAAAGTTTTTAAAAAGAATACCCAAGTAGGATTATTATAAGTAATTTGGAAAGTATTTACAATGTGTTCACTTAACAACGGATGGATGTGGTTGTGCCATATATGAATTGTCATAATTCAATATGCCATATGTTATAATGCACCTATTTAATGTGCGCATGTGAAATACGGAAATATTTTCTGAATTTTTGTGCTTGTATTATTTTGTTGTTTTTGTGTGGACAAACCAATCTTAACTATAATCATTTTTGTTATCACTCCTGTCTCGCAAGTCTTCAATTATTACTTGATTTGAATGGCAAATTCAAACAAAATATTCTGATCGCCAAATAAGATGAGTGCAAAAATAAAGAGCTATTCAGGTGAATACAAAAAAAAAAAAAATTGTGGGGAGCTCCTTGGATAAAAATCTTATAATTTTCTGTAAAGAGAAGGAGTATTTGAATAAATAAATATTTTTATACTTGAATAAATAATGTAGAATTTTGTACAGGTAAAAAAGTTCTATAGTGTCTTTTGGAGCAAAAATTAATATAAGACCTGGTCTTATTTTGGGGGAAACATGATAATAGAATATGTAATCAGTCAAATCCTATAAAGTTTTTTTTCCAACAAAATAAAGAAAAAACTATAAATAATTACCGCAATTTTAAAATTATAAGAAAATACATCATTACATGATCTACCTAAAAAGGCAGAACATGCAAATTTCATGAGGAACATTCTTTGAACAATCCTTATTGAGGAATAAGATTGTAGAAAAGCAACAACCCATCATTTCTTAAAAATGGGTAAAAAGACTGCAATTTCAATGAGAAAATGTTTTTGATAATGGAAAAGAAAGCTGTTTAGTACACAGTTGCAAATAAAAAAATTTGAGCATACTATCTTTCAAAATAGATCTCACATGATGAAAGTTTGGCCAGGTTAAATTAATAAAATGCAGTTGAAAAAGATTCAGTAAAATCAGATAGATCTATATATACTACAAGTGAATGAATGTGAAACCAATGTCTCTGTGGAAAATAAAAAATAGTTTGAGAAAAATTCTATTAACAAAAAAAAAGATTGGAAACTCCTGTCAGCTAAATGAAAAAATCCACAATAGACAAAAAAAAATTTAATTCACACTAAAAATGTTAAACTTAAGACAATATATATATATAAAATACATATTTTGCGGGTTCATCCGTGTTAAAAAAACTTTTAATATTAATATACTGACATTTTGACTTGGTCACACAAGCCATCCACAGAGTAATAAAAGCTACCTTTTATAACTCTGTGGATGGCTTGTGTGACCAAGTCGAAACGTCAGTATATTAATATTAAAAGTTGTTTTAACACGGATGAACCCGCAAAATATGTATTTTATATATTTAACCCGTGCAAATCTTCGTTTTAACTTATATATATGGTGAATGCTGTACTTAGGCCTTAGGCTATCAACAAGCTTTACAGGTGGTGAATCAATGTAATGATCTTCATATCCGAAGATCAACTGTGAATAACAAATAAGCAGTGCCAACAAAGACTATTTGCTGCTTTTGTAGCATGGAATGTTGATTAAGTAAAGGTTAGGTGCTGTTTCAGATAGTTTTTTCTGCTGTTTTCTCTTCTTAAGTTACTTCAGTTTGTATAACAGTCATCATAAGCCTCTCATGCCATCAGACATCTCCCAATACTAATTGTGACAATGGGATTGTGCGATTATGCAATCACATTTCCATTTTTTAATGCCCATGCATACCATTTCTGATTCCAATTCCCTTTTCCATATTTTTTAAACTCAAGTCCTTGAGAATTAAAGCAATGACAGGGAAAGATTTAGTAGGCTGACAATTCTTAGTTCTGATTTTTGTTCTCAAGGCAGTACACTCACTAATGAATTGTTTCGAGCTGAATTTGAGACAGGAGTTCCATCTGGCAAAGATTGTATGTTTAGACAGAACTTACTTAGCAGTCTCTTATCTTCAGTGGTCTATCTCACTCAATACAGCTAGTTAGTCATGTCTGGCAGATTACGAATTATAGCCAACATAAATAATATCAGTGTAGTAATAAAGCAGGAGGCAGTATTAATTCTAACAGTAAGTATCATAGATATATAAAATGTACAAACTTTACTTGATATAAACCCTTCAAGATGAGAAAGGGAGACTGCATTAGTTGCATAAGGAGCTCATAAGATTTACAAATGATATGGCTGTTCTTAGAGAAACTCATCTTCCAGAGTAAGAAAATATAATAGACAGACGGGTGGTAGAAGTTATGCAAAGAAGCAAATCAGTCAGGGAATGGAGAGTGCATGGCATTGGATTTGCTGTAAAATCAAATTTAGTAACTCCTAATTTTGCAATTACTGTTGTATCAATGAAAGGTTAATGATGTTAAAAGCAGTCCGTGCTCATTTTATTAATGCCTATGCATGTCAATCTTAGATTTAAAAAAATTCAGCAAAAGAAAACTTTTATTCCCTTGCTAGGTAACATTATTACTGCAGTAATATAAAAAGATAAAATATTTCATCTTAAAGATTTTAATGCACATGTTGATACAAATAGTAGATTCTAATCAAAAGTTATTGGAAATAATGATGCTATAAATTCAAATGGTTGAACTTTTCCACAATGTATGAATTAACTACTACAAAAACTTTGTTTACACAGAAAAAATGCTATAAATAATATGGACATATTCACATTCAAACACTGACATTTTATAGCTTATATTACAGTTAAAAATCAGAAAATGGAAGTTTCTATTACAGGAGCATTTACAAGAAGAGATTATTGAATGGAGCATAGATTAATACATTCCATGATTAAAATGATAAATGCATTAAAAAATAGATCTTATTCTAATCATATTCAAAAGATGAAATTGATGTTCATTCTTTAGAAAGTACCTATTATACAACTAAATTCCAAAAACTAATAGACACTAAAATTGCTAATTTAGACCTCCAGAATTATCATATTACTAAAGCATAAAATTAAAAAATGTGTAATAGAAACAAATGAAACTATACTTTGGATTTAGTAAAAAAAAGTTATGATTGGTTTTCTGACAATATTTATTAGTAATAATTTAGTTAAAAGAAAATATGTCATTTTCAGCTTGGTAGAATAATAAATTAAATACAGAACTTCAATATAGAGATCTGAAGCAGAAGTTTAATGCTGGATACGAAGATTTAAAAACAATTGGTAGATTAAAACTGCAAAAATCTCTAGATCATTTCTTGATACATGGAAAGCAATCTATGAATGTGAGAAAAGTTATTACAATCCGTAGGAATTCAGTTATGGCATTCATTCTCTTATAACATGTTACTGAAGCATTGAATTATTTTAAGGAGTATATTGTGGATATAAAAAAATCTATTATCAAGTTCACTTAAAAAAAACATAACTGTTTTCTTACAAAGATATGAGTAGTAGTAATTTAAATAAAAGGAAATATGGTATCATTAACTGGTTAGAATAAATGCCTAATTTTTTAATAAATATAGAACTTTGAAGATGTTCAGCGACTGACAAGAAGACTTAAAAATTAAAACTGCCAATAAAATGTGACCTTTTTTTTTTTTTTTTTTGATGCACTGAAAGAAACATATAGATCTGAGAAATGGTATCACAATTCTACTAAATCCAGCAATGGCAGTCTTTTATATGATGACAATGATAATTTGAACAAATAGAAGAAATTTTTTGACCATCAATATTTTGAATAATGATACAAAAATTGAAATAACACTTTTAATGATATAATTATTTTTATCTATTTATTTAGATTTGGACAAAGATATTGAGCATGGTGAAGTCAACACAGATCTTTAAAGCCCTTAAAATCGAAAGAATGTAAGTGCTGATGATATACTTGAATAAATTTTAAAAAATGGTAGTACCATATGAATGTAAAAAATTTAGACATTTTTTAGAAATATATGGACACAAAACTGCACTGCTTGATCTTAAGATGCTTTTCTTTTCCAATTTTTAAAAAGTGAAAAGACAAGATCGCAAAGGTTATCATGAAATATCATAATTATCTATTATAGCAAAGATACTTCCAAAAATTTTGTTGATTGTTTTCAATTGTAAATGAATGGTTACCAGACACTCGTTGTGGTTTAAGATAATCAAAAAGCATTTTAAACATGGTTTTCGATGCCAGGCAATTGCAAGAAGTATTGGAAACAAAAGAATGATTTATATTTTACTTTCATTGAATTGAATCAATTAATGGAGCAACTTTTTGGTAATGATTGAATGTGTATTTGCTCCAACATTGTTTTCAATTTTATGACAATTGTATATGCAACACAATGAAATAGGAATCAAGATGTGATACATATTAATTGACTTAAATAAAAACAAGAATTTCATCTTATTGGATTCTGAATTGACAGTATGTTAATGACTGTGCTATTTTTCCCAGTTCAAAAAATGATTTATAAAAAGTACTTAAAGTTTTGAATATAATATTTACTACTTTTGTTTTAATAATTCATGTTCAAAAAACTCAGGTTCTTTATCAGAAAGTAGCAGGAAAAAAATCCCTAACAATTTTTAACTTGAATGGTTTTCAACTTGAGAATGTAAACCAATTTAAATATCTTGATAGTTTTCTAAGTAGATAGGCGGAAGCAAATGTTGTGGTGCAAGATTCAATATGCAATGAAATAGGAGGCTTTACATAGAGTACCTAACTAGTCCAGGATGTTTTTGCCAACATATAGCTTATGTTTTAATTAATTTTCATTTCTATAAGATTATACAAAGGCTAAACTCTCCATACAGCCTCTGTGTAAACAGCTTGTTGAAGCATAAAAAATGGTGATGATGTGATATTTAGTGATTTAATCTCTATAAGATTAAATAGTCATTGGTTTTTCATGGAAAATTTCTAAATTTATTAATAATAAATTATTTATTGGGAACAGATATAGATTTATATCAAAGTTAAATCACATCATTCATGGCATCCTACATGAAAACCTTAAATCTGACTATAGTGAGATGCGATTGCCTTAACTTATCTCGTTGAGAGGATGCATACCATTACAATATATACATCTTGTCTACAGAGAACATTGGATTTCAACCAACCAAAAGAACAAGCTGGATTCAAAAGTTGTTTTAGTACAATAGATCATATCCAAGCACTGAGAGAAGTTATAGAAAGGACAAATGAATATGAGTTACCATTATGCTTTGGATTTATAGAAAGGACAAATGAATATGAGTTACCATTATGCTTTGGATTTGTAGATTATGAAAAGGCATTGGATTCTATAACAATTTCTTCAGTGATTAGAGGCATTGGATCATCAAGGTATTGTCATATTCTGAAGAATATTTATAAAAATGTAACAGCAATAATTAGATTACATAATGATAACTAGGAAGGTTAACATTGAGAAGGGTGCAAGACAGTGTGACTTCATACCTCCAAAACTTTTAGTAGCAGAACTGCAAAAAATATTTTGTGAATTAAAATGGGAAGCTAAAAGAGTAAAACTAAATAGAGATTATTAAAATCATTTAGAATTTGCAGATGATGTAGTTGTTTTTGCAAATAATGCTTCAGAGCTTAAGAAAATGTTGCAAGAGTTATCAGATGAAAGTAAAAAAGTAGGACTAAAGGTAAATGTTAAAAAGACTCAAGTAATTAATGTTCAAGAGATTTGCTCAAAAGAAGAAAATAAAGATTATGATGAGTTAGGAAGAAGTTAATAACAATAAATATCTTGGTCAAATTACTACTACAGATGGAAACATAGTGGATGAAATTAATCATAGAATAAAAGTTGGTTGGAGTGCTTTTGGTAGAAATAACTTGATACTAAAAGGAAATATGCCTATGTGTTTGAAAAGGAAGTTTTTTAATAAATGTGTTTTACCAGTTCTTACTTATGGATCTGAGACTTGGATACTTAATACTAGAGCAATACAGAAACTTCAGACCACTCAAAGAAGTATGGAGAGATGCATATTAGGAGTAACAAGAAGAGATCAAAAACGCAATACATGGTAAGAGAATCAATAGGTGTTACTGACATCATTGAAAGAAATAAAAGACAAATGGAATTGGCATGAACATATTGCTAGAAAAGATGATAATAGATGGACAATTAAAATCTTAAATTGGATTCCAAAGATTGTAAAAGACCCAGAAAGAGACCATATGTGAGATGGATAAATGAAATAAAGTGTGCAGGGGTGATGTGGAGAGGAGAGGCTAGAGATTGGAGAAGATGGACTGAACTTGGAGAGACCTTCATCCTGCAGTGGATTGATAATGGTTGATGATGGTGATGATGTGTTTGTGTGCATATATGTGTAAAAATAAACATCATTGAGGATTTTATACCATGCATACATGACAGATATTTACAAGTGGCCTTGGGCCCAATTCGTATAATATAGACCCTACTGTATATTAACAATTTAATTAATATGTAATTTAAATGTTTAATGAAAAAAATATAATATTACATTTCTTTTTAACTATGCTATTTGTTATTTATAATTTACTATTATAATTACTTCTAATATATTTATTCTTAATTTTATATACATAAAAGTTTTCTCTAGCAATAACCAGATTGTACAGGATATTTTATACAGTATCTAGAAAATTTAAACAAAATAGTAATACAATAACTACTACTTTCAAAAGATTGAATGATAAAAACTTTAAAATTTAAAACAAGCAATACAAATTGTAAAAAAATGTTAGTAATAATAATATGGCAACATACAAATTTGTCTGAAAAATAAGTTATGTCAAAAAAAAAAGGAAACATTATATTACAAAAGATAATTATTTATCAATGGGAGTGTACACGAAAAGAAAATCTACAAATTGTATATATAATGCAGCACAGAAGATGAGATATTATGTGCATATCCATAACTTTTTTCAAAAAAGTTTTTATTATTATTATTATTATTAAATTAAATATATCATCTAACTTTTTTACTACTATTAACTAAAAATATTCAGTCACATGATATTACATGATTGCATTTCCATACTTTACAATTAAATAGAATTCATACCACTTTAACCCTAGATTAACAAACAAATTTAAAACAAAACATTGGTTACTATGTTTTATTCAGTAGTAGTAAATTCAAGTTGCCTATTTTGTTTCGTTTTTATGAAATATAATAATTTCATTCCCTTAAAAAATAATTTTCCTTCATAAATAAACTATGTAAATGATCCTGAATCACAGTTAGTTTATCTTTAAATCACAATTTTCAATGATTGCCCAGAAACTGAAAACTTTGAGCCTCTACAAAAGCATTTGAGTATGGAGAATGTTTACATATTCTTCAACAATCAAGTTGTTCAACATAGCATGCTGTTAATATACTAATATGATTAGATTGTCTACATGAATTCTTTTTCTCAAATGATTTATTTATATTTAACAATTATAGAATTATAACAATATTAATTTTTTCTATTTATTTTTAATATTTAATAATTCAGAGTGGTCAGAAATCAGAAACAACTATCCAAGCCAATTAAGTATTATAGCTTGATCATCTCTTTTTACTGCCTAATTACTCTACTTGCCTTTGGATAAAAAAAAACTTTATATATAGTTAAATAATTATAATTTTAGGAGCCAACATTATCCTCACTTACATGAAATAAAGTAAGATTGTGAATATACCCACAAAAAAAATTTTTTTTTTAATCATTAAACCTACCTTTGCATAGAAAATGAGTCAAACCTACATCAATGTGTATATATGCTCATACATATATATATACTAGAAATACACTTTTATTCCAGAAAAACTCTTCTGACCTCTTTTAATTTCATTAATTTTTTTTTTTTTAATTTTATTATTAA
This sequence comes from Epiperipatus broadwayi, assembly GCA_028023455.1. Lineage (NCBI taxonomy): Eukaryota > Metazoa > Onychophora > Udeonychophora > Euonychophora > Peripatidae > Epiperipatus > Epiperipatus broadwayi. The sequence continues at coordinate 254,186 of JAQFVV010006346.1, read as the reverse complement.
AATCTTTATTGATAAATTTTAAATTCAAATAGCTAGTGGTAAGTTATCATGATAAATGCATGTCTGATACTTATCAGTTATTAATCAAATCCTCAAAACACAACATGCATTAGACTTGTCAAATTCAATTAATCATACATGTTAAATTATCTTGAAAAATTCTTCCAAATCATTAACAATGATAAAAATGCACCATGTGACTAATAGTAAGTTCTAAGTATGACGACTAACAGTCCCTTTTAACAGGTGATGTTTTAACTGGTTTTATAAATAAGCAAGTAGAATAAGGATGGGCCATTGTCAGTTTACTTATTATTGTAATAACCTATTTTATAAACTTAATAAAAAATAAAATTATATATGCAGATAACATATATATACATAAGCAAATTGCCTATATACAGGTTGTCTTTTATTAGTTCAGTGTTATAAAAAAAAACCTCTTATTTCCATATATCTTTTTGTCATCTCCAAAAGTTATAATGTACACAATGAATAAAATCAACGGACGCTAGATGGCAGAGCAGTCGGACTCCTACAAGGAAAGAAATTGAGAAGTGGAAAACCAAGAGATTTAGATGGATGGGCAGCAGAGATAGTGATGAATTTAGAAAATAGAACAAAATTAAATCTATTATCATGTTTTAATAAGATTTACAGAAGAGAGAATTTCCAAATAGCTGGAATAATACAAGAGTGAGGCTATTATTTAAAGTAAAGGGTAAGAATCATAGAAAGTTAAACAATTATAGACTGATAGTGGTAATGTCAGTGTTCTATAAAGTTTGTGCATATATAATGATTGGAAGGGTCGCAAAGTGGATGGAAGAAAATAATATAGTAGGAGAAATGCAAGATTTTTGATCAGATAGGCGTATAAAAGATAGTATTTATAGTCACACAATTTATAGATATGAGTAGGAATACACGACTTTATAGATATAAAGAAGGCATATGATTGAATAAATAGAAATGGATTATGGGTAAGTTTAGTAAATTTGAGAGTGAGTGGACATTTAGTGGATCTTATTAAGAGATTGTATGAAAATAATTTATTTATGTATTTTAGGAAATAATAGAATCAGTTAATGTTAAAAAAGGGGTAGTACTAAGGGAAGGATGCCCTATGTCACCTATTTAGTTTTTCTAATATTTGAAAAAAATGGAGAGAGTAATAGAAAGACTAGGAAAAAAGGTAGAGATACCACTAACAGATGGAAAGGGAGTATATATATTGTCAGATCTTTTATTTCCTTATGATATGGAAGTTATGTTGAAGACATAAGCAAGGTGCGTAAATATATGGGGATTAAATTTAATGAAGAAAAATCAAAAGTAATGATGATAAGTGCTGGGAAAAAAGAAGTGAAAGAATTTTTATTGGGGGATATAAAGTTAAATGTGATAAATAGATATACCTATTTGGGAATTGTCTTAAGTAATCAGAGAAATTGCTTGGATGAATGGGAAAAAACATTGATAAATGAAGCAAAGAAAAAAAAAAGGACTGGTAAGGAAATTAAGTGTTTTCATATAAAAAATATGACATAACTAGAATTGTATGGAAGAAAGTGGCAGTAGCATGGTTAACTTATAGTACACAATGTGTTGTGTGTTAGTAAAGGGGTGTCAGATTACTTAAAAAAAAAAAAACAAAGAAAAGAAAAAAGACATGTATTAGATGCAGAAGTGTGGATGGCAAAAAAGGCAATTCAAGGAGAAGTGGGATGGTCAAGTTTTTATATGAGAGATGCAAAAAGTAAAATGAAAATGTTTGGTATATTGCAATTTATAGATAATAAGAGAATAGCCAAAATAGTATTTAATTCAGTTATGAGTAAAAGACAAGCAACAAGATGAGTGAAAAAGATAATATGGTATGCAGAAGATTTGAATAAAAACTTTATGTCAGTATACTTATACAAAAGGTAGGATGACTGTATTAGGAGAATTGTTGAGTGTTATAGTGACAAGGAATGTGATAAAAGAATAGATGCATTAATAAAAAATAGCTTGGAAAAATGGAGAACTAATATGGAGAGTAAAAAGAGTTTAAATATATATAGAAAAAACAGAATATTGGGTATGAGTCATTTATGAATATAGCAATGTAAGGAAGGCATAGAAAATATTAGGCACCTGTTAACTGAATGTAAATGCTTACAGCAGAAAGGGTATAAATAATAAAGTTGTGGGAAAATAAATATAAACAAACTGATTTTATAGAAAATGTGTTTTTGTTTTTTATAGTGGGTTTGGGAAAAGATAAAGGGATATAGATATAAAGGCTATAGAGTTGATAAAAATAATGTTGTGGAAATGGAATGAAATAGAATAGAGAAGAATATGGAGAAACAGGATAGGCAATGGCAAGGGAAGGTAAGGTGGGTAACAGGTTTCTTTGGACATAGATTTATGACTCCAAGAAAAAAGAAGCCATAGTGCATCTCATCACATCACATTAGAATAAAGTAAGAAAGGTTGAAGTTTTTGATAGTGATGAGGGAGTGTGTGATGATGATCATAATGTGTTTATAATGGAAATTGCTGGTGATGTGATGGAAAATAGTAATGGAAGTGGAAAGGATAGTGAAGAATGTGGATGGAGAGTGAATGATAAGAATAAATTAGAAGAATATAAAATAAACGTAGAAAAAGTTATGAAAGAGTTTGTTAAAAATGAATATAAGGATTGGTGTGGTGATGTAGAAAAACTGGCAAATAGAGATTTAGGCTAGAATATTCAGTAGAATAAAAGTAATAGAAAAGTGAGAATTAGTAAAAGTGTAAAAGAGGAAAAAAGCAAGCCAAGAATATAAATGTGCTATTAAAAACAAAATACACCTGGGTCTCGTTTTACGCGATAGATAGGTTCCTCAGAAAACATGCGCAAACGAAATCGCGCAAAAATAGACATAACTTACATTTGAAAAGGAGGGGATGCGGTCTGTGATTTTTCAAAATTCGCGTAAAAGCAAAGCACCAACGTAAAATTACTTTAAAATTCGCGCAAAAAAAAAAAAAAAAAGGAAATAAAATATGACTAATAAAAAATTTCAAATTTGAAAAAAATTGATACAAGACAAACTTTTTTAACTATAATATTTAATTTTATTCAAAATAATATATTTTTATGCATAATTTACAGTACAGAAATTTACATTTTTTAATAAACGTTTTAATTATTATAGCTACTTACCAAAAACACGTTTGTTTGCAAACAACTAGAGCCTACTTCACACTCATGTTGCGACAATGGTTTTCTGATGACAACGTAATTAGTAATTAATCATTGAGACGATGATTTTATTAATTGTTTATGAAACTAACAACTAAAAATTAAATTCTTATTTTTGTCTTTAATTTTCAATTCCGTTTAAAAATAAAAATTCACATCACATTATTTCAAATCGCCGTAAGTAATTTTTAAATTGTTAATTACAATTAAAAATCAGATTTTAATTTTTAATTGTGCCCACTGCTATTACTGACCTTTTAAAAATAAACTTGTGGATACTAAATGATTAATAATTGATTACATTCTTTTTTAAAAAGCAGCAAAAACAGAACATGATTTAAAATGCAAAATTAACACGCACAATGTTTGAACAAATTTACATTATAATCTTGTAAAATTTAATGTGTGTATACATAAAATGTGGAAATCATGATTTTAATTTCATTATTGCATAAAATCTTACTATTATAAAGCACTGAAAATATTGAAATTACTAATTGAAAGTCGCATTCCAATAATGTGCTATTACTTTCAATATAACGTAAGTGCGCGAAATTTATTATTTAAAGTAACAGCGCATTATCGGAGGTCGACTTCCGGTGAAACATGAATCGCGTAACTTCAAAATCGTGTTAAATAAGTCCGCGTAAAAAGAGACCCAGGTGTAATACCAATCAGATGAATGACCTCATTTTGTAGATAGATGTGTTTCCTGCAATCACAATCTCTATAGTAACAATATTTAGAAGAAAATATTCTTTTATATTTAAAAATAAAACATTTCTGTAAAAAATGAATATATAATAACATTTACTTTTCATTTTTAATAATTATTACATAATTACAATACCAATACATTATAAACTTTCCAAAAAATAAAATTTTTAGACCATTGTAATATTTTCTCAAAGTGAACATGCAAGGTTTGAGATTGTAAAATATATAATGGTTATCCATCATCGGCGGAGCTTGGGATCCTTTGACGGACCACCTATTTGATTTTCCCTACCATCTATTGATTTCTTTGTTGGATTTAAAATATTAGAAAAATATATATATATATGAATTTTAAAGTGGTAAAAAAAAAAAGCGCAAAATTTTCAGCAGAGGGTGAAAATCACAAATTTGAATTTCAAAAAACTGATGTGTAGTTCTAACACCTCGAAATATGAAATGGTTAAGTGCTTCTGTGTTTTAATCTATCTTATTAGTTTAATAATTAAGTGTCCATTTGGTTTCATCAAAGTATAATTAGCCTAGTTCATGTAAGATTATGTTTTAAAATCTATTAGGTGATCGCTGTACATAAATAAATTATCATTATGATCATTCAAGTTGCTTCTCAATCTAGTGCTAGGCTATAGGCCTAGTGGGGCCCTCATACTGGTCATCATAATTTTGATAATCTTAGAAAAATTGCAGACAAAATACATCGTGTGCTATAGCAGACATGCTTACAATAATACATTTGAGTGAAATAAAGAAATAATTTCAGAATTTTAGTTTTTGCAATTTTTTGTCATGTAACTCGTAATTCTTCAATTACCATTTTGAATAAATGTATTTCTTGTGCATAAATAAATGTAGACTGTTGTGCATGAAAAAATAACACATCTCCTGAAAATAAACCCTAGGGTATGTTTTGGAGCAAAAATTAATATAAATCAGTGTCTTATTTTCAGGGAAACATGAAACTATTTACTATAGATTAAATAAAAGTTACTGAATTAATTCTTCATTCAAAAGTCATAAATGTGTGCAATAAATTTACCATTAATGTCAAAAAAATATACTGGTTAGTGTTGTTGATCTATATATACATAGTCTATATTAGATGAATACAGATTACTATTTAAAGAAAATCAATCAATCAGAAACTAGACAAATATCCAATAATTTTTCAATATGCAGATTATTTTTAAAGTAAAAATACAAAAGTCACTACTATCAAATGAATATCAAATGTGAGTTATTATGCAATGCTAGATTTTGGTAAAAATTTGATTCTTTTTTTTTTTTCAAAGTAACCTTTATTAATAAAAGATTACAAAAATTTTGGGTACACTTACCCATTGAGGATTACACAGTGATTCAATGTAACAAGGTAAAATGTACATATGTTCAAGAATAATTACATCCATAAAAATTGCTGTAATGTGATTAATATGTATCTGTACGTGGATCCACATGGCCCAGCTGTCGATTTTTTAAATAAATTTCTTAACTGTAGAACGTTAGTCAAGGTTGAATTATGAAATTATGACAATCAGTATAAATTAAAGTAACCTCTGGAAACCACATTGTAAAACAAGATATTATATGTGATACAACTAAATGAGCTTTAGTGCACTAAGTCATAAGTTTCATCAAATCATAATAATTTAAAATAGATATTATATACATATATTTTAGCGCACTTGATTTTTAATTTGTTACATAAAATAAAGATAATATAATTATACACTATTCTTAATCATACCTCTCTTCCTTTACCAGTAATAAGAGAAGCCAATGCTTTTGCATAAAATCTGGAAAATGTAAAACCCAAACAACCATACATACTATTTGCAGTCAATTTTAAAGCCTTTTGCCGGATATCATACTATAAAAAAAAAAAAAACCATTACTTATATCTTGTACTACAATCCTAAAATTTAAAAAAAAAATAATTAAATCTATTATTGACTTGATCATAGTAACATATTGTCTAGCAGTTTAACCTCCTTCAGATAGAGAATATAACATATATTGATATAAATTATATTTAAGACAGCAGAAATTAATACTTAGAACAAATATATTACCGATTTAATCTATAATAACCAATCTCTGATCAAATGTCTTATAGATTATGATAAAAAATAAATCAGATTTTGACAACTTAGCATCTAAGCTCTTACTTGCCTCGGTATAACTATTCCAAGGTAATTAATATTTATTACTACAAATATTAAGGCATTTCTGTTATATATAGATATTTTGTACATATACATACATAATAAAAAAATTATCAGCGCGCGGTAAATCTGAAATATTACATATTAAATGTACAAGCTACCATATTTTTTCTCTTCATCATATATATATATATATTACCAAATAATAAAAAATTGCATTTCAAAAATTTAAACACCCTTTTCAGTTGCCTTTCATTATTGATAGTTTCTAAGATTGTTCAAAAGAGCAGTTAAACACCTGAAATGGGTCTTGGGGAAGTTGATTGATTTTTTTTTTATCAATTGGCAAAATGTAGAATACAAAGGAAAATATAATTAATAGTGCAATAGTTTTAATATCACAGACATATATATTAGTAGAGGATTAAATATTACAATTAAAACAAATGATGTGATGAAATGACTAAAATTTATGATATAGTTATGAATATTAAGATGTTAGAATAAATTATGCTACGAGAGTCACAAATAATGACAAACAATTACTGATTATTATCAAGTATTAATATTTGGAATACTACCTCTTGTTAAAATTACCAATTGGTGTTTCATTTCTCTTATGAATATAATTTGTTCACATTTGCCTACTATTACAACTGATTAACAGTTTAAAGACAAAAGGTTTTTCAACTTAAAGTTGACTTTTTATTTGATATCACAACTCAGTATATAAAGGTGTTAATATGATTTTCAATGTGGATAAAACGTTTTCTATCTTAAAACAGGCAAAACTCACTATATATATTGCCACACACAGCAAGCTAGAGTAATCAATGGATGCCAGAAGGCTTGTGCATAAAATCCCCATCTAGTGCCTACTCATCCAATATCCCCAGACTACATTGATTACTCTAGCTTGCTGTGTGTGGCAATATATATAGTGAGTTTTGTCTGTTTTAACAACAGTTATACACAAGCATAAGAGGAGGTGGTCATGTAATGTTTTCTATCTTGTTGAATCGCAATGTTCAAATTAATGTTGCATATATTTGTCCATTTAAATATTCACTTGGTCTTACTCTATATTTTAGATAATTTATATTTCTTCAAGCCTCATATTCTTCCACAGAGATATTAAAATAAAAAAATTACAAATTATTATTTTAAAATTCAGTGATTTCCATCAGCTATTTTATGTGATCATTAACTACTAGAGATGTCAAATCGTATGGGCTGAATAATCTTAATCAGTTTATGCTCATAAAAATTACATTAGAATTTCAAGCCTTATTTACCATTTTTCAATTATTAAAATAGGCAAAACTCTCTCCATACAGTAGTGCCATTCAAAGCACTAAGATCTAGGTGCAGTGCTCTCAGATCCAAGGTTCCTCACTGACGAAGGCTACAAGCCAGAAACTAGTTTGGGGATATTGGATGAGTAGGCACTAGATAGGGGTTTTATGCACAAGCCTTCTCGCATCCATTGATTACTCTGTCTTGCTTTGAGTAGCACTACTGTATGGAGATAGTTTTGCCTATTTTAACAACAGTTATGAGCAAGCATGGGAAATAGTGACCATGTGATGTTTAAAAGTTTAATTTTTCAATTATATTAATTTATTTCCTTTTATATTCATTCTACCCCAGAAAAATCTTGAAAATAATTTATATGCATATATAATAATTATTTTAATCACTATATAAGTAATGAAGGTATAATGACCCAAAGAGAAAAGACCAACAAGAGGTAAATATATTCACTTAGATGCAAACTTTCATGTTAGGTGATAAAAATAATGGTTAATAAAACATTGATTTTTGAAGTATTTTATAATATGATGTAAAAATAAAATAATGGTGAGGATCAACCAAATACAATTTTACATACAAGTAAATTGTAATTAATTTCTGTAATGATAATGATTACATTTCCATATTCATCATATCCATACAATCCAATTTTATCTAAGTTAACCAAAGAATAAAGATAGCTGCTTTTGTTTATAAATAGATTCAAATCTATTAAACAGTTTTATTTGCAAAGTTGGAAAACCATTATACACACATATATGTGAACCCTTCAAAAGAGATTACACTTTCTCTGCTGTTATCATTTCCAAATGTTAGCTCAGCTTACCAGTATTCATATCATAGAATGCATATCGTTAACTAAGTGAATGGATACCATGTATATAAGTTGCATATACGAAAAACAAAACAAAATTAACAAATAGGCTTTCTTAATAATAATAACTTTATTAATAATAAATTTAGCTATTAATATTACCATACCACAGACGGTGAAACATAACACAATAATCAAAACCAATAACTGAATAGATACATTTACTAGTGATATCATATGCAAGATAAGGAATGTTTTTATCCACTTTTAATACCCTGTGGAGGGATGTAATGATAAACATATGATCAAAGTCATGTGAAAAAGATCTATAATCCCCAAGATGTACATTCCATGCTGAACCAGAACTCATCAATTGGACCAGACCACAATTTGTTACACATATCTTTATCATTGTTCAGTATATACATAGATAGAAAATCACTGCAGTTTAACTGACAATTGTTAAATGTGCATATTTCATCAAACTTTGTTTCATATTAGTGGTAGAAGATTCTGTATAATTTTTAAGTCATATTTTTTTTTGTCTGATATCATTTTTTCTCTGGTCATGCAATGGAATTCACTATACAATTTGCTTCATTTAATATATGGAATTATTGTAATCTGATATGAAAGACGTGTAATAAGAAATATATATATAGTGATATCCATCCTTCTTTCATTAAAAGACAAAGTATTTCATTTAATTTATTTTATGTAATTGCTATCTTAGATCATTACTATCAAATGCATACTATTCACTATATCATATGACTAAGTATAATAATACATTAATTTGTTAAGTAAAGAGAAATGAGAAAATTAAAAATTTAGCATTTTTCACAGAGGCAAATATCCATTTCTGTTTCAACTACAGATATTTCAAAAGTTATTACTATTTATTATTATATATATAAATACATAAATTGGTCCAAGCATGAAAGAATTAAAAAAAAAACTTTAGAATCCTTGGCAGACAATCATACATGAGTACAAATATAAGACCCAAACAAAAAAAATTTTAAAAAGTAATGAATTTAAGCATTTCTTAAGTTGAATGAAATATAAATTCTTAAAGGTAAATTAACTCAGTATTAAATGCATGTACTTTATATAGTTATGTCTTTTAAATGTCTGTAGCATATCTTGAAACATTTGGCCTTTTTTTTCTTTTGATCCTTAAAAGCTAATTCATAATTTATAGGTATTTTTTGGGTAGTAAGCTTATTGTTTCATAATTCCACCACAATGACAAGTTTTTAAATTATTTTTAGGCAAGCAATTGAGCAATCTAGATTCACGGTTCATGTTAATAAGTCAGGTAAACAGACAAAATTTCAGAGTTCTGCTTCTCGATTTTTCTAACACTGCACTCTTTCCCCTGCAATATTCTATACAGCTTGAGAAAGATTATTGGAACATTCCAAGAAATCTTTAAACAAACTTTCTATACATTGTATATAGTGAGATAATTTACTTTCAATTTAAGAAATATTTTAAAAAGTACATTTACAATGCTAAATTATTAGCTTTCTGTCATCATAATAAATGTAGAATCAGTTGATTCCTCTCACAGCTAACTTCCATTGAACTTCAACTCAACTATTCATTATTAACTTACCTATTGCCATAAAAACAAGTTTTTCAAAGCTCACAATCTAGGTTTCTCAATTACTTGGGATATTGTTTGATAATATTTTTAATCTTTAAGCCTGTTTACCAAATGAATTAATTATCTCAATTCTTTAAAATAACAAGATTTTTTTACTTGTGTCCTATAAAATATTGATTATTTAAGCTTTATAGGGGTGATTTTACAAAAATATTAATTTTCAAACATTTATTTTAATGTACTCTTTTAATACAATTTCTAATAATATTTTGTGTATTTTATGATTTTTAATCCATTTATACAATCGTCTTAGTTATAAGTTCGTTTGTAATTAAACCAAAATTTATACTATTCGATAAACCTATTTTTTTTTCCTATCATTCTCTTAATGCAGTACTTCTTTATGATCTTTATTCATTTCTAATTTGCCATTTACTCTCTAGCTCATAATTTATATATTTAGAAATGTGTAATTAAATAATACACTCTATAATAAGCCTGTTGTTACTCACAAAGATTACAATACTATCATTTAGTTCAGCAACATTTGTAAGTATGCATTATAAAATAATGTTAAATATGTACATCTGTTCTTTTTTTATTTAAACTGCCATGAACTTTTAACAGCAGGCAACATTTTCCATCTTAGGTTAAAGATTTAATAGATACTATGAATAAGCATATAAGTTATTAAAACAATTCATGTCTGAATATTGTCCTTAACCAGCTATATAGGATTTACATTGTAGATTATTTGAATTGATCTAATATTTATTTATTTTTAGCTCCATTTTTTTTAAGATGTGATGTAATAATAATACTAGTTCTGTCTGTTTTTAAACATTGCTGATCTACATTTAACCTTAAACAATTTTAATCTTTTAAGCACAAACTGAATCATGATCACATTTATGTATAATAATTTTCACTTTCTTTATAAATTCTAGGCTAGTAATAATTAAACATTTCTTATAGAATTAATAAATATATGCAGCACTTTTACATCATAAAATCCCCTCGAGTTATTTACTTTTTTGTATTATTATAAAATGTCGACTGTTTTCAGACAATATTTATACTTAATAAAATTCATATTTAATATTAGATTGAAGATAACTGTTTAGAATACTTGAAACGCTTCACAATTACAATAAAGAGCATAACACTAAAAATACTTTTTTTAGATAGTGCATATTAGTTATTTGGATTTATTTTAATTATAAATCAAAAAAAATACAAAATAGTATTAGTGACAATAGTATAATAATAAAATATTAAAAATTATTCCTACCTGAAGCTTTAAATCTGGAGTTAAATCAGGTTTGCTTAGTAATTGTTTTACTTGACGACGACTTTCTACAAGTTTCTTAATTTCTCTGGGAAGAATACCTTGTTCAAGATCTGAATCTGGTAATTCAATATTTATGTCATCATTTTCCTAAACAAAAAAACAAAAACTAATTTACATCCTTTTTAAGTTATGAGTAAATGCATAGCTATGTCTATGGATAAATATTGCAAGATTTCATTAAGTATGAATTTACTTATCAAATCAAACTAATCTCAAGGGCTGACAGCATAAGTATTTCAGATTGTACCTTTTATTAGATATTATATCTCATATATTATGTATATTATTAAAGGCATTAGTTGTCATGTTATTATTATGTTTTTTACCAGGCAACCCAGAAATAAAAATATATACCAATATAGCACTGTTTTCTTTTACAAAGGGAATCTAAGAAAGGTATTTAATAGCACCTAACAGGATCCTAACATTAACTTTATAAGTCTGTGAAAAGAAATCTTACATCTATCTGACTTTAAAAGGGGTTAAATTGTCGATAATTAATTATTGGAACATAAGTGTCAAAAATTGCTAAACTTTTTAATATTTCGAAAATTGACATTAAGATCTGATAATTGCAAATAGTAAAGTTTTAAAAATGAAACTGACCAATATTCAATTATAATTGAAAATTAATGCTTGCTTACAGAGGCAAACAGTCATTGTGAAGAACTGCAATCAAAAAAAAAAAAATTGTAAAATCACAAAAGAACAAATCACTTCCACCAGGAAACCGTTTATAAAGAGTTATCATTTGTTTGTTATTAAAACACTTTATATAGAAATAGGAGTGTTGTAAGAAAAAAACAGGATAATGGATAACTGGAAGCAGATTGTGTAGTAGAATAAATCACCACTTGCATGTTATATATGATTAGAATTGTCTTCCAAATGCTAAAAAACTTATCAAACTAAGTTCTCTCAACTAAAAACATATTGAAGAAACTGACACAGTTCAAGCATAATTACCATAATACTATCTTAGCTCAATGGTTTGATTATTATACTATATAGATGCATTATAACTGCAGATTAGTCTAACATTTTGGCACATTAGATCCACCCCATAATAAAACATCTTCAGACAAAGCTATCTTCTAAAATATTAATGTTTCAATTTATAAAAGGCACAGTCAAACAATTGTTTAAAAAATATGAAAAGTGTTACACATTTTCCATGGCTTATCTTAAGCATGTGATTTAATGATTATAGAATGTTACCCTCCTTCAATGTCTAAAACTTTTGTATTTTTTTTTTTTGCCATAAATAATAGATACTATTATAATAAATATTTCAAAAAATAGCAATTGATAAGGAAAAAAACTGCATGATTAAATTACTAAAAAAAAAACTGACCAATTATTTATTTTATTTTAATAGTATACAAATGAATGTGCAAAATATTAAATAAATTTTTTTAACTTAAGAATGCTGCTAAACAAATCATTGAAAAGAAATGTTCAAATTAAACTAAGTTAAAATAAACACAGACTCATGTATATATTAATTAATTGAATAGACCTTATAAATTACCTTATATTGAAGTGAATTCCTAAGACACTAATTAATTTTATACATCTAAAACTTGATAGATATGGAAATAAATTCCTAAGATTAATTAGTTGTATATATGGACTTAAAACCTTTCAGTATATGGAAAGTAATTCCTAAGAGAAATTTCATTGTATGAGAACAAAGCTGAAGTAAAAATACTCCAAAAAAAGATAAGGAAACAAAAGAGAGGTTATAAATTGATAGGAAAAAAGAACTCAGGACACTTCGATCCGTAAAGCGCATGTGCAGTGAAGTAATCTATTATTATTACAACTTAAAACATTGCACTATATAAATATTTCTTCCATGAGTTGTAGAGCAGCAGATCATCATCGGAGGACTTCATTCCCAAAATCTCGGCTCCTGTGGGTCAAATGAAGACTTCATATTTGTGTTAAAGATCAGTATAGTAATTCTTTTTTCTAAAATTGATAATAAATTATTATTGCTAAATATATATGTATTGTTGTCTGTTGAGTTTTATTGTATATTTGTTTGCTAATCATCCAGTCATAGTTGGGGACACAGCAGAATGTGAATTCAAATAAATTGCAAACAAATAATAAATAAATTATCCTTTTTATTAATATATTTAGAGGGTAATGTTCCCAGGAAACTCTGGAATCCTGGGAAATTTAAAATAGTTAAATTATGCATGAAAGTGGTAAAAATTTTGAGAAAAAAGTAAAATAAAAATGTTTTCAAAAAATCAAATTTAATTCAAAATTTAAAAAAAAAATACAGTAAATGCAAAAGCATACTATAAACATGTATGTATTTTATTTATTATTTGATCAAATAATACCATTTTAAAAAGGACATCCTTTTTTTTTAACGAAAATTTGACATCGAGGTGAATAATTTCAGTAAATTAATTTTCTGAACATGCTGCAAATACCTTATTAGCCCATTATTTTACAACTTAATAACTTATTTTCACTTTAAACATTTCATTTTTTTGCTGCATTTTTCTTTTGTGAAATATGTCGATATAGAATCTGACATGAATATTTTTTAATTGCTTATTAAATTTATTCTGTACAAAAAATATTTTTAATAAAAAAAATATTTAAAATATTATTACCTACTATGATATAAGATATCAGATACACCTGGGTCTCTTTTTACGCGGACTTATTTAACACGATTTTCAAGTTACGCGATTCGTGTTTCACTGGAAGTCGATTTCCGATAATGCGCTATTACTTTAAATAATAAATTTCGCGCACGTACGTTATATTGAAAGTAATAGTACATTATTGGAATTCGACTTTCATCTTAGTAATTTCAATATTTTCAGTGCTTTATAATAGTAAGATTTTATGCAATAATGAAATTAAAATCATGATTTCCATATTTTATGTATACACATATTAAATTTTACAACATTATAATGTAAATTTGTTCAAACATTGTGCGTGTTAATTTTGCATTTTAAATCACATTCTGTTTTTGCTTTTTAAAAAAAAACGTAATCAATTATTATTTTCTTATTAATGACACTAATCATTAATGTGCTCTTAAATTCCAACGAGAGCTAAATGGTTGTATGTCTAGATATCGCAAGCTTCGTAAACTATTAATAAAATCATCGTCTCAAAGATTAATTACTAATTACGTTGTCACCAGAAAATCATAATAATTAAAACGTGTATAAAAAAAATGTAAATTATGCATAAAAATATATTATTTTGAATAAAATTAAATATTATAGTTAAAAAAAGTTTGTCTTGTATCAATTTTTTTCAAATTTGAAATTTTTTATTATATATATTTTATTTCCTAATTATTTTTTTTTTGCGCGAATTTTGAAAAATCACAGACCGCATCCCCCTTTTTCAATGTAAGTTACGTCTACTTTTGCGCGATTTCGTTTGCGTGTGTTTTCTGAGGAACCTATCTATCGCGTAAAACGAGACCCAGGTGTATATCATAAAACAAGAGGTTAAAATGAAAATTTGAGAGCCTAATAAATTTATCATTCAGCTATTTCAGAATATTTTCATATTTTTTACAGGGACATATTATTTTATTATCATTTGTTTGAGAACTTTATTGTTAATTTTATGAACTGTTTCCCATTTTTATTATAATATTTAAATCATTTAAATATGTATTTCATATTTTTGGTTTTTCACCTTCAATATGAAAATAGCGAATCCATTGCATGCATTATATACACCTGAATATAAATTAAACTTATAGTGTAACTTACCTTCATAAATACAAAGAAGCAAAAGCAATTATAAAAGTAATTGCACTGATCTAACTTCTTTTCTAAATTATAGTACTACAACTGGAAAATGAGAATTGAAACAAAAATTCCCTGAAATAACCCACTAATAAAATGCTACCAAAGTAAACTACACGTAACACATACACCTGAGTATATTACAGAGCAGATTCAGACAAAAAAATTTTCAGGACTTTTAGAAAGAAGTGCAATATACTCACAAATGTGTTTCATAATCAAACAGCTTAATTGTTTTGTAAAAAAATATTATTTTTACTTTTTATTAAAACGTTATCTTTTGTTAAGACACATTGCAATCCATATTAAAATACATAAATTTGTATGGGATTTCAATTTTGGACTTTAAGTAGCCATATAAAAGGTGTTAGTGTAATTGTTTTTAAATCCCCCCCCCCCCCGAGAAATTTTTTGTTTTATACTCAGGAATAACCCACTAAGAATACTCCATTTCTTAAATAATACATTTTGGGGGTTTATATAAGAATGTACTTTGTAAGTAAATGGTAAATCCTCTATAAAGATAAATATGTAAAGCAAAAATAATGGATAGGGAGAATTGTGAAATAAAAAAAATGCTGGAAAGTAAAATATGAAATGGCGAGTTTGGATTGCAATTTTAAATGAACTCAATCAGCTATACCAAGCCTTCAGTATCTTCAACTACAAATAACAATAGTGTTATCTGAACTAGTAAGAAAAAAAAAAGGATAAAACAATAAAGTTATATAATTTACACAAAAAAGAAAAAACTGTGGGAATTAACTTATTATAAATCGCATATTAAATAAAAATGCATTAATAAAAGATTGATGTATGGACACATTAGAAGTTATTGCTAATAATGCATGTTGTAAAATATGGTTATGGTAAATTAAATAATTACATTAACAAGTATATAGTATTTAAAAAATATGGTACATATATATAAAGAACTGTTTAACAGACATTAATATTTAAAAAAATGGCTTAACACTTCAAAAGTTTCTTTTTTATATATATTCAATTATTTGAGTAGTTTTAAACTCTTAATTTTAATTTTATTCAGAAGATTGAGTTTAAGTAAAGATAATGAAAATGCAGTAAATCAATATTAATTAAAAATAGTACTTATTGTGATATGAAAAAAAAATGCATTGTATTTTTTCCTGACAGCCAAAATCATCTGGGCAAAACTAAATCTTATCATTACAATATTCACAATTACTTCAAATACTGTTTTATATAAGATATTGAAATTAATGTGTGTATATAAAAATTAAATATTAAGAAATGAAATGTTTCTTTATAAAGAATATCATTTTTGTTTTTTATTTGATAATTAAATTTTATTCAACAATTTTGAAACCAAAGAATCAGTCTTAAACTTCAATTTTTATAAAACTAAACATTTTTTTTTTTTTTTCAAAGTTAAAAAAAAAAAAGCAATCGTAATTAAATTGTTTTGTATTCAATTTATGAATTACGAGTCATTAACCAGAAACTAATCAAATAACAAATACATCACTCACTAAATATCACCAATATATTTTTTAAACAGTGGTTTACTTTTCAATTTCAGTTAAAAACAAATTTTATTGCATGGAATAACAGGAGATATACAACAAATAAAACACAACACCAATCAATAATATTTCTATAATGTAATTTTCATTACCTCACACTCAGGGAAGATAGGGATTGGTTTATTCCCGCTTTTAACTACTTATGAAAGAAGAGTGTAATCATAAACATATGAGCAAATACATGAAAAAGATGCATTTGCCAAAGCACCTTTCAAGCTGAACCAACCCTCATTAGTTGGCCCAAATCACAATCTCTTATATATATCTTTATCATTGTTCAGTCTATATAGGTGGCCAATTACTACAGTTTAATTGATGTGACAAAATTACTACCCATACAACTTTGATAAACCATTTAATAGAAATATATTAATAATTTTTTTATTAATTATTTATTAACCAAGAGATTATCCACTTAATAATATTTCTGTGTTGTAATTATCACTACACCACTCTCATGCAAGGTAGGGACTGGTTTCTATCCATTTTTAACACCTTATGAAGGGGTGTAATCATAAACATGTGACTAAGACATGTGAAAAAGATTTATGATCCCTAAGATTCGTGCTGAACCAACAATCATCAGTTGACCCAGATCACAATCTCTTACACAGTTTATCTTTGTACATATATAAACAGCCAATTACTACAGTTTAACTGATGTGTCAAACTTAACTTTGACATAAACCACTTAATGGAAGTATACTAATAATTTGTATTAGGCTTATCAATTAAACTGTAACAATTGGCTATTTATGTATACTGAACAATGATAAAGATATGTGAAAGAGAGTGTGATCTGGCACAAGTGATGAGTGTTGTGCTGGTTTAGCACAAAATATGCATCTTGGAGATCATATATATTTTTCATATCTTTGATTATATTTTGATGATTATATCCCTCTATACGATGTTAAAAGCAGATAGAAAACAGACACTCTTTTGCATAAGAGTGGTGTAGTTAAAAATATTATTAAGTATATAATCTCTAGTTTAATAAATGATTAATAAAAATTATTAATATAGTTCTATTAAATAAGTAGTTTGAGTCTAAGTTGTGTGGGCAGTAAGTTTGACACATCAATTAAACTGTAGAAAATGACTATTTATACAAATTAAACAATGACAAAGATATGAGTAAGAGATTATGATCTGGGTCAACTGATAAGTACTGCTTCAGCACAAAATGTATCTTGGGGATCATATATCTTTTCCATGTTTTTGATCACAGCATGTTAAAAATGGATAGAAACCAATCCTTATCTTGCATGAGTGGTGTAGTAAAAATTACATTACAGAAATATTATTCATTTTAAGTAGATAACTCTAGTCTAATGAAACAACTAAAAAAAATTATTAATATACTTCCAATAACTGGTTTATGTCAAAGATATGAGGGCAGTAAGTTTGATACTTATCAATTAAACTGTAGTAATTGGCATATTGAACAATAATAAAGATATGTGTAAGACATTGTGATCTGGACCAACTGATGAGTACTAGTACAGCACAAAATGTGTATTTGGATACATCTTTTTCACATCTTTGGTCATATGTTTATGATCACACCCCGCTACAAGGTGTTAAAAGTGAATAGATCCCAGTTCCTACCTTGCATGAGAAAGGTATAGTAAAAATTTGAAATCAGAAATATTATTCATTAAATGGATAAACTCTAGTCTAAAGAATGACAAATAGCAACACCAGTCAGTTCTTCTTTAGTTCCCTCCAGTTTGGATTTGCAATTAAATGAGGACAAAGTGAAATTTAGTCATTAGTTTCCAATATATAAAGAATCAGAAATATAACTGGTCAGACAACTAACAGAAGTTCCTTAAAGGGAAAAAAGGCAGTATTGAATGAAAAACTGTAGTTATTATCATTTTACAATTGCAGCAATGGGAAAATTTATTCATATTTATATTACTTATAAAATAACTTGCTAACTTGTAAACCTTAATTGAGTCACTGTCTAATGTTGGTTATGCAATGTAAAATGTCTGAGGTGATAACCTATCTCAGTTAAAAATTTACTCATGAATTATTTGTGCATTACCTATGTTTGTTGCAATTCTAAATAGATTATCAATTATCTTCTTATTAATCTTAGTTAAATTTGAATCAGCTTCAAAAGTCTATCAATATTTTAAAACTGTTGTACTTTATATTTATTTTGGAAATAAATTAAAGTTTTACATTTGTTATATAGTATTACGTAATTTCCCACAATAAGAAAAACAAATGTAACAAAAAGCAAAAGAATAAGAAAAAGAACGCATTTTTATTCAAGTACTGAAATTTAGACTATCGCTGCTGAAGAGTCAACATGTATAGAATAGAATAGTTTGGAAGAGAAGATTTTCCAGGTGAATTTTGCCACTGTAGAGCCTAAAGTGAACCTAGGGGCAATTGCAAGCCGCAAAGGTCTTATTATTAGTTAATTAAGCCACAAAGCATTTGCAAACATTTATAATAGATAAATGTAAGTAAGAATTTTGTTATTCTAATAAAATCATCATATAAACTTATTTTTGTGTGCAGGATTATTTATTTAAATATTTGTGTTAATTATTAATACACCTGGGTCTCTTTTTACGCGGACTTATTTAACACGATTTTGAAGTTACGCGATTCGTGTTTCACCGGAAGTCGACCTCCGATAATGCGCTATTACTTTAAATAATAAATTTCACGCACTTACGTTATATTGAAAGTAATAGATTATTGGAATTCTACTTTCATCTTAGTAATTTCAATATTTTCAGTGCTTTATAATAGTAAGATTTTATGCAATATTGAAATTAAAATCATGATTTCCACATTTTATGTATACACACATTAAATTTTACAAGATTATAATGTAAATTTGTTCAAACATTGTGCGTGTTAATTTTGCATTTTAAATCACATTCTGTTTTTGCTTTTTAAAAAAGAACGTAATCAATTATTAATCATTTAGTGTCCACAAGTTTATTTTTAAAAGGTCAGTAATAGCAGTGGGCACAATTAAAAATTAAAATCTGATTTTTAATTGTAATTAACAATTTAAAAATTACTTATGGGCGACTTGAAATTAATGTGATGTAAAACGAAATTTGATTTTTAAACCAAATTGAAAATTAAAGACAAAAATAAGAATTTCATTTTTAGTTGTTAGTTTTAATTAAATTTTTCCCAGCAGTGGTGAATAAATGTCTTTTTATTATCATAAGTCTAAGATCATAAACAATTAATAAAATCATTGTCGTCATCAACAGAAAACCATTAACACAACATGAGAGTGAACTTGGCGCTAGTTGTATTTCCTCTTGTGAGAATCATTGCTGAGATATTCTTGACTTCGTTTAAGGAGAAGCCAAATACATCACATCACATGAGAATCTGATTTTTTACTAGTTTGCAAACAAACGTGTTTACTGTACTGTAAATTATGCATAAAAATATATTATTTTGAATAAAATTAAATATTATACTTAAAAAAAGTTTGTCTTGTATCAATTTTTTTCAAATTTGAAATTTTTTATTAGTCATATTTTATTTCCTTATTTTTTTTTTGCGCGAATTTTAAAGTAATTTTACATTGGTGCTTTGCTTTTACGCGAATTTTGAAAAATCACAGACCGTATCCCCCCTTTTTCAATGTAAGTTACGTCTATTTTTGCGCGATTTCGTTTGCGCGTGTTTTCTGAGGAACCTATCTATCGCGTAAAACAAGACCCATGTGTACACAGCAAAAATTATTAGCAATTTCTAATTTAAATTCATAGGACTGTTTCTGAAGATTAGAAATATTAACTATCAATAGCATATCTTTTTAAATGGTTTTCAAATCTCTAGTTTTGCATTAACATGTAACTTTCATCTCATTAATAGATGAACATTTCCCGTGTTAAATGTATTAAAAGCATTATAATCCTGAAATACAAATTTTCTGTTAGTCAAAACATAATTCAATTCTATTGCACATTCATTTGGATACTTCCACATCATTTCCATTTAGTATTTTTATAAAAGAAATAATTCATAATAAACAGTTGTTCTGCCCATAATACAATCTTGTGTCTTCCATCATTTCTATTACTATAACCAAATCTACCCACAATTCTTCCATCTTTCAATCGTTTTCCAATTCTAGCAATAAAGTCTCCTATTAAAATTTTAAAATATTGTTTGGTGCAATCAAAAGTATTTTGTATGTCTATATAAAAATCCTCTATTTCATAGTAATGAAAACTTGCAGGGACATAAACCTTAATTATCTGCATCTCATATCTTCCATTAATTTGAATAAGTAATCTTATTCTTTTGTTTGATATAATATTTCCATAAAATTCTTCCATTTTTTATTTACAATAAAACCACCCACTTGTGCCTTCAATACTTGTGCTTTAAAAATATATGTCCACCTTTCAAACAACCATCTTTTCATCTAATTTTACATAATTCAATAACATCTCATTAAATGTTAGTACTTTCAATTCGTCTAACCTTTCTCTTGAAAATGATCTCGAAAGTTGTAAGTAACTAAAAAAAAAAAAAAAAGGGTCATCATTGAATCTAAATCTGCAATCAGAAGATGTCTCGGATGGTAACTTTACAAGCTCCTAAGAAAAAAAACCCCTAATTCAGTTTTGTCTGTCATGATTGCAAATATCTAATAAAAATAAGTTATTCACATATACCCAATCATTCTTCTTTCAATAAAACTCGATGTTTCAATTTAATAAAAAGTAAATTCATCGTGCTAGCTGGTTATGTGGCTACACAGCCCATCCATTTGTTTGCTATATGAATAATCATATAATATTCAAAGTTATCTTTTTAATCTTCTTTATAATTAGTTGCCAAAAACATTTCTAATGTTGGCTAATGAAGATTTATTTTGAATCTTTCTTTATTAACAGTAGTTGAGTGCACTTTCGACTAGAGAAACCAGATTCATAGTGCTATGAATCTGGCTTCTCTAGCCGAAAGCATGCTTAGCTATTGTTAATAAATAAAGATATGAAATAAACCTTTTCCTTAGCCAATGGTTGAAATGTTTCAGCAACTAATTATGAATAATCATATAGTAATAACACGGATGCTATGATAAGAATATAGGGAATGGATATTAGGAATTTGCTCTGTTCACTTTCTTTAAGGCCTAAACAAAGAATCAAAAGGTTTCCATTCAGTTAACAGAAAAACTTCCTTCTGCAGTCAAACAAATATATATAAATATATATATAAGAATATAAAATTACAAATAAATTTAATTGAACAATATTAACATTTACTATAAATTCAATATTAAAAACTTTGTGAAATCCATATATATATACTATTAATTACAAAACTTTAGTCTACAATTACATTAAACAATTTAGGACCAAAATAAACATTATTTTCTACTTGATTTTTTGAAATTTCATAAGACTTAAAATAAAAATGAAAGTTTCTACAATAAATATCAAGAAATGGTCTATAATAGAATAGGTAAACATTATCTAGTAAATTATGATCTCTCTATCAGTGGAACAGAACAGATAGCGAAGCCAGAATAAAAAAAGAAGTTATATTTTAATAACAAGTAATATATATTGTAACGTTTATTTATATACGTTGCAAATAATTGGCATTTGGTAAAAGCTAAAAAAATAAAAGTAAATTTAGATTTTTTTTGACTAATTTTTTTTTAAAAAAAATAACGTACAATGAAAGTTAAATTATTCTTTCGTTTTTTTTTATGTAATTAGAAAAAGTTAGAATTGGAGAGAACAAAAGACACATATTACCAATCTAGATAAGAGAAAGTAGAAATATTTCAACTAATTAAAGATGGCAGAATTATGCTGAAAAAAAATAAAAACTTTGTAACATAAATTTTATAAAGAATATATAAGATTATCAACGTATATTTTGACAAACAAAAGATATGCGCAGAAGTCTGAAAACTGGACCTCTAGTATAAAAAGGAGGGATTCGGTTGGAGGAACGTCTTGGTTTAGCTAATATTCTTTTGGTTGGTTTTGGATTAAAGAATCCAGACCACTCTACGATGAAAAAGTTATTCATACAAGAGTAGACCGGAGCTTTAGCTGACATCGTTACCGATGGACACCAGAGAAGCTTACGCGACTAGCCTATGGAACCAGCACCAAGATCAACTAATAATCAAAGGCCATGAGTTCAATTCAACCCCGAAAAACTATGCATAGTTATCTACAACCAGCGTGAATTTACTAAAACTTACCGGTAAGACTACTTATTCCTGATTGTGACAAAATTAAACGTTTGCAAACAAGTCTTAAAATAATCCCGATATAGACATTAATTTTCTTATTAAAGAGACTTTCATTTAGATAATTTTATACAAGATCTTGGAAGTGAATTGTAATAAATGAACATTATTAAATTACTTTATCCAACTGTTTTTTATAAATTGATTCATGTTCTTTCCAATTTAGTTAATTCGTAATTTAACTTACAAATATTTTTAGTTTCTTGGAATAAAAGAGATTTTACTTTTATCAACCTTTTTCATTGTGTGTTATTAATAATAGTTGTTAATTATTATTGAATTTATTAATAATGGTTATTATTTTTTATTATTAAATCTATTAGTAGTTTAATAAGATTTAAAAACGTAATTTACCTTTGCCAATATGTTTGAATAAGCCCAGGAATAATAATCTTAAAAAAAATAATTCTCGTTATGGTATGAGGCAATACCGATTAGTTTAAAAATATCTTTTCTTTTTAATTTTCGAGATGCTATGTGACGGTTCAGTGGGTTCTTGCAGAACTCTGGCGCCTTTCAAATAAATTAAAAGCTGATGTCGTCGATAGCATAATTCTCAACAATTACAAGGCCGAGTTGATCAGGAAATATAGCTATGTTTTTAATAGAAATCGAAATACAACTTTCTTCTTTTTGACATAGCTTGATCAACTCGCGCGCAATTTATATTAGCGTGTAGAGGCCTAGAAATACGGAAAATGTTATAATATATATATAAAAAAACTAATATAGAAAGATATTTCGCTAAGTAAAAGAACCTATAATTCAGCATAAATGGAAACAAAATCTATACATTTTAATCTGGACAATCTGGTCGGATAACAATAATTAATTACAAAAGAAATACTAAATATACCATTATTGAAAGTAAAAAATATTTTCTTCAAATATAAATGCTGAGAGGAAAAAAAATTATACTTCTACAAATATATATATATTGTTTTGCTCAAATTTACTATCTCACAATTATGCCAGCCACTTTTTATTTTTCAAGATGACTAAAAAATTTAATATCATAGGCAATGAAATAGGAAAACTATAAATCTTTAATTCCAATCACAATGAAAATATAACATTAATACAAATTAAAAACAAGAAGATTAAGGACCAAATCTTGTAGAACTTTATCATTAATTAATTAATTATACTATGATAAATTCATAAATATTGTTTGTGTATTATATTTTAAATAATTTTCTAATCAAATATGAAAAGAATCATGAAAAAACATAAGAATAAGTATACTTAATTAAAATTTTATTAAAATCACAAACAACCACTTTAGTCATGCAATCACTATCTAATGATGATTAAATTATGTATGTGACTGTTAAAAACATTCAAGGTGCTCTATTAGCAAAAAAAACCATATAAATGATCAAATAACATTTTATTTTTAATTTATGCATATGTCTATTAAAAATATTGAAGGTACTTGAATCAAAAATAAAAGCATATTGTTAATCTTGGAGGTTTTATTTTCATTCTTAATAATGTTTTATACCAATGGTCTTCAATCTTTTCACACCTGCGGATCGGCAAAAATAAGAATAAGATTTTGCGGACCGGCAGAAGTCTACAGATAAATTTTCTTAAAGATGTAAACTGCTTAGATTAACATAATTGTCATAACTGACCAAAACAACACACTAGTTACTGTGTATTGTAATGGTGTTGCTTATCTTCGCGCATCATACTGCTACAAAAAACAGTACAATAACAATCATTCTCATTAATGTGCCTGCATTGCTATGTTTATTATTTCATTGTTAAAACATGCAAGAATAAAATATTATTCACTTGAATGTTGGGAAATATCATAGCTAGTGTAATTACATGACAATGATTATGATAAATGTAATATCTATATTTAATGTTAAATATACAAGCTGAAGTTATATATATATGGAGTTTGTATAATAAAAAACTTTTTTTTTTTAATTTTGAATTACTTTTAGAAAAATAATAAAAAATTTAATTCTACCCCCCCCCCCCTCATAAACATCTGTGATAATTAGAAAAACAAATTAATTTATGTATGACTGATTAGATTTTGTTTTCATTCTGTTTCTTTTTTTTTTTAATTGGGTAAAAACGAGATGAAAAAAATAAATAAAAATTGTTTATATTAATTAAAAGTTTGAAATCTCATTATTTTGTTATTATAAACTTTCCTGCCAGTCTAGCGCAAAGACCGGCACCGATCCGCGAAGAACCAAGGGTTGAAAACCGCTGTTTTATACCCCATCCCCCTCAACAACTATTTACAACAATCTGGAAATTACAGAAATAATAAAGATTGGCCTAGAACTATAATTTTCGTTATCAAGAGATCATTCTTTTTAAAGATTGGTGTAATGACATTAATTTATAAACGCACAGAAAATAATCTAGTATGGAAAAGATAAATTAAATAATAAATCAAACCAGAAATAAAAACTGATTTATTATAATTTAGAATCTTTGGTATTAAACCACCCTAATCCAGTAGAATGAATATTTTTTTAAATAATCAACTGAATGAAACAATTAAAAATCCACAACATCAGAAGAAAAAACTGTAAACACAAACAAGAAGATAAATTGTGTCCTGTACACTACCTTCTAGCACATTTGAAAAAAAGAAAACTCATTAAGATGAGCTATAAGATATATATTTTTTATTTTTCTGTATTTCTATTAAATCATTTTTATATTTAATAAATTTAATTTGATTAGATTTTTTTTTATCAAACAATCATCCATTTCAAAGAAATATTTTCATCATTAAGAAGCTCTTGATAATACTGAAATTTTAAGTTTCTAATATCAGATTTAATTTCAGCATTAAGGTTTGTAATATTTATTGATTCTAAATCCAAGACTTTTCTTAAATATCTTTTATTTTCTCGACTAAAGCATCAGTTATCCATGCAGAATATCTTCTTTTCCCATTTGTCAATTTCAAATAGACATTTGTTTTACAACTATTTTGAAATACCAAAAAGGCAGTATCAATCTTATTGAAAGCAGAAATACTATCCCAATTCTGACTGGCCAATAACAATTCCAATTTTACAAAGAACAATTTATTAATATAAGAAAAAGTATTTACATATTCTTTATAATTCAATAATTTTGTTTACAAAATGATTTGTAATAAATATATCAAACAATGAGAATTCATAATTCAATCTCCAATTTCATCAATAACAAATGTGATCTAATAATTATGTGATTAAAAAAAAAATATTAAAATCGTAACTTTATAACTAATTCAAATTATGGTGGATTATGAGAAGATAAACCTAGATAACAAAATATTAAGCTTCCGAACAAAATCCAATAATATTTATATACATTTCACACAAAATCAAAGTAGAAAAAACAAACAAGGAAGTTTCTTCAAAGTAAAACATATTCTGCAGAAGTAAGTATTGGAACATTTAAAATCAATTCTAAATCTATTTTTATAAAAGTTACTGTAACTTCTGATAAGAAATGAGTATAAAGCAAAAAAATCTAAATTGCATATATTGTTTCTGTAAAAAAATCCAAGTTTCATTAAGAATCATTACATCATAATAATCAAAAAGAATATTATATATATTCATTAAAATATAATTTTATATTATGTATAATAAAATGAAAAATTCTAAATGAATGAAAAATATTTTTTCTGAGAAGAAATCCATTAGAAAATAAATTCCAAAACGATTCCAACTCATTCACATTTCTAACTAAAATTCAAGAATTAAAATCATTTCTTATATAATGAAACTGTTTTATTCAAATATTAAGCCTTTAATGTAACATATATTTTGTTTAGCCAACCAAAAGATATCTATTAAATGCTATATGCAGACTTATATATATATATTAATTATCATTTTCCATAGACAATAAACAAACAGAAATAATATGATTCTTTTTTTTTTTTTGCCATTAACATCATTTTAGTCATGACTTAAAACAAGCTACAAAAAAAAAAAAAAAAGGAATATCTAATCCAAATTTGTATGAAAATCATTTTCTACATTATCACTTGACATCTTCAATATTGAATTTGCCTCCCATTTTACAATAATTAATGGCAAATCTTAACTTTCATGGAAAAATATAATAATAAAATACTCAAAGTTATGTTACACTTTTCTTTTAATTTATATATGTATGCATTTTATATTTTGAAATCAAAATATGCAAATTCAATTATAAATATAAGCAAGCAAAAAAAATTATTGAATTAAATTAGTTTTGTATTTGTAAAATTGGATCTGGTTTTAGCTACATATCTTAAGAGTGATTAATCTTGATGAACTTAATTAATTTTGCAATTTGTAAATTTTAATGTAGCATATTTGTGAATAAAAAGGTATGTATGGGGGTTTTTTTTCTTTTTTACTTTTGCAAACAATTCTAACACTATACAAAATTTTAACTCAGTTTTGAATTATTCTAGTTTTATAAGTGAAAATGGCGGAGTTCTAGAAAAGAAATCAATGTTCGTTATGTAATAGACTCAAACAAACAAGATCTGAAGTTTCAATGTCCTTGCCAGAGACTTGATGCCACAGCTATTAGTATGTATGAATTTTTAAAAAAATATTTGGTTAAATCAAACTTTTTGGATCATTTTAAGAAAAGATTGCCTCTCATACTATTATATACCATAAATTATTCATCTCCAGAATACATAAAGTAAAAAACTTCAACAAAATTTGTACAAAGAATCCTTAGGCAAAAAAAAAAAAGATTCCATCAACTGTTCACTATAACAGTGACTTGCACTCATCCATCATTAGTGAATTTACTGTAGCTATCCATCAGTAAATTCCACCAAGAAAATATAACAAGAAAAAAGAAATACACATGAATACATCATGAATTCATGTCTTGAAGTTTGCAATCAAATTTACAAATACTTCTAAACTCATAAAGTTTTCTTCTAAATAATGTTTCTAACTACATAGCAAATTATCATTGCTTACAAATTTGTGTCAGATATGCAATTTTCATTTTTATTTTCTGAGATTTTTTTTTAAAAATAATTCTGTAAATGTTTAACTATTATGAAAATAAATATTTTCAAGAATCATTACAATTAAGAAAACATTTAATTTTACCCTTATTAAAAGCCTTAAATATGTATCTAATACTTAAGCTAATTACATCAATGTTAAAATTTGGTTCAATGTCTTGTAACAATATTCTGATAATAATTTCAATTCTATTTAAGAAGTAACCATAATTTATTAATACTCATATATCAAATTGTAAATACTCTACTTGTGAATAAATTGGTTTAGTAGTTGATTAATATTTTGTTTAATTTACAATTCTGTGTGTTCGAAAATTTTGAATACATCAATAATCATTATGTTTTCACGATTCTAAATTGAATTAAATTGGGATATTGCAAAATGTATAGTATGAGACTAGTTAGTTGTATCAGTCCTATAATATTTAGAGGTATAAATCAAATAATTCCATTGCATAAAATCAGTAGTTCAATATAAAATCTGATATTGATAGTTTGTTGCCAGTCAACTTCATTCTCATATTTCTAGTACAACATTTATAAGAGAAAAAAAGTCTTAGACAGAAATGCCTTTTGCAGCATACCTTAATAGAAAGATGGACAAGAAAATTGAGAATAAAATCTGATATCCATAAAAATGACACCCATGAACAACTTTAATGTAAAATCACTTCTCTTTCACCATAATACATTTAAAAAAATGATATAAATTCATTAATCATATAGTTAATTGCTCAGATGATGTGATATTTGATCAGTAAAAAGACAGGCAAAGCACATCAGAATTATAAATGTTTCATAGCCAAGTCTCACTACTACAAAGTCAATGCCTACAGATGATAATTTCAAGTTTTTCTTTTTCTGATCAGTATTTGAATATTGTCTGCCTGAAGATTTGAACCTAGGTCATGCGTATGATAAGAGAAATTTTAAACTAGTTCTTTCATATTCATGCATGTATATATATATGTCTATTTTATACAAACAAATTTTTAAAAATAATAAATAACCTGAAATATTATTATAAAATGCTGAAGATAAGCACTTATTTCCAAAATAGCTTCTAGCACTCAAAATATTCTATACTTAATTAGTTATTATTAGTTAATGTGTATTGTATTCTTTAGTATTCCCTGAGCATCTTCCATTCAAAAAAAACATTCCTACTCCCACCCAATAATATCCAATCCAAAAAAACTTTAGTTTAACATAAAGTAATAAATGTTCACTTGAGGAAAAGGTAAAACTGCTAATAATAACATCAAAAAAATAAAGCTAGTCTGGCTACTCTTATACTACAAAATGATTTAAAAAACAAAAATTGATAATAGGTTATGGGTGTGATAATAGCATGATGAAACAAATCAGCTCACAGGCAAAAATAGGGAGGGGGGGGAGATAAAAATGCACATCTCAAATATCTAAACATATCTAAAATTCTTTTATAAAAATTAATATGAATAATAACTGAAACACACAGGCTTATTATATACCTGTGTCTATATATGTAATATATAGGGTATATGAGCACAGACTTTCACATGACCCACCACTCTCCAACACTATCTCATAACACTGATACACTCGAACACATTTATGTTGAAAAGATAAATAATCACCAATATACGTATTTCATGCTAAGCCAGCAATCATCAGTTGGTCCAGATTATCATCTCCACACATATGTGCTATAAGTGCTCAGATATATATTAAGATAGCCAAGTCTCATACTTTAATGGACAGGCTTCAAAGGTACTCCACCCTCCAACTCTTCAACCATCCATCCAATCGAAAATCTGATGATGGAATGCTCAAAGGCTACCCTGAGGCCGAGATTCTTGTTAAGAGATAGTGTGGAGAGTGGTGGGTCGTGTGAAAGTCTGTGCTCATATACCCTATATATTAAAAATTAATATGATAAATTTAAACTAATATTTTTGTTATCTAACTAACAATTTAATAAATTTAAACTTATAAGTATTATATATTTGTACTTATTTAAGCTGTATTTAAGTAATAGAGTAATGTAACCTGCTATTAATAATTTGATATTATGGGCAATATCTTTGCTTTCCATCTTTCTAAACCCAATTTATTCTACAATCATATCAGAGGAATGGCTTGTATAACATAGCATCAAATATCACAGGTCTATAATTTAGAAACATTTCCAAAATTTATAAAACATTTACATTCGAATAACCTTAATAATAAAATTTGTATTTTGTTTTACAGTTTTGTCCTGTGAATTGGGTGGATAAAGCCAATCTCATTTCAGTTATAAAGATTACTTCTAATATCTAACTATGTGAAATATTGATTGTTTTCATTATAACTGAGAATCAAATGCAACAGAAAACTACAATTAGGCAAAGAAACAAAAGTTTGATGCTTAAGTTAAATGTCAGTATTGCAAAAAGTTTAATAAACAAACTAACCAACATACAGTATTTATTGTTGAACGATTGGTTTGACTTTCTATCACTTTTTTTTCTTTCTTTAGACTTAAAATTGGCCATACTTGTCTACAATATTTATATACTATAGTGTGCAGATACACAAATATACCGAATATATATTAAATTGTATGAAATTTTATATAAATAGTAAAATTTCATATAACATAATACTTATTTTATATTTGTGTATAATCACATGTAAAATATATAACTATATATATAATACAGAATATTTTCAGTGCTTAATATATATATATACTGTGCTGCTATTTGGATTTTGAGGCTCAGGACAAAAATATGGAATGGGACCCCTAGTAAATAAAAAAAGTGAATAAATAAATAAAATCTTTAATTTTTAATACAAAAAAAAAAAAAAAACACATACAACATTTATTCATATCTAAATACAAACTATCAACAGTTTGCCTGTTTATAAAAATGTTCAAATGGTGAGACATTTGGAAATTTGGCGCCCCTAGTAAACAAAAAAGTGATTAAATAAATAAAATCTTTAACTTTTAATACAAAAATAAAACATATACAATATTTATTCATATCTAAATACAAACTATCAACAGTTTGCCTGTTTATAAAAACGTTCAAATAATGAGACATTTAGAAATTTGGGCTCTACTTGCAACAAATGTCGATCTCTCAATCTATTTTATTAATGAGTAAGATATATATTGTGTTGTTAATTAAAATAAGGTAGCTCATGCAACTGTTACAATCAGTAATTGAAATGTCATCTAGTTATAACAGAAGACAACACTTTTTACAAAAAAAAAAAAAAACATTCTTTTCTCATAAAAATATTGTCTTATGCTATCTATGGCTAAAAGGCATTTCAGTTACCTATTGTAACAATTGTGTGAGTCTTAATCTTGAAATATTATATATATATATTGTAACGTTTATTTATATACGTTGCAAATATATTGGCATTTGGTAAAAGCTAAAAAATAAAAGTAAATTTAGATTTTTTTTTTTTGACTAATTTTTTTTTTAAAAAAATAACGTACAGTGAAAGTTATATTATTTTTTCGTATTTTTTTAATGTAATTAGAAATAAAAGTAAAATTGGAGAGAACAAAAGACATAAATTACCAATCTAGATAAGAGAAAGTAAAAATACTTCAACTAATTAAAGATGGCAGTATTTTGCTGAAAAAAATAAAGACTTTGTTACATAAATTTGATAAAGAATATATAAGATTATCAACGTATATTTTGACAAATAAAAGATATGCGCAGAAGTCGGAAAACTGGGCCTCTAGTATAAAAGGCAGAGGTCAGTTTGAAGAACATCTTGTTCCGTTAGTCTCTCTAGTCGGTCCTGGATAACAATAATACATCCAGGATCGCCCTACACTGAAATAATTTGGCATGTCGGAGTGAACCGGAGCTTCTGCGAACATCATGCCTGAAGATGTACACCAGGAAAAGCCTTCGTGACCGACTAGGAGAATGGACCACAAGATCAAATAATAACCAAAAGGCCGAGTTCATTCTACCCAAAAACCTATGCATAGTTATCTACTACTGAATTCAAAAAACTTACCGGTAAGTTATACTTCATTACTCCTGATTATGACCAAATTAAACGTTTTCAAACAATTTCTAAAAATATGTTTAAACAATCCCGATGGAGACATTAATTTTCTTGTACAAGAGACATTCATTTTTTTAAGGAACTTTCTAGAAGAAATTTAGATATGAACAGTAATTGTAAAATTGTTTTTTATTAATTGATTCACGTCTGAGTTGTGTTCTCTCTAATTTACTTGATAAGTAATTTATTTCAAATATTTTTTTAGTCTATTAGAATAAAAATATTTCTAAAACCAATTTTCATTTGTGCGTTATTAATAATAATTATTATTTTTTATTATTAGTCTAATGAGATTTAAAACGTAATTTACCTTTGCCAATATGTTTGAATAAGCCCAGGAATAATAATCTTAAAAAAATAATTCTCGTTACGGTGTGATGTAATACCGATTAGTTTAAAAATATCTTTTCTTTTTAATTTTCGAGATGCTATGTGACGTTTCAGTGGGTTCTTGCAGAACTCTGGCGCCTTTCAAATAAATTAAAAGCTGATGTCGTCGATAGCATAATTCTCAACAATTACAAGGCCGAGTTGATCAGGAAATATAGCTATGTTTTTAATAGAGATTGAAATACAACTTTCTTCTTTTTGACATAGCTTGATCAACTCAGGCGCAATTTATATTAGCGTGTAGAGGCCTAACAAAATGGAAAACGTTATAATATATTAAGCACTAGAAGTATTCTATATTCAGGGCCGGATCCAATAAGTGCGAGGCCCGATTGGATTTTTTTGCGGGGGCCCTCTATATATTAAATATTTAAATAAAATGCAAATTCAATATTTCGAAAAATAACTTTTTGTTAATTTTGGTGGTGATGCGGGGCCCGATTGGGCCCATCAATCGCCTTAAATCCGGCCCTGTCTATATTACATATTTTTCTTATCTGAATTAGTATTGACAATGTTTAAATTAAAAATATTCTCACTCATGTCAATTAGTGATATCAATTAATTAAAAATGTTTTTCAAATAAATGTCATGATTGATTAAATATTCAGCGTAAGAGTTTCAGAAATTCCTCAATATAAAAAAATGAACTAAGAGAAGACCACTGGTTTTTTCTCATAAAAGCAGTTGTCTTATGCTTTTGATAGAGGACATTTCAATTACTTATTGTAACAGTTATGCAAGTCTTAATCTGGAAGTATTAATTATGTGTATGTATATTATATATAAGGTAATCATTCATTTCATGTTTTTTAAATATTGTGATAGTTATTTGATATGTCAATGTTAATAATAATAAACATAACTTGATGATGATGATTATTATTATTATTATTACCATCATCATCATTATCATCATTATTATTATTAAAATAATATTAACATTATAAATTTAGCTACCTTATAAACAAAATCCAAGATATTCTCCCATATTTTTTTTATAACATTTTACAAAATACTTGTAAGCAAATTTTAAAAAATTGCGATTTCATATTTAATTATAAACACACACACAGTTAGCTTTTAAAAGAACATTACAGTGATAAAAATACATAATACTGTCAATATATGAATAAGTTAATTAAAATAGGATCAGTAAAGCAATACACATAATACTAAAAAAAAACAAAAAAAAAAACATAATATTAAAACTAATTACAGTAGTGACATAAATTTTTAGTGTAATAAGCAAGTGTATGTGTGTTTATGTTTCTTTGATATAATTTAAAATTTAGGAGTATTATATCAAAATATTTAAGTAAAATTATTATTTGTAACAAAATCCAATTGATAACAATTACAAATGAACAAAATAATATGATTTATTTTATTTTCTGCAGTATGAAATTTATTTTAATATAATTTTTTATTAAAGAATATAATATTGTATTTAAATACATTTTAAAATATTATCTATAACTTTAAAATACTTTCATTATACTGGGCACTAAAATTTCTTCAAAAAATTGTCTGTCAGCATATCGTCTTAGCAATGATGGCCAAATTTTTGAGTAAAATGCTAAAATTTGAGCAAGGATAAGGGCGAGATTGGTTATGTGATTAAAATTTATAAATACACCTACCCGAGAAGAATCTTGCTCTTTCAGTGCTAGTTAATTACTAGAAAACTGCACAAAGCCTGAAGTAAAATTTAGCCATCTTGGCAGCACTACCCATGAGAATGGAGTAGTAGTAAACCCAACAGGCATTTGCCCTGTGCAGCAAATGTCTCTAAAACTGTCTAAATGAATAATTAAAATATCTGAAGATACTCATCATTTTAAAATGCACATAAAGCAAAAGTGAAACTTAAAAATATTTTATTGAAATGAAATTTCATGACACCCTATTCTTCACTTACCTATTTCACAAGACTTCAAAAATCACTTGCATCTATATTTATAGGATAAATACCTGCATATGGAATA
Source organism: Epiperipatus broadwayi (assembly GCA_028023455.1). Classification (NCBI taxonomy): domain Eukaryota; kingdom Metazoa; phylum Onychophora; class Udeonychophora; order Euonychophora; family Peripatidae; genus Epiperipatus; species Epiperipatus broadwayi. Next base: position 219,840 of record JAQFVV010006346.1, on the reverse strand, counting down.
CTTATTGTTAAACCGGATTTTAAAAAGAGACTTTCTCTGCATTTGTTTTTGTTTTTTTTTTAAGAAATGCTATAATTAATGAATGTCACTTCCCAAGAGATTACTAATTATATAATCCACACTTAAAGAAATGAAGAAACAACTTATTAAGAGTTTTAAAACTTACCATTAGTGAATTTTAATTCAAAAGCTAAAATTTTGTCATTAATTATTTATCCATAAGGATTAGGTTTTGCTTCATTCCTTGAGATATTACAACTATAAACACCTAAGGATTTTCACCTTTATAAAAACATTAGAAAAGTTTCATGCTAGAATAAAATATTGGAACTTGAAAAAAAACTTTAAGTGAATTTGAAATTTTAAGATATATGTTTATTTACTATTATATATATAATTATTTGTTAAATAAAAGTTCTTACAAGGAACAAACAAGAAAAAAACAGTTATACAGATAGTATGTTTAAATGGTATTATTATAATTTTAGTATTGAGAGTTTGGTGTGTATGGAGTATTTAATGCTTTCTGGAGATAGGTTGTTATTTAATTAATAGTAATTTTTTATTATCCATAATATTAAAATATATTTTATATGTTTCATATGTTTATCAATCTCAAGTCCAATCTATACTGTTGTAATAAAAAGCTATAAGGTATCTGAAGCATATGTACGAATGAGTATATTTACATATAGCTGAAAGATTTTATAATTACCCTTGGTTTATCAATATCGGTACATTAAGGTTCATATGAAAAATATTTTGTATATTATAATAACACATGCATCGTACTGCTACATGTACTTATATAAATTAGGCAAGATAATGCCATATTTTTAGAAGATTATATTATAGAAGGGTAAATATTCTCTATATTTTAAGGAATAACTAAATTTATATCAGCAAGATACCTGGAGGAAAAATGGATTACACTATTTTACATCAAAAAAATCAAATAAAACATTATTTCACTTTGTTTATTAATGATAATTAATACTTAAATTTCATTATAATTGGCTTAACATAATTGAAAACAAGTAAATGTAGAAAATTTTATGAAGACTCCAGGGTTGAAGTTTCCTATTACAGGTGAGTATTCTATTTTAGACTTTTTTCATTTATTGTGTAATAAAAAAATGTGTGCAAAAATTGTTGATGAAATGAATAAATATGCTACTAAAGAGGACAAATGTATGTGTAATTAGGAAAATGTAACGGATCGAGAATTGTCTGCCTTTTTTGGGATGGCATTGGGAATTTCATGCAAGGCCTCTGTCATCCAATTGAAGGACATTTGGAATTCTGATCCTAGTTTGAGGCATCCTTTCTTTGCAAATATAATGCCTTATAAATGATTTAGCAAAATTTTAACATGTATACATTTTAATAATAACAAAACAATGCCAAGTAACAAAAGTAAAAATTTTGACCGTATTTATAAAATTAGACCAGTGATAAAAAAGTGCAATGTTAATTTCAAAGCTGCATACCAGATGTAGAGAGAGATTGCAGTTGATGAGGCACTCACAAAATTTATAGGTCTACTACTATGAAGTAATACAGTGCATCAAAGTCAATAGAAAGATTTCAAGTGGTGGATGTGTGCAAATAGCCACAATGGTTATGTGTATCATACGGAAAGGTATGCAGGCAAAGAAACAAATTCAAATGCTCATCTAAACCTTGGTACTTGTGCTGTGAAGTCAATAGTTCTGCCACACCTTGCAAAACAGCGTCACATTATTTTCTATAATAGAGTATTTTCGAGTATAGAGCTAGCAAAGGAATTTACGAAAGTAAATTGTATCTCTGTGAGACAACAAATATAAAAAAAAAGGTATTCCAAAGAGCATTACCGAAGTGTACACACAAAAAAAAGAAAATGAAAACAGTAGACTCATTTCATCACTGGTAAAGATACTGGTCTTCAATTTTTAGTATGGATGGATGAAAAGCCAATAGCTATGATTATAAATGTGTATGCACCTTCTGGAAATGATGTTAGCCGATAAAATATAAGTGGATCACAACAAACAATTCCATGTCCACCTGCAATAAAAATGTATAACAAGTATATAGGTGGTGTTGATTTGGCCAATCAAAAGCAGACCCAATATTGTTGGAACAAGAAATCCCTGCTATGGCCATTGCGACCATTCTGCCATTGTTTTGACACAGCAATTTCTAATGCATACATTTTATATTCCATTTATATGGTATCTAAACATTTGACTGCTTTGTCTCATTTACAATTTCGAAGAACCTTGTCCCATATGTTAATTGATGGATTTTCCTCAAGATTAAAATATTGCCCAAATACGCACGTATTTCCACATTAAGCACAGTGATCATATGGAAACCATACAGATGTAGATCATCATCATAACATTCCTGTGTATAAGCTTGGGTTGTAAGTCTAAAAAAAAAAAAAAATTGTGTGTATGTGTAAAAAAAACAAAGACATAAAACTCACTTTGACTGTTTGGAATGTGGATTGATATCTATTTGTAATAGCTCACGAAGAGGATGTTTTTCTTTTTATCACACTCAAAATGTAACAAGTGATCCTAATCCTGTTATACCAGTTTTACCCCAAACATCATCTGCAGTTTCATCACAAATGGACTTGCTGAGATTGTAATTAACATGTATAATCCTAAGGTCTTCATGTCTCTACTTATGCTCAGATGAGGGATATGACTTTTGAATAGTTCTAATGGGTAAGTTATATTTGCATTTTTTTTTTTTGTTGTTGTTTATTGTTTTGTAGCATGATCAATAAATTTTCATATGGAATATTATTTGTAAGCTATCGAATCAATCTTTGATAATCTTTTCACTTTATATTTTAGGTGAATTCAACCTAACAAACTGATTTTTTTATATAGTGACGGGTAGCAAAAGATAATGAAAGATTGTTTTTATTATTGTTTTTTTGTTGTTGTTGTTGGTTTGTTTTAGATATCAGCACAATGGACAAATTATTGAAATCCTGCTCCAAGACAAATTTATTCCTCTCTAGCAATTGTTTGTATATAATTTAATAATTTTTTTTTATTATTCTGTTTTTACTTGTTTTGTTTTTACTAATGTGTTTTTTCATTGTTTTTGTTTTACCAATTTGGTTTTCATTAGTTGTAGTTTACTAACTTGGTTTTCATTGTTTTTGTTTTACTAACTTGGTTTTCATTAGTTTTTGTATTACTAACTTATTTTTTATTAACTTTATTTTACATTTGAGAGGCGTAGGACTGTCTGATTGCCTTCATTATTAGAATTTTGTGACAACTTCATTACTGATTACTTTTGCTAATTGGTAAATAAGCTCTGCAATGATTTATCTTTTATTAATAACAATAGCGAATATTTAATATTTTGCCTATTTATATTAGATAATATGAACAGGTATGCTTCTCTGGAAGACATATTTTGAAAGAAGTAGAATACAAACTTTTATGTGTGTGTGTGTGCCTTAGAACCTTTTTAGTAATCTTTGACTGCATCTTGAAATGAGAAATTTTTTCATATTCTAAATTTATAAATTGTTTTTGTATTGGCAATGATTATTCAGTATGATGATGTTATTAACAGGATTGTTTTATCCAAAGTCTAAAATGAAAATAGTTTTGAGCAAAAATGGAAAATGTAGAACTCAAATTTATAGTGCATCTTGTTTATCAGGCTATTGAGTTTTCATAACTATTAGCAGAACTTGCATGATGCATACATATACACCAGTTTTATAATATACGTACATATATATGTATCATGATGATCTTATTTAGAATTTCAAATTATATATTTTACTTTTTTACTGTATTTATTTATAGTGGTAAGTAATAATATCCCTAATCCCTCCATTATTTTTACATTCTGATAGAATTTTAATTTTTTTATTTTTTTTATCTTTTATTAGGGAGAACATTTTTTCTTCGACACCTTGAGATTTTTCAACTTAAGGAGTACAAGAAAAAAATGAAGAATTCTTATCCTACTGCTTCCATAAATGCTGAAAATATGGATTATCTCGGATAAAAAGTATTATATTTGGTTTGAATGAGAATTTTGTGAGGAATATAAAAAAATTATCACTTAAGATATAACATAAACTTAGTTAATGATAAATTAGAAATTATGAACAAACAATAAAGTAAAAATTATTTTGAATGTTCAAATTTCTCTTTTTTCCTTACTTTTTTTAATTGTAATCACTATTTGTCTTAGCCTTATTGTTTTCCTTAGTATTTCTCATTTCTATCAATGTAAAGCTTATTGCTCTAACATTATGAAAACTGAAGTTATTGTGAAAATTGTGACTCAAGTCAGTTTTTTAAAAATTCAATCGGGCCTAGAAATCACCAATTTATCGGAGCTAATAGAATCTGTTTCAGACTACATTTCAGCAGTTTGTTTTATCTACATATTATTTTTTCCATACAAGCTAATAAATTGAGCAAAAAATATAATAACTGATCTTATTCATAAAAAAATTAATAAAAAATTTCATTTTTTTTGTCAGAGAAAAATATGGTGCATACCTATTAAAAGAGGATAAAAAGCGCAGAGTCTGATGATATAGCTGCATGCGTAGTCCACTGAGTTTTTCCACAATTTAAAAAAAAAATGTCAATGAATCAACTGCCACTAGTAGCTATCACATTACCAGCAGTCAAGGAGTTAAAAGAAAAAAAAAAAATGTTGAAGAGTTTATAAAAGTAATTCTTCTATTAATACTTAAATGCTAGCATACTGAAATATTATAGTTAACCAGTCACCTCATTATTTGATACATTTTTGGCAGAATTTTCAAAATAACCTTTTCGTGAGGTCAACCTTTCTAGTTTAGATATTTTGTTTCAAATTCATAGTTTTACATGAACAAATTTCTATACTAAAGTTTTACTGAATTTTATTCTTTATGGATTTAATTTTCTTCTTGACATAATTTATATTAATTTTTTTTATAAATGTCAAGTTTTCAGTAGCTTTTTTGTTGATAGACAGACTACTGACTCAAAGATATATTTTATTTTGTTGAACAGAAAACAAGCAATATATTTTAATGCTCTAAAATCATTACTCTATCACTAATTATATTTCTCGATAAAAAAACAGCAGCTCAACTAAGATTTACAATTATGAATGTTTTATAAAATATAAAGTTGATCACAGTGGCAATTAACAAATAATAATGATAACATAAAGTTTCCCGATGCTAGTTTAATTTTGATTCACCAGATGGTTTCCTTTTTCTTGCAATTACTTTTGTTAGTTCTTTGGGGAAATTACAGTATTCAATGCCAACACAAGATATACACACACACACACTCTCTCCTTCTCTCTTTCCCCTCCCTCCCTCTCTCTATATATATAAAACTAATTTCACTGGCAACTATGAACTGAAATTCAATTTCAACTATCACAATTGCAACTTAATGCTATTGCTTTTTTAAGTCTTTACATAATTATAATGTTCACATATGACAATTTGTATTTGCTAAAATCAAACACAATACTATTATCAGGTTTTTTCTAAAAATACAATGATTTGTTTACCAGATGATGATGTGACTTGTTTTTCAGTCAGCTTTTGATTAACAACTCATTTAATTAATAAAATTGGAATCTCACATACAAAATAATAAATAAAATTTATATCGCCTAACACAGTAATCATAACATTTTATAAAAATTTTACTAAATTGGATGAGTAATGCAATAAAATCCCAAAAATATCTTCTTTTTTTTTTCCTTCAACTCCAAATTGTTATATTTATTTTGAATAAATGTGTAGACTGGGCATAAATTAATTACTTCAATAACTTTTTAAGTTAAATATAATAAGCAAAGTTGTGGTCAAAGAAAAAATTAAAGCATTTTTTATAAAATATTTATTATGCATATTATTTTTTATTTTTTTAGTATTTGGATATTTAACAACTGACTTTTTGTAACTATTCATATTCAAATTTAAAACTCAAAATGTAAACAATTTATTGTATTTCCAGTATTTAACATGAAATTCTCGTATATTAAAAATCATTCACAAAATGTTTGTGCTTATTAAGCAGCATTTTAACCAAAACAAGTTCTAATTAAACAATCAAAAAAGGTTATGATTCCATCTTTCATTTCTTTTTCTTTCTATTTTAATTAAATGTAAATATTTTTTTAATAAATTATCATGAAATTCAATGATAGCACATTTTTAAAAAATGTTATTTATTGATCATCACTGAAAACCTATCGATCCAATTTTAACATGGTTTAAAATTTGACCTGTCAATATTGTTACTCTGGATAAACCTGAAACATTGTATCTTTATACAACATTGTCATTGATACCTAACATGTTTACAAAATTAGAAAAAATATATTTGACTGAAATATATTAAAAATCAATTGCAAAATTTAATCCAAATAAACAAACAAACAAAATTTCTAAGTAAAATAAAAGCATTTAATTGCAAATACATTTATTCTTTCTATTTTTGAACAATATTTTAATTTTAAATACTATTTCAATTTATCAAATTAAAATTTAAATATTAAACTTATTTTTATATAAATTGTTAAAATAAAGAAAAAAATTTCACATTTAACTAATTAAAAAATCACTTCATAATATTCAATTCTCCAATCAACATATTAATTTTAATAATTAATTGCCAAAAACTATTTTTGAAATATTAATTATGAATACACACAAAGTTTAATTTAATTGCTAATGAATTATTCTTCATTTAAATTCAATGCAAATTCTTTTCATTACTTTATATGATGATAATTATTCAATTTATTCATTATTACACTGTAATATTTTAATCACTTCCCATTGAGAACTTTAAAATTAACTGTTGTACTGGTGTGAGATTTCTCATATATTTACATATATAATTTTACATATATGCACATACATGTCAATATTAGTTTTCATTTTATAATAGTCCATTTCATTATTTTGAACTACTATACAAATGTCCCACTAAGTTTTAATGTGCACAAAACAATCTTATATTTTTTAATTTATTGCATGATATTCCTACTTTAATTTCTATGCCTTTTTTAAAATTGACTCAATTGCATAACTTTACTGCTAACTTGTATAATGCTAAACACACACTATGATCCAGAAAATTAATTCATATCCAAAAACCTTTTAATATTTAATATTTCCTTTCACTCATTAACACTTATTGACAAATGTTTCATATCTCAAATGAATCACACAAATTAAAATTGACTGTGAACACATGTTTGTATATATACAAATATATGTTGCCTTTATTTACATTCACAATAGAAATTTACTGATCTTTTAAATGGTAATGTTTGATGACAAAAATCAATCTTTTTGGTAGACACAATAACTAGATGCTATCAGCAGCCATGGAAACTAACTAAGACCTTACCAAATATAGCAACATACTTACTATTTAAAGTCATTAACTATTTTCAATGTCATTTAAAGACTGAATATAAATCTAAGGATAATTAACTGCAATCTACTATGTATAAGCTTTATGTCAAATAAACAAAGTGGTTTTTAAACAACTTCATTTTTAAAGAGCATTTGCTTTCATATGAACATTTAAATATATAAATTAATTAATGAAACACAACATAAATAAATAATAATATTAATGGTACTTTTATTTACACCCCTCTATAAATATAAAACAATCTTTTAAAAAGTAATATTTGATGAAAAACATCAGCCAGAATTATATTATAAAATAGTAATGAAAAGAGGATTGGCATTTGAGGAAAGTCAATAAAAAATGGTAAATTTATCAATAGGTCAATATACAAAAGTAAGGAATGGTAAACTTAACTGCTACTGACAGAGTACACAGTGCAAAAATGCAATTAAAAAATGAATCCTACTTATTCTACAGGCTCACACCTCATCTTGCACAAGTTTATTTTTAAAAAAAAGGGAAAAAACATTTCTTCACTCAACAAACTCAAAAAAAAAAAAAAAGATAAATCAAAGATATACATCAAGAATATGGATATAATAGCTTTACCTCTTTCTATGCTCACCACATACATGCACAAATGAAGGATGATATGAGTGAGACATATTAAATTTTGTTTCTCGTGAGTGCACAATGAGCAGAAGATAATCCTGTAATATTCTGCTAACAAATTAATTTTATATTTTAGTTTTTATCTATTATTAGAAGACTTGAGATGCAATCATCAAAAAGACTTCTGATACTTGATCTTACAAAGCAAATTCTGGAGGTCTTTTATTTTACTATGATATTGACAGAAAATTTTGGTTTCTTTATTCTTACTTTTAATTAAATGATACTTACTATATAAGATTGCTGTCACATGAAACTAGTAAAAATTAATAAATAAATGAAAAAAAAGAATATTTGGAGGTTGTTTTAAAACTTAGAAATAATACAACTATTTTATTAAATTGACATTATTTTAAGAATTCAAAAAAAAATCTGAAAGTCTAAATCAAAATTTAAATAAAATAAATAACTGAAAGGCTTTTTTCTCAAAAGTTCATAATAAATTCAAACACCGCAAACTGGAATTGATCACAAGACTTTACACTCCAAAATCTGACGTTCTCAATGCACTAATTTAAAGGATTGACTGCAACAAAAATATAACTAGCACAGCACAAATTAAAAATTATTCATTTCTGATAAATTATAAAATAATAAATTTCAAATTATTAACACTACAGAAGGTTTTTCCACATTTCAAAATTAATTTTCTGAAAATATTTTTTGAACGTATTTGTTATATAAAATTTTTTACATGAAATAATAATTAACTAAATAGGTATACACTTAATAAAAAATCAAACTGACATGATATAAACATTTGCTAAATGAATGCGCATTAGTTAGATTATAAAGCAATAATAAGGCATGACCAATCTTTTAATTAAAAAGATGACCCAATAGTAGCCATGCATGACCAAAATCCTGATATAAATAATCCAAGAAAATAATTTGTAATTTTTAAAAAAGTGACTTCCCTATTCAGAGCATGAAATTTCCTAGAATAAATGAACAAAACCCATTAAAGTTGAATATTTGTGCTTTTAACATGTAAAACAACTAGATGACGTAAACTATAAAGTAGACTCTTTTGAAGCCTAGAACCTGATGGCTTTCTATCCAATAGATGGATCTGTGTTAAAACAAGCATTGGACTAATTTTTGAATAATAAAAAGCAGAAACCATAAATGCTATTAGAAATCAACTGTAAGAAAGGAACTTATAACACCAATAATAGAAAAGTGAACAACTGTGAAATGTTTTCAAAAAACTGATAATGATAATTATATTGAATATGTATGGACATCATTATATAAAATCCAAAGTTAGATTAATAAATTAACTATTTATAATGTTTTAAAATATGTAGAATTCAGATTTTATTTATATTTTATAACATCAAGCTTTTTTTTTATTTTATTTTACTGTTTGCATAAATATATATATATAACAGAATAAAAAGTTGTCCTACAAGCTTAGACAGCATTTTAACTGAAATAAAAAATGATTATTATTGCCCTTAAATTTAGGATACCATTGTAACAGATTAAAATGAGTATACTCTTCTTTTAATGCCCCACAGATTTGGGAACCACTTATAACAGATCGGATATGACAAGGCCATGATAGTGATTCTGTTTAATTATGCCTGCAAATTGCAGACCATTTATAGCAGACTAAATATGACCATATGCCAATCTGTTATAACTCCACTAGTATGGGCAGTATTTATATTCAAGGAGAAATGGGATAGTCAAGCTTTTATATGAGAAATACAAAAAGCAAAATGAATATGTTCAGTAGATTGCAGTTTATGGTTAATAAGAAGATGGCCAAAATAGTGTTTAATTGGGATATGAGCAAGGGCCAGGCAACAAGATGGGTGAGAGAGGTAGTATAGTATGCAAAAGATTTGGATAAAGAATTTGTGTCAGTATACTTAAACAAAAGGTGGGATGATTGTGTTAGAATTGTTGAATGTAATACTTGCAAGGAATGGGATAGAATAGATGCATTAATAAAGAATAGAGAGTTGGAGAGAGATGTAGAACTAATATGGAGAGTAAAAAGAGTTTAAATATATATATATAGAAGTAAACAGAATATTGGATGTGAGTGAATTTATGATAATAGCAAGGAAAGTAGTTTACTCAAGGCTCGAACAGGATCTTTAGCAACAAGGGAATATACACATAAATAGTTTTATGTTGGTGATTTAGTCTGCAAGTTGTGTACAGAAGAAATAGAAAATATTAGGAATCTGTTAATTAAATGTGAATGCTTGCAAGTAGAAAGTTGCAAGAATAATGATGTTGTGGAAAAATAAATATAACCAAAGGCATTATATAGAAGATGGGTTCTTGGTTTTTATATTGGGCTTGGAAAAAGATAAGGAGGATTTAGATATAAAGGCCATGGAGTTGACAAAGATTATGTTGTGGAAATGGGATGGAGCAGGATAGAGAAGAATATGAGAAAAATTTAGGGTGGGAAATGAAAAGGGAAGGTAAAGTGGCTAACTGGTTTTTCTGGGCATGGTAGATGAGAGATTCCTGACTCCGATAAAGGAGAAGTCACAGTGCATCTCATCTCATCATCTCACATTATTTTACATAATATATCTATATTTTTGCCTATTAATCTCTTTGACCCTAAACACTTCTGTAATCCCTTGATATAATTATGTGGCACTCCCGTTTTAAAATTCTCCAAATTATATGTGATAACATATCTATATTTGTCTGAAGGTTTGTGATAATGGCATTTTAGTATTAATTATATGTTGGACAATTTCTGTTATCTAGTTTTAAATGATGATTAAGAAAAATGCAATCTTTATTTAAAATTTTTCAAATACATACAATTTTAGATTAGTATATAACATAACATTTCAAATGGTATTATTCTCCTCTCTTCTTCAAATGTTGCTGGCCTTACCAGTGATAATACTAGCATGGGAATTGAACCTGAAACTTTAAATTCATGAAATATTGAATTTAATGTAACACTCTAACCAACTGAACTATTTTGCGAACTGAGTGTTACCTTAAATTCATTATTCACAAATCTAAACATCTAGCTTCAATTTCCACGCAAGTACTGTCACTGGCAAGAGGAAAGAATAATACCATTCGAAATATTGTGTTTTATATTAACTTGGGTGATATTACTAATAGCTGAATGTATTTGGAAAATTTAAATAAAGTTTGAATTTTTATAAATACATTCAACATTTAATACTATATTATGAAAATAGACCATCATATAATTAATACTAATACATCTATACTTTGAAAAATTTCACTATTACATATTCCTTCTGGTCATATATAAACATACCTGAATTTTCAAGATAAACAACTGTTATATTATCAAATAATGGTTTTATAATAATATGATTTTTCAACATCTTGACGTTGCATGTATTTATATATCTCTGCTAACAAAAATGTAATTGTAGCTTTTATATTATTTTGAAACATTGTAGTTTTCCCCATCATTATTTCTCCATATATCCTAATTATCTGATGGATTTGCCTTTTCTATTGAAATGACCTTCCAAAATCCAATTCATTTTTGTACTTTACATGTTATAACATTTCCAAAAAAAAAAAACTTATCTGCATTTATCATTCATTTTTACTAAAAATCACATTAACCATTTACACATCTATTACTACCATTATCTAAGTCCTAATTTGAACTAAATTTATGAAATATTCATTATTGCTTTGCATTCTATTATATAGCTTGCTAATTTTTTTGTCAATCAATTTTAATCCTACTATCTTTATCTACACGTATCTAGATAAAGATAGTAGAATTAAAATTGATTGACAAAAAAATTAGCAAGCTATATAATAGAATGCAAAGCAATAATGAATATTTCATAAATTTAGTTCAAATTAGAACTTAGATAATGGTAGTAATAGATGTGTAAGATACGTGTTAATGTAAAACTAGAGAGACAAAAATTATTAAGAAAAACAATATTTACAGTTGATATTCCTAATCTTCAGAAACATTCTAATGAATTTAAATTAGAACTTACAAATCGGTTTCAAGTATTAGTAGATTTTGAATATGATTCAGATTTGAATGAAATTAATATGAAAATAACTGATACACTTTTGAAAACTGCAACAAAGATAGCTGGTAGAAAGAAACAGCAATTGACCAATAAAATTTCTACTGAGACTAGAGAATTTATGAAGAAAAGAAGGAATATGAAGATATACAAAAATGATGCATTAAAAAGAATTGAATATCTCGAATTTTGTAAAATGGTGTGGAAAAGAGTTGAAAATGATATAAGAAAGTATAACTGTGAACTAGCAAGGAAAGCTGTAGAAGAAAATAAAAGTCTTAAGAATGTAAAACAACATTTTGGTATTGGTAGGAAATTTATATCTGCAATAAGAAAAAAAGATGGAATTATTACTAAAAGGAGAGATGACATCATGAAATTGGTAGAAGATTTTTATCAAGAATTATATAGTAATAAAGAACAAGTACCTCCTATATCTATTACATCTTCCAAATTGCCCAGAATTTTAAATGAAGAAGTGAGACATGCAATTAAATGTATGAAGAAAGAAAAGGCTCCAGGTAATGATGGAATTATAATTGATATATTAAAAGAAGCAAGTGAAGAAATAGAAAATTTTTTAGCAAAGTTATATACCAAATGTCTAAATGATAAAGATGTACCGGATGATTGGAAGAATGCAGTAATAATATTAATATTTAAAAAAGGTGATAAAGAAGATATTAGAAATTACAGATCTATCAGCCTTTTATCAGTTTTATATAAAAATTTTTACCAAGATAATTACTACTCGTCTACAGAGAACATTGGATTTCCACCAACCAAGAGAACAAGCCGGATTTAAAAGTGGTTTTAGTACAGTAGATCATATCCAGGTATTGAGAGAAGTTATAGAAAGGACAAATGAATATGAGTTGCCATTATGCTTAGGATTTGTAGATTATGAAAAGGCATTTGATTCTATAAACATTTCTTCAGTGATTAAAGCATTAGATCATCAAGATATAGATCCAGGATATTGTCATATTTTAAAGAATATTTATAAAAATGCAACAGCAACAATTAGATTACATAATGACACTGGGAAAGTCAACATTGAGAAAGGTGTAAGACAAGGTGACTCCATATCTCCAAAACTTTTTACAGCAGTGCTGCATGAAGTATTTTGTGGATTAAAATGGGAAACTAAAGGAGTGAAAGTAAATGGTGATTATTTAAGTCATTTAGATTTCGCAGATGATGTAGTTGTTTTTGCAAATAATGCTTCAGATCTGCAGGAATTATCAGATGAAAGTAGGACTAAAGATAAATGTTAAAAAGACTAAAGTAATGTTTAATCGATTTGCTCAAAATATGAAAATAAAGATTGATTATGATGAATTAGAAAAAGTTAACAGTTACAAATACCTTGGTCAGATTATTAATACAGATGGAAACATAATGGAGGAAATTAATCATAGAATTAAACTTGGTTGGAGTGCTTTTGGTAGAAATAACTTGATACTAAAAGGAAATATGCCTATGTGTTTGAAAAGGAAGGTTTTTAACAAATGTGTTTTACCAGTTCTTACTTATGGATCTGAGACTTGGACACTTAATAGAAGAGCAATTCAGAGACTTCAGACCACTCAAAGGAGTATGGAGAGATGTATGTTGGGAGTAACAAGAAGAGATCGTAAACACAATGTATGGGTAAGAGAACAAACAGGTGTTACTGACCTCATTGAAAAAATTAAAAGATTGAAGTGGAGTTGGGCTGGACATATTGTTAGAAGAGATGATAATAGATGGACAATTGAAATTTTAAACTGGATTCCAAGAGATTGTAAAAGACCCAGAAAGAGACCACATGTGAGATGGATGGATGGATGAAATAAGAAAGTGTGCAGGGGTGATGTGGAGAAGAGAAGCTAAAGATCGGAGATGATGGATTAAACTTGGAGAGACCTTCATCCTGCAATGGATTGATAATGGTTGATAATGATGATGATGATGATGATCTTTATCTATGTTACTAAAATAATAATAAGAAATCCTACAAGATCTCATATTTCCTTTGGATTCTGAAAATGTATCATGTTTGAAATGTTCAAATATTTTACTGTCATATCTCTTTAAAATACTTCAAATAATGCTTATTCCCGAGTATGTAGCATAAAAAAAAAAGAAAACTCATGAGAGGTGTTGAGTCTCAGCAAGAATCATGGTGAGATAATTTGATCAATGCTCTGTCAATGCCTGTTCAGCTTGGATATTAGATCAGTACTCTCACCTCAATGTTTTTAAAGCATTTAAACCTTTTCAAAGATATCAATAATACTATATAATAAATAAAAAAACCAGTTTACCAAAAACAAAATCTTAAGAGTTTGGCTCTTTATATCTTTAAATTACAGAACTCAACTCTAGTATCTCTTGTCTAAAGTTTTTGTTGTTGTTTAAAAAATTCTTAAATTTCTAAAAAGTATCTTAGAGCAACAAAATTGCCATGTTAACACTGAAGTAGTCACAGACTTCAGAGGTAAAAACTTCTATTTCAAAGCTCAACTTGTCACATCTAATGATCCAATGCCAAGTGACCTTGCATGCAACTAAATATTTTATTGTTATCCTCTAAAGCTAAAAATTCTTAAAACAGAAAATGATTATCTGAATAATAATAATAATAATAATAATAATAATAAGCAGTATTAGAATGATAGATTCTAGAGCTAGATGTCTGGATGGAGGCTCAAGCTGTCATCACTGACACAGAATCATATAACTTCTAAGCTGACTTTTTTTTTAATTTAATATTTTTATTTATGTAAATGGTAATAGTTCATAGTTTGCACTAATTTGGTTTTAGATATCTATCATCTATACATTAGGGCATAATTTATTGACAATAAGACCATTAAAAAATGAAACAAAGAAACTGATTTTTATACTGATTTTTTTGTGCATGTTTTATATTCTGCAATACAAAGCTACAAAAGTTCTTCAATAATTGAACACAAAAATGCACTTTGTATTTCTAAGATTTCTTTCACTGCCTTCTTTTAAAATGTCAAATATGAATGAGTTTTTTTTTCTTTTTAAGTGTAGGATTCTTGTTTATTTATTTAAAAATTAATATTTGAAAAAATATATATTAATGCAAGATTAAAATTTAATAAACAATATAATTAAGAGTTTATATAAATAGCATTATTTTGTGAAAATTTTATGAGATTTTTGTTATATACTTTTTCCTTTTTAGTTATTCGTGATAAACATAAATAGTAAAAAAAAAGGTTAACCTTGAGCTCAGCTTTATTAAAAAAAAAAGAAAGATATTTCTCACTAATCTGATTGGTATCACTGAATTTAGTTTCATAATCAACTGAACAGTGCTCATCTGACTAGTCCAGATTAATCTGAAATTTTTATCCCTTAGATAATAACAGTAAACACCCATTTACTGATCAATGACAAGATGGCTACAGATTGATCCAAATTAAATGATTTAATTTTACTAATTATTTTTGTTCCAAGGCAGAGCTAAGTTGATCAAATTTTAAAAAATAGATTTTGAGAAAATTAATTTATATACAGTGTATATAAAAGGCTTTATATTCAGCACATATACACCCACATACTCAAATTGTCATACTTTTAAGCATAAAGGAATGTATATTCAAGTAAACATAATTAAAGAATAAAAGATTCGTTCTTAAAAATTACAGTTCTGGACAGGAATACTAATTGGTTTAATAAAATAAAGAAAAAAACTTGTTAATATTTTAACAAATGAGATACTAAATTTTGCTAGTGAGGTGTGAGCAAGTTTAATTAAAAGAATTATGAGATAACATTAACAAGTAAATAGCACAAAGAATGGAATGTAATTTTACCACAAAATAGACGGGAAGGCGGAAAAAAAAGATTTTTTTTTCTGGCTTAGAGGCATGCAAAAAAAAAAAACATAATCTTAAGAGTAGAACCCACCCATCAGCAAATGGAGCAAGTTTTTATTACTATTACTATTTGGATATTATTAAGCAAAGTTTTTTACCTCCAATTTCTTTTATCATAACTAAGATATTATTTGAAGGTTGGGCAATGAACCAGAACTGGATCATGATTGAGATAGAACTGTCAGGCCATTAAAAGATATTGATCAAAACTCAATAATTCAGTCACTAATTAAAAATAAATCACTTTTCAACTCCTAAAAAACTATCAATTTATATCCACCACTCATTTTTTTTAAAATTGTAATTTAATATATTTAAGATATAAATTACATTTATACTCTGATGTCAAAACAAACAAATAGTAAAAATTACAAATTAAAAAATAATGCATAATATTTAATTCATATACAGATGAAGATTGGAGATTTTTCTCAAATAATTTTTTTTTAAAGGTAGTCTGACCAATGGCCAGTCCAACTGATTATCCAAGATGGATTGTAAATGGATATCCAGGGAATCATAGCTCGAAGTTAACGCTCTCAAGATAATCTGAAAGAGACTCATCAGTGACACAAAAATATAACTATAACTAGATGCAGCCTTCATCACTGATAAAAAAAGATAAGATATACTCATAGTCAGATAACATTCATACATCTTTACCTTTCATTCTCAATGTCAGTTTTAAAACTCTAAATCAGACATACAGAATCAAGTGTAAAGTCTAAAAATATTTAGCAACAATCATATCGAGCTGCAAAAAACATCTCTTTTCAAAGACTGAAAAAGTAAAGCATTAATGTAATTTCTCTTTTTAATCCAGGATACACATCTCAAGATATGCATGAGATCTCATGGTACAATGTGAACACAACCACCTGCTTTGTCTACAATGTGAGTCAAGTAACCTTGGAAAATATTTTCAACAGTCTTAGAATTTTTCTTTCACTTATCCGGCTCAAATATTCCCCTACAAATGAGTACTTAGGTATTCTTAGTTGGATTAAAACAGAAATGAAAAAGTACTCAAATTTTCATTAACCGAGAGGTCATCACAGCTGCCTTGCAAGCAAGTAGTTGGTTGCAGATGGTTGTGGGTTTGCATCCTGGCCGATGCTATGACATATGAAAAAAAAAAAACTAGCAAATTGCAAGACTAGTGTTGCTTTCTTCTTCAATGAAAGTACGAGAAATGATTACAGGTTTCACTCTTTAGCTAAAAGTAGCTAATTACTGAATAAAGAGTTAATGACTTGTTATGAGCTGATTAGCTGTAAAAAAAATTATTGAACTTGTTTCAATATTCTTATCTATCTAAATAAAATTTTTAATTCTTCCAACAAAATCCAAGGTATAGATAGGCACAGCATTTTTAAAATTATATTTTGAAACCCATGAATTAATCTATATGTTTTTAGTAAGTGGGGATAATCATTTTGAGAATATTAAAAAAATAATAATAATTCAAAGATATCATATTTCAATTTGAACTTAAGATAAAAACAATCTAATAAATTTACACAAGTGACTCAAAACAGACAAACTCTTTATCACACTACAAACTTTCTAGTTTTTCACCCCTTTTACAAAGATGATACCCCAAAAATATAGGCAATTTGTCAATTAGATAAGAAAAAACTATTCAAAATAAGTAAACACTTTAATCAATAATGACACATTTACTTATTATATGATCAAATATTCAAATTATGATTTTGTTTTTTTTTTTGTTTGTTTTTGGTTCAATTCAGCCTATTCAGTAATATTTAGCTATTAGCATCATTACTCTCCCAACTACTTTAATCTACTCAGTCATAGGGACACATAATGCAATTTTTTTTATAAATTTCTTACGAGTAGTATTCATCATTGATATTCCAAAAATTTATTGCAAAAATTGTTAAGTAACTAAAACATAAATAAAAGATTATTTATATTTTTAAAAGAATAAACTGCACTTCTGTATTAAAAAACATAATATAAACTGTAATTGTTAAAATAAAATAAAATTAATTGAATGGCTTTATTATTCAAAAGTTCATAAGAAGTTTGAGTGCTAGAAGTATCAGATTTGGAGATTTGGAATCAATCTGTGAATTGGATGCAGAGTACATTTTACCATTGCACCAAACCAAAAAAGACACTTGTAAAAAGATGTGGCAATTAATTAAATTTAGCAGCTTTGATTACAACTTTGAACCAAATAATAAATTTCAAAACAAATACAGACAGTAGTATTAATTAGTATGAATGCTACTTTGTATAGTAGGTTAACTTTGACTACCAGTACTGATTCAAACACATTACCGGACTTAAATTAAACACATTTAAACTTTCTAAAATTAAACACCTGAAAATATTTACTATTTCTATAACTATTTAAATTCATCTCTGAATTAATAAACTATAGCATAAAACAATTTAATATCATAAATATGGAATAATTAGATATTTGTATACAAAGTTCTTTATAATAAAAAAAAGTGATCTTACTGTGCATGTGCATTATAGTGATAATTAAATAAGAATAACACTGCAATGATAATGTTTGTTGATAATTTCCAGGAACTGATGACTGTTACACAAAGTTTGGGGATTTCTTTATAAACCAGTTTCTTGTGACTATCAAGATATCTTGTGATGATGATGCTGTATTATCAAGTGAGTTGCCAAGATATCTCAAAAAATTATCCCTACAGCTAAAATCAAGCCCATGAACTTACTCGCATAAAACCTACTATACTTCAGTTACAACTTAGATGAAATTTCTAGTGTTGCCAAAAAAAGATTATTATGCAGAATCAAACAAATATAAAAGGGAAGACAGTAACGTTAATGGTTGCCATTAGTGGACCTAAGATGCAAAATAAGTTAAAAAGATTAGTACTTTTTCCTGTTTTTTATTTAGAATATTATGTATATATTTAATAAATAAATAATGTGTATATTCAAAATTAATTTTTATTACAATAATGAGATTAGAAGTACACTTTTATAACATTATTTATGTAAATGTATTTTTTTTAGCAGTAATAATATTTAATCTTTTTTTGTTGTTGTTGTTGGTTACAATCTATAACTCATTATTTTCAAGATTATTTATTATTTTTACAAATACATACATATAAAATGCAATAAAGTATTTTTATTTTTCCATAAACATGCACTAACAGATTGAAAAAAAAAAAATTTTTTTAATAGAAAAACTTCACATCAAAAGTTATATAGGTAACATGTAAACGTTTATAAAATCCTATAAATAATGGAAAAAAAGTTACTATCAATTCAATATATATATAAGGGCTTTGTGGAGTGATGACTAATAATCCAGCTACTATTCTAATAATTGAATTTAAATTGGAGAAAAAGTTTAGAATTATTTTTAAATATTTGAAGATTTCCCAACATGTTCAGGTTTTTTTAAGATACAGCTTTTAACCAATTCAGTTAACAATTTAAATAGTACTCAAAAATATAAATTATTTATTTTTAGAGAAAGGAAAAGAAAAAAAAACCTAAAAATTCTTATCAATATTTTCTTCAGTAAATATATATATACAATCAAATGGTTATTTCTCAGGAATTCATAAGAAATTTGAGCAACCAAAATGGAATAAAGCCATAATCCAAAAATCGTAAGTTACAGAATTTGCCACTTCTTATGATAATAAAAAGGTTTTTGATCAATAGAGTTACTTAAAACTTTTATTTTTTACATCAATATATATATAATCGATAAAGCAAGTCATATATAACATGTCATTGCTTTTAAAAAGTTTGTATTTACAAATATATAATATAGAGAGTGTACCAAAGAAAATATTTAAATATTTTCTTTTACTGCACTTATTAAATAAGAGCTTGGTTGAGCTATTGGTACACTGCTATGCTCCCTATATTATATATAGGTAGTGTTCTGATCTATCGTGTCAGCCGCTTGATGGTGTTGATGCTAAGCAAAAACACATTGATATAACGTTCCCGAACCAGCGATTCTATAGAACTACGATTTCCATAAAATTAAAAAATTCAAACAAAATATAAAAATGTAGGCAGACTTTTTGGACTTTATGGGACTGTAATTAATCAGAGACTGGCTTTTTTGTGTGTGTGTGTGTGTGTGTGTGTGTCAATAAAAAATTATGTTACTTTCAAATAACAAATAATAGTACATTAGACTTTTTTGGACAGTAATTCAAACAAAATTTTACAATGAAGGCCGACTTTGACCTTTTTGGGACAGTAATTAACCATAGTGGCATTTTTTTTTATGTGTGTGTGTATAAAAAATTATGTTATTTTTTTTAATAAAAAATATAAGTAAATTTTACCCTTTTTAAGACAGTAATTAATCAGACACTGCATTGGGGGGGGTAAATTAGATTGCAATTTATTCACTAAAGTTAATAATTATATATATAACTATTAGAAACCAATCAACACTTAGACAATCCCAAAATAGATAACAATCAAGAATTTCAAACTGTTGGCAAAGCAATCTCCTTTTAGCAATAGAGGCGGAATCCCACTTCCATTAATGGTCTCATATATTTATAGACATTAAAGATTGCAACTTGCCTACAGAGATTGAAATTATTGATTGAAAGAAGTTTAAATAAACCTACTTAAACAGTAAATATAACCTGTTCAGAATGCAGACTAATAAATAGTCAATTATAACATTACAAATTGCAATTATAATTTTCAAATTGCACCAAAGGTATTACTTAAATAATAAGTGTAATAATGCTCAAGCCTAAATGGGTTTATATATATGCATATATGATATTTGCCACTAGCCAATCCTTTATACTCAAACAGGTAAGTATCCTTTATAAGGCTTCTTAAAAAGACTGGATGTCTAATTACAATAAATTAATGATCATTAGTAACTTACTGCATTAGATTAGACCTACTCTTGCCAACTTAAAAATTTTTCCAAAATGATTTGTTATCCATTTAGATTTTTCAACTTAATTGATTTTGGTTTTGTTTTTATTTTTCTTCTCAGCATTATATTTTTTTCCAAATGAATGTGATTTATTTGAAATATGATGAAAACAAAGACATTTTCAAATGATGAAATTTCAGTAAAATGCAACATAGAACAAAATTTAATCTAAAAAGGCACTTTACTTTCTTGACAGTTTAGTTATAATGCTACTCAAATGGATTAGTTTTTTTTTTCCTATGCTGTTTCTTCAGAATCCAAAATTTGTACCAATAGCAATAACACAAATACCAATACTGTTAATCTGAAACAACAAATGGTTATAAATGATATACTGTTTTAATATGATTTTTCCTCTCTTAATATTTCAACTCGTAAGTAGCATTCTTCATAGATTTTTCTTATTACATCAACTAATCAGTATCTGTTGATAATAATAAATAATTATATGATTAGCTAGGGTTTATAAAATGATTTGAAATATAGCTTTAATTAGTATTTTTTATGTGGGTTTAAAGTAGCCTTCTTCAGAATTAAATCTGGGGATTCTATAATTTGAAAATACTATATTGAACTCAATAATATTAAATATTATTCAAATTATATATGTGAAAGAAATCAGAGAAAACTTATTGGAATAATATTCAACATTGTTAAGCTAGTAAGACTGCATCTTATCACTTTGGTAATAGAATGAATAGGAAATCAATTCAAGAAAATTTAGCTTAAGTTCCAATATTCTATGATTAAATCACAGAAATCAATCTGATATAACTCTCTCAACACCTAATATATGTGTTGAATAAAACAGAATAAAGATAGAGTATTTTTCCCTTAACCTGCTGCTTGTAATAAGTACCACAGTGAATATTTTTTTTGTCATTTGATTGAAGATTCAATTTTCAGAATAATTTCAATTTATACGTAATAAAATTAAAACAATTATATATTTCATAAAGCTAACATAGAATAAAAACAATAAGGTTAAAAACATATCATTATCATTAAACAAAAATTAAAAATAAAGAATTAAAATATTTTTTTAAGTTATTAATTTTGAATTTTTTCATAAATTATTAATTTTGATATATAAGTTTTCACATAAATAATTTTATCAGTAATTTAAATAAATTCTTAAATTTTGATTAAATTGATAAATAATAATAACATTGATCAGTTATTTGTCACTTCTTTTATGAATATTTAATTTTTTAATCCTAGATTGATCAGAAGTAATCTCATTGGATGGTAGAAGTTTTTTTAACAAAATAACTAATAAATTTTGTGTAATAATTTATTTTCAAATATTAATTTAATAGTAACATTAATAAATTATAAATTGAAAGTGCAAATATATATTAAAAACTGTAATGGACAATTTATACACGTCCATTCATACACATTGGCACAATGTGCGATTGGTTTCATAAATTGATAATAAAGTTTTCATTTAATTTTTTTTACATATAACAACAAATAATTTTATTTTCTAGATTTTAAATAATTTATCAAGAAATTTCATTATAATAGAAATGTTATTATTAGAAAAAGCAATTAAGAATGCCCAGAGACCAAACAATATAGAAGAATTGCAGGCTTCCTAGGCCTAATAAATTTTTCTGAAAATTTTTTAAAAGGTAGAGCTCATGTTGTTACTCTAATATATGATTTGCTTCAGAAAAATCAATATTGGATTTGATAAGAACTGCAAGAAAGCACCTTAGCAAATTATTAGTGCATTTTGATAATAACTAGGACATAATATTAACAATGGATGCTTCAGGTTTCAGAACTGGAGCAGTGCTAAGTCAAACACCCAATAGCTTTCATATTCAAACAATGACAAAGACAGAAAGAGATTATAGCCAATTGGACAAAGAAGCATTAGTGACTATAACAGGGGTTAAGTCAAGATTTCTATGGTAGATCTTTTAAAATAATAATTGATCACTGTCCATTATTAGGAATTGTTCAAAGTAAAAAGGTAGCATCACATCATTTGAGTTCTAGATTGCTCCACTGGAATAATTTTTAGTCAGCTTACAATTACCAGCTTCATTTTAAAAAAGTAAATCAAATAAAACAGGCCGAGGCATTATTTCGAAGACTAAACAAAAAAAAGCTGAAAATAATGTTTCAATAAATTATGTGAACCACTGGCAAAACTATTGCAAAATAGACTAAAGTCAATAAGAGCTACCAATCCCTTCTAAGTTGGATTAAGGATGGATGATCCAGAAAATGACTTGGAAGGCTTCATAAGTTCATGTGAAACCTATGAACTTAGATATAACTAACAAGGACTGTACAATAGTTGATTAAGTGCTGATCCCACCATAAAGATGTGCCAAATTCTTAGAAGTACTTCACCATGGTTATCCGGTAATAATTAAAGATAAAGATCTCACTCAAATTTCCGTGAACAGAAATTGGTACATTAAAAAAATATGAAACATGTGAGTCCAAGGCAAAAGTGCCACTCAAAAAATATTATCCATGGCCAACACTGATAAACCGTGGAGTAGAGAACATATAAGCAACGCAGATCCTTTTATGGGCCAAATTTGTATAGTATTAATAGATACTGGTTCAAATTGGGTAGAATACAATTAGTAAAAAATAGTAGTTCAGCTGAAATAATTTGAATCTTTAAAAGATATTTTTGCTTACCATGGTTCACCATAATGGACAACGATTTATATCTGCTGAATTTGAAGCTTTTTAATTGAGTGGGTAAAAATTATGTCTGTATTTACTCTAAATCAAATTGGTTTGATGAAAAAGCGGTCCAGCAGTTAAAAACAAACCGTAAATAAAATAAAATATTGATAGCATGCAAGAGGCAATAAACATTGCAATGCTAAATCAACACATTATTGCATCCACAGCTATGGTAAAGTCACCCACAAAGATACTTTTGGGAACAAAATTGTGAAGTAAATTACCAATAATACTATTGCAGAAAAAAAGTGCAAAAAATATTTACAACCTTGGAGATTGAGTCTGGGTTTGAGGTAATCTCTGCAAATTATGGAGTGAAAGAAAAGTATCAAAAATATTTTTGGACCAGACTGTGGAGATTCAACTTGCTTCAGGAATTTGTTTTTGCAGTCATATTAATGACAACTAAAAAAACTGGGCAAATGCAAAACCAGCCAAAAGTAAAAAAATTTCACATTGCATGCTACCAAATGAAGTCAGATTGCCAGACAGAAATGACACAAATATCAGAGTACAGTAATTAATAAAACAAATAAACAAAATGATAATTCTGTAGTTGCAGAAAACAAATTTGATTCTCCAATTAAATCATCAAAAAATGAAACCCACCATAAAAGACAACCATTTATGCATATATTTAAGAGATTATTTATGGTACTCTGGAGAAAAACAGTTCTCCTGAGTAAGAGGGCATAGTGCTGTGTCCAGGTTAATAAAAAATAAGATATTGTAGATGTGCACTTTAAAAAAAGTAAAAAAAAAAATTTATTTTATTTAAATAAAATTGCAATTATTATACAAGTGCAGAATTTTCTATTTTCTATTATGGAGAAAAAGCTATTGCCTAGCAATCATTTATCATCTAGACAATAATCTAAAAATAGACGCAGGAAAAGTAGTAATTATGTAACATCTATTATCTCTTGGATGATAATCCAAAAATAGTAACATAAAGGATTTTTGGAATCAATTTCAAAATGTATAAATGATGGTGATTTTATCCGAGGAGCCAGAGCCTAATGCCCACAGAGAAATAACCCAGGAACATGAGGACTTGATGGACTTCGACAAGCCTCCATATTCAGCTATATTCAAATGAAGGTAAGCCTCTGGGCAAAACTATTAGTGTAAGTAATATGTGCTAAACTGTAAATAAATTATATGTATATTTTGTATGATTCTGCTAATAATATAGGATATATTTATACTAAAGAATTGTTTAAATTACTTTGCTCTAGGGATCTCTTTATTTAGTTTAATATGTTTGTTCATTCTCATTTAAACCCATAACTGAAATAACTTGAAAGACCGAACAAGGCAAACTCCAACAATAATTCAAAGACTTATTGCTCACAACTTCATTTATTCCTGTAAAATAATTTCTGAAATTATATATAATTATTGATCATTAAAAAAAAAAAAAAAGTTCTTGTCAAAATCTCTATTAAAAACAGTGAGACAAAAAGTCAAAAGTACATAGCAATAAAAAAAAAAAAAAATTACCAACAAAGTACATTTATTTTTAAAAAAATTTAATAATATTCAAATAATGTCTGCCCAATGTAGCCATAAAAAAAAAATCATAGAATCAATTTTAATCTTTTGAAAATAATCCTAAAAAAACAAAAAACTTATATCATACAAAAAAATACCAACGGGAACAAAATCCATTAAACCTTTAAACATCACATGATCAGCATTTCCTATGTTTACACAAACAGACCTAAACTCTCCATACAATAGTACTACCCAGTGCAAGCCAGAGTAATAATCAATGGATGCAAGGGGATTTGTGAATAAAATCTCTATCTAGTGCTTACTCATCCAATATCCCCAGACTAGTTTCAAAGCTTGACTTTCATCAGTGAGGAGTAGTGCTCTCAGATCTTAGGCTCCTTACTGATGTAAGCCACAAGCTAGACACTAGTCTGGGGATATTGCATGAGTAGGGACTAGATAGGGATGTTATGCACAAATCTTCTTGAATCCATTGATTATTATGGCTTGCATTAGGAGGTACTACTGTATGGAGAGTTTATCTCTTTCGTAACAGCTTGTGTAAGCATAGAGATGGGTGATCATGTGATGTTCAGTAATTAATACCAATCCTGCTAAATAGGATGATGGTGCCTATGGATATTAAAGAACCAAAGACACCAAAATGTATAGATTCTGAACTGGGTTCAAATCTACATGACTATATAAGCGAATGAGCTTGGATTGAAAATATTGTTTTCATTTTGGACTCATAGCTTTACAGTTAATTAAAAAGGTAAAAGAAAACTGCTAGAGGATTATATTAGATCCTAAAATCTAGGTTCAATGCTCTCAGATCCAAGTCTCCTCGTTGATGAAAGTCACAAGCTAGAAACTAGTCTGGGGATATTGGATGAGTGGGCACTAGATAGGGATTTTATGCACAAACTTTCTTGTATCCATTGATTATCCTGGCTTGCACTGAGTGGCACTACATTGTGGAGAGTTTTGGCATCTATTAAACCTATTTGTGAAATTTTATTTTGCTATGAATCTAAAATGAAGATCTCATCATTTATTATCAATTTCCACTAAACTAAATATGCAAGGTCTTATCATAATATTGAATGTCTTTAATATTAATTTATATGTATTGCCTGAAAAAATAATCATAAGAATAACTGTTCAAGTGATGTTCAGATAAACAAGTGGCAGCTTGAAGTCAACAGTTTCATTCAATTAAGTGTTTTTTTTTTTTCTTTCTTCAATAGGAATTAATACAGAAAACTTTAGCTATTGAATCTGCTAAATTGTACAGAATTATGTATTCTCTTCATATTATATATAATGCAGAAAACATTTTAAATTCAGTTCAGTATCTTGCATTAAAGTTTTTATTTTTATAAATAAATTTATTTTAACATAAAACCAAAATAGATCAGAAAAGAACAATTACCCTGTATATTTTATTGCTTATGGCTTTATAACATAACTACTTAGACTGAAATATTATATGCAATATTTTAAAATAAAATAAAAAAAGAGTTGGTTTAAAAAAAACAATTAGAATTAAACATCTAATTAGTATTTGGCTTAGACTTGTTAACAACAAATTAAATAATTACAACCAAGAGACACCAAAAAAAAATGGGTGGACACTATCAGAAAAGTCTTAAAAGAAAATGAAAGAATATTATGTTTTAAATATAATTAAAATGTTAATATCATTATATAATTTAAATCAGGTGTGCCCAATCTTTTAGAACCTAAGAACTAACTTTTTATTTTCCAAATAAATAGTGGTTGATTAAATGGGCAAAAAAAAAGCAAAATGAATCAATTTATAAATGAAATAAACAAATATAGGTAAAATTTTAAACAAATGTATTTAATGTGATGATTGACACTGAATATTATTAGCTATTTTTGAGTAATTTGGTTTGCAATTAGAAACAGCCAAGCATAAACAGTCATCAAGATGATTTCAGTCATACGAATATGATATTTAGATTTTATATAGTTCATATGAAAAAATGATGATTCACATATATATGTGGATGCAAAACATGAATGAAGTCTAAGATGGGCATCTTTCAATAAGATGATTTTCAATGGTAATATATTTCTATATACCAAATTGATCATGCGATTTCAATCTAATGTCATTTTGTAATTCAATTAATTGCATTTCCAAGCTACCTACGTCCATATTAAATACTTCTGCGATTAGTACAGCTTAATTTTATATATTTATTTTAGAAAATAGCAACGTGAAAAATGAAGTGATTGGTCGAAGTTTTTTAAAGTCTGGAAATCGTTGAAATTGCAGAAGAATGTTTTGCAAAATATTTCCAAATTCTTGATAATTACATGTTTATATGTTTGACCAATTTCTTTTCTTAAATTTGTAAAATGTTACAAATCTTTTTTATTAATTTGAAAAATCCGTATTTCCAGTTTCATTTTATATGTATTGATGGAGCTAATTATGTCGGATATTGTATTGTTTTGTCCTTGCAAATCTAGATTTAATTCATTTAATTTAGTTGTTAGATTCGTTAAAAATGATAGCTTTTGCAGCTACACCTTTTTGTGAAGTAAAACAGCACATGGATCTTTTTTTTTTCGACCAGAAAATCTTTTATATGTGGCAACAGCTGCGGAATCTTTCTAAAACATTAACTTTGCTCAACCATCTGATTGAATTATGGAGAACTAAATCATCATAATTTGCATCAATGCTATCAAAAATGACTGAAACAATCTTCTTTGCAGTGCTTTCACCCTAATAGAATTGATTATTTTAATAGCGGTATTCATAACATCTCAAGGTTCAACATTTTACCGCACAATGATTGTTGATGAATTATGCAGTGGTATGAAATAAAATTTAAAAAATCAAAATCTCTCTTACAAAATGCTAAAATCCATTTTCACAACTACTCATAGAAGGAGCATCATCTGTAGTAATGGAAACAAGCTTCTTAAGAAGAAGATTTTCAGATATTATGAAAGCTTTAAAAATATTGTAGATTGTCCACTCCTCTGGTTCGCTTTTTTAAAGATAGGATTTTGAGAAATTCTTCCTTTACAGTCAAATCAGGACATACTAAACTTACAAATATACTAAGCTGGGACATATTGCAACTGTCAATTGACTCATCAAATTGAAGTGAAAACCATGAACTATTTTCAAAATCCTTTTGAAGTTGTGATTTTAAATCCATTGCCATGGTTTCAACTCGTCTTGTTATAGTTTGTCTGGAAAGTTGTAAATCTTGGATAGCATCAACAATCTCCATTTTATTTTTAAAATTGTAAAATAAGTTATCTGCTATAACTAAAAAAGCTCCTTTGAATATCTCACCATCTGCAAAAGGCTTTTTGTGCTTTATAAAAATTCGAGACTCACAGAAAAACGCCACCATTGCCATTGTTGATTTACAACTTTTTTTGAATGAAGATTGCTGTGAATTTAGAGATCTTTTTAATCTTTGCACTTCAGATTTTCTTATTACAGATTAAGAAGGAAAGACTCGATCAAAACTTGAATGAATAGTAGTAAATTGTCTTTTTAGATTACCTCATTTCGGTAAAGCTACTGTAGAATAAACATAAACACTTTTCTTTATACATGATGAATAAAACTCTTCTTCCCAATCATTATAGAAATGATATATTTTTACTTTTTTATTGGTCATTATGGAGGAAAAATCAAATAATTTAATTTTTACCGCAAAATAAGAATTAACAATAAAAATACTCGTATACTATTAAATTAATATGATTTAAGTATCAAAACCACTTTTCACAATGGAAAAAACTTTTTAAAAATTATTTCAAAAAATAAAAATGTCAAAACTAGTCTGCTTACTTAAATGAAAATTTAAAAATAAACGTTTTTTTTTTTTTTGTATTGCCATAACCAAAATAAACATGATGAAATTAAACAATAATAAATTTATTGATAGTTTTCTTCAATTTTTTACAAGCTTATAGTTTTTAAAATTTTAGTTTTAAATTCAAATAAAAAAAGACCAAATTTCAATGGTTGCTTTTCAAAAAATTTTTTTTTTAAATTTTACTTTTTAAAGATAAAATCTTTTTTAAATAAAAGTTTATTTTTGCTTACGCAATTGACTTAAAATTTCTTGAACAATCAACAATGGACACAGCTTTAAACTCATGAGTAAAACAACTTTTGAGATATATTTCTGCTAAGCTAATACTTTAATTGATCCAGGTCATCATCTCTCATATGTCCTCACCATTGTTCTTCAGTATTTATCAATATCAAATTGCTATGATTTAATCTAAAAGTGCCAAATTTCTTCAAGTCAAACATTTGACAACATCCTCTATAGAAATACATTAATAATTAATATTAATCATTTAATAAATTAGATATTATCATATCATTTTTGTTCCAGTTATAACTTTCAAACTTAATTAAAGATTAATATATCATTAATCCAATTTCGTCATTTTTTAACGGTATATAATATCAAAAATAGTTCTAATCATATTCCATTCCCATAATAACCGCCAAAATGCATTTATGCTGAATTATCGCTCTTCACTTGCTAAATTCATCATCTCAAACATATCTTCAGCATTTTTCTTCAGTAAACATATTAATATCAGATTATTATAACATAATCTACAAATGCCAAATTTCTTGGACTCATATATTTGACAATATCCTCTTTAGATAAATATAATAGTTTAGATATTGAAGATGTAATTAAATGGTGTCATAGACCAACTGAAAATTATAGTTCTACCAGAAATGCATATCTTGGGATCATTTATCTTTTTCAGATGTATTGAATTGTATGTTTGACATGTGTGTAAAATATAAATATGTGAACCTACAATTAAGTTAAAAGTTTATATCTGAATTAAAAATATAACAATAATTTCTTACTTAATAAATGATTAGAAATAATTATTAATGTATTATCTAATGAAGATGTTATCAAATGAATGAGTGTGAGAAATTGATCAATTGAGATTATTATAAAAACTTTGTTCTCCAGAATTAAACATAAACAATTCATATAATTAAAGCAATCAATCATTTCTTAAAGTAATATGCTACACATCAGCTGTATTTAAATAACTGATTATATTTCATAGAAATTTTTTCCATAAATATTGTAAGTATAAGAATAAATAGTCAGTTTAAACATAATCATCAAACTTTTATAATACCAAAATTAATTTCACATCAATAAAAATGTTTTCATAAAAAACAACAGCTTCAGAACAAAATATAGAAACTTCATGTGTGTAATTGTTTGTTCACATCCTCAATTATTTGTAGAAACAGCTATAAGTAAACAACATACCCAGACATCTTCAATCTAGTACAATTTTTTTTTCCCATCCCTTACAGTCATATACTCATTACGCATTATTTGCTTATTTACCATTTTTTATATATCATGAGGGGAAAAAAACATTTATACAGAGTGTTTTTATATATTAAAAAATGTTTTTGTTTATGATAATGTATTCTATACAGCAGCATTTTTAATGGGTCATGAATATGCACCAAGAAATAAAAACATAAATATTTGATAGCAAAAATCTTTTTACATTTTAAGAAAATATTAATGTTAATAAAAAAATTTAGTAAGTAATATTACCTATGCTTTGTGTAGTTTTCTCAAATTGTAAATTTGAACTTAAATAATGATAATGTTAAATTTCGTGATTATTTTCAAAATGTAATTGTTCAAAAAATTGCAACCAAAAATGCAACTAAAATTAATGCAGCCAAAGCATCAACCAGCGCCAGTAGTGGAAAATTAATGCTTGTGTTTCATATATAAATAAAACTTTATTTGAAAAGAAAACACTTTTTTTTTGGTAATTAACAAAATGTGTTAAACTTTTAAATTAAAAATATGTAGTTTAATTTTAACTCAACGTTTAACTTACAAATTATTTGTTCATTATAAATATTATCAAATTCATCTGAATATATACATATATACAGTACCATGATGATGTAATATCTCTTTTATTTTATATTATAATTTACGTAATAAACATTTGGGTTGCAGAACTATTTCAATGAAGTCTATTGGGTTGTGCGGCAAAAAGGTTGAGAAACGCTGCTATACAGTATAATAAAAATAATAAATGATGAAAAAAATATTATGAAATAATAACTATTACAGAAAAGTCATACTTTAATAAAAAAGATTAATATATGTTTCAAAGCATATTTTATTGATTAAAAAACAATGATTACATAGGTAAGATTGGGCTTACCTAGTAAGCATAAGTCTGTTCCTGTGTCTAAACAGTTCTGTAGGGCATAAGTTTGTTCACAGATATATGAGAGAAAGAGCTTTCTCTTGAGTTCTTTAAGTTGTGTTTTTGCTACTCTTAAGGCATCAAAAGTTGCCTGAATTCAGTTTGTCTAATTTTTTTTTATATATACATTATGTTGATGGACCCTGTCATGTGTGTCCTGCTGGTTTTGGTGTATTGGGTTCTTTTTCTTTTTAGCTGTGTTATTCTGTATCTCTTTTACTGATTTTCAACTATAGTGCTGATTTTAGTTTAAACAGTGACCAAGTTGCAGCAAAAATATCTGGTGGTGCTAGCATGTTATCCCTTTCTTTTATTTTTTCTAGCTTGTGGTGGAAAGTGTTGAGGTTTTGTTTTGCATTGTAGTCAAAATTGAATTTACATCTGGTGTACCAATATGCATACAAGCTAAATGTTGCTGCTCTTATTGTTGGGATTGCATTTTTTTTGTATACCTGGAGAATTTTTGCCATTGTTGTGTCTTTCTGATGGTAGTTATTTATCATTATTTGTCTTACCTTTTCCAAGCCCAGACAATCGTTTAGAAAATGAAGTTGTGTTTCTTCTTCTCTTTGGCACAATCTGCACAGTGGGTCTATTTTCGTAAAGAACCTTTTAAAATGGATGAAATGTGATGTAGGTAAGGCATTCAGATTTACTTTGACTATGAAGTCAAAGAATTTAGGCTCCAGGTACCAATTTTTATATTTTTTTAGGAGCTGTGCATTGTTTATTTCAAGGACCATTTTGTTGTTGATATCTTGTTGTGTCTGCTCTATTAGGCTATGTATGTGCCAATATGTGTATTTAATTGGGTTAGACAGGGTTATTTTGTCCCTTTGATTTCTTATGCTGTCTAAAAGTGTGGCTATATAGTTGTCTTTGGGAGGTGGTCGGTCAGTGGGTATTATATCTATTATTTTTTGAATATTTGGAAACTTTGTAAATGTTGTAATCAGCAGGTTTATTATTTTTTGTGTGTAAAAAGTTGAAATTGTATGTAGTCCAAGCCCATTTAGTTTTGTGGGTTGGCTTATTTGCCTCATTGAAATTGCTACCACCTTTTTATTCCAAAGTAGTTTATTGCACATGGAGTTTATTGTTAATATAAATTTTTTGGTAAACTTTATCACTGGTAGGTATTATGTGATTTTTGTCATTATCAGTTGGTTGAAGAGAGCAACCTTTGAGTATAGAGAAAGGTATGATTTAGCAAGTGAGTCTGTGATTCTTTCTGTTTGTGTTAAAATTTTGTCTTGTATTGTTCTTCTCATCTGCCCCATTCCCAAATGAAATGGGAAACCCAGAAACTTATTCAGTTTTCCTTGGTATATTTGTGTGTTGGTTTTCCCAGTAAAAATTGACCACACAGCTGATTTATTAGTATTTATTTTCAGATGAAATTTTGTTGTATAGTCTTCTATTATTTTTTGGAGTATATGTAGTTGTTTCTTTGAAGTTAGAAAAATCGTAACATCATCCATGTAGGCTATACAGGGTATGTAAATATTGGT
Organism: Epiperipatus broadwayi; assembly: GCA_028023455.1. Classification (NCBI taxonomy): domain Eukaryota; kingdom Metazoa; phylum Onychophora; class Udeonychophora; order Euonychophora; family Peripatidae; genus Epiperipatus; species Epiperipatus broadwayi. The sequence continues at coordinate 186,834 of JAQFVV010006346.1, read as the reverse complement.
GTTTGGTATTTGTATTCCTTGTAATTTTTCCTTGATTTTTTCAAGTAGAGGGTTTATGTATAGTGTGAAGAGTAGTGTACTTAGTGGAGATCCCTGGGGGATGGATTGGTTAGGATGGAAAGTGGGTGTTCTTCCATTTAGCGTAATGTGTATCTCCCTATTTAGGAGTAGGTTGCCTATTGTGTATAAGATTGTTCTTGGTATTTTTGTTTTTTTTTAATTGATTGATTAGTTTGTTGATGGGGACAGAGTCAAAGGCACTCTCAAAATCCAATTGTACTACCATGGGCCCATGTTTTTTTCTTTTTATTGTTGAATTTACTATTGTTTTAAAAATTAGAGCTGCTTGGCCTGTTGATGACCCTTTTTTAGCATATTGATGTTCCGATATTATTGGTAAGATGTAGGGCTCTATCTTTTCTTTTAGTACTTTTTCTAAAATTTTGATTCCTAATGGCTCCATTGAAATGGGTCTTAAATTTGTAATTTCTGAGATGGATTCTATTTTTTTCATGAAAGGGACCATTGATATTGGGATTAGACCTTGTATGTTATATAATTTTTGTGAAAGTTGATTTGCTAGTTGACATAATAATTTGTTTGTAAATTGACTTAGACGAGTTAGTACAAATTTTGGGATCCCGGGTGGT
>JAQFVV010006346.1:0-185684 GCA_028023455.1 Epiperipatus broadwayi | reverse complement strand
ATTCTTATAAAAAAATAATAATAAGTAACCTGATGTTTTTTTAGGATAAAAATGTATAAAGATTAAATAGGCAGCCAACTTCTAAAACCTAATTTTTTAGATATTTGGAGACATATACACATATATATACACACAAACATAACCATACATTCATGAAGGAATGAACACATTTATTTTTTATTAATGTAAAAAATAAAATATATACATATACACATATATATACATGAATGTAGATTTTAAATCATGACGTGTGAAATAAAAAAAGAATGTCATTTGACATTAAATTCTAGTAACCACGTTTCTTTTTTTGTTTAAAAGGAAAAAAAAGTAAACCTTGTTAGTTTTGGGAACACGTGGAAAAATATCTAAGCAACAGATTTTTTTTTAGTTGTTGTTGGTTTTCTTGGTGCAACTTCAAATTGCATGTGAGTAAATTCCTTAAGAATATTTTAATTATTATATTAGTTATTAGGATTTCATTTAACACATTAATATTAAGCTATTTAATATTTAGAATTTTATTCATTGTTAAATTAAAATGTTTTGTCCTTTTTTTTGTGTTAAATTGATTGAACTTTAGTTAAATTAAATAAATGCTATTAAAACATCATGTTCATTTAGCTTGTTTTGTTAAAAAATATAGTTGCTCTCTAAATGTTTTCTGGGATAAAATAAAATCAACTAATGTTCAAATAGTTTTAGTAACATTATTTTTAAAAATGGAAGTCTTTATCATGCGTTTCATATGTATATATAAATAAACTGCACCTTAAAAATGGCGTTAAAAGTAACACTATTATAACATAGCTTTAAAAAAAGGTTATGTTTAATAATTTACATCTTATTGCAGTAAATCTAAAAATGCTTTTTTGCTAATTGAATATCAGGGTTTTCTATCTCTAGGTGTGTTAAAGTATTTTTAATTAGGAGGATCGTGTTATTAGTGTCTTATATATATATTGTTTAAATCGCGTGGAAAAATCATTATGGAATGAAATATAGCTTTTAAAATCATTTTACAGAAAATTAAATTCGTCATAGAATTATAATACTTGAGAACATCAACATGATTTAATAACTGAAGAAAGAAGAAACATTATCTGCTAAAAGAATACAGAAACTGCTCTTAAATTTAAAATATTACCTACTGTTTTTAAAAAGTTTAAAATTTAATTATATTTATGTTTCAATTTTTTTTTTTTAATCTTAATGCTGAGGTTGGGTTGTATTTTTTCTCCTCTTTTATTCAGAAGTCACTTCTTAAACATTTTTTTAAAAACAAAGAAGACATTTGTTTGGAATTTTATAAGGTGAGAGATGTAACTCAAACTATACATCAAGCATATTACATATATATAACTTGTAAATAAAATATTATCATAGTGAAGGTTTAAATTAAACTGGACAATGACTCAAAACAAAGGTAAAGATTTACAAATATTTACATTTATTGAATAAAATTAATACATTAAAATCAAACTATTAATAAGTAATATATAATATTTTCTTAACTATACAAACATAATTAACATTCATGTGGACACAACGCTTGAGGGTACATTTAAAGGACCCTAACAGTGATAATGTACATTAGTAATATAATTTTATATTTAAATAATTAATACATTATTACTTAAATTATGCATATTTTATAATTCTTATTTCAACCCATATTTTTAATATTTAAATTACAGCTAGTCTTATTATTGTAGAGATAAGTGTCTTTTATAATAATCATGTATATATTCTATTGATTTACAAATGTATTATAACTTCTAAGCACCAATCTATTGTATCTTTAGTATTTAGAAGTTCAAATATTTGTTTCTCTAGTCTCAGATTATCAGCATCATTCATTCTTCTCTACCCAGAATAGCTATTATCCCATACTAGATTTAATTTAGTATTAGCAATAGCCATTAAGGATCTATATAGAGGTCACATTATTGCCATCCTATTTCATTCCATCCTTGAGCAGTTAAAACCAAATGCTACACTGGTAGAACCAGAGTAGCCATCAGGACCTATCAAGTAGAAGGCTCTAGAGTGCTTACTATCTAAAGGGTTTTACAGTCAGTTACATATTTTGGCAACCCAAACATTTGGGGCATCAATTAATTAAATATACCTATATAGACTCCCAGTACATTTGGTCAATTTTTCTTTTGTGCTTAGCGTTTTGGGCCTGAAATGTAAGTTGACCACAGATACAAACTGTCACTATTTGTTTTTGACACCATCAACAATTCTGTCCATTATAGAATAATTGTTGTAATAATGTAATTACACACAATAATGAATTATAATGATGATGATATATTTTATGAATAATGATAAAAGTATCACTGCAAACCATTTAATGTAGCATTATTGACAACCACTTGTAAAAAAATATGGACATTCTAACTTCATAAAAGAGAAAAGAAATTCAAAAAATTAAAGTTGAGTTTTATAATGACCATGTAAACTACTCCTGAAACACAGTGCATTTAATGTTGTTTTTAATCTTCTGTTGAAGACTTTTTTCTGAAAGATTGTAACATTTTATTTTAATTGTAGCTATCCAATATTTTTAGCTGTATAATGTGTAGATAGGAATTACCCATGAATGCCATACTTAATTTAAGTTCACTGTAAAATACTTTTTTTAGAAGGTTTGTTATTCTAATCCAACAATGAATTGTCCTTACAGTTGTAGATTCATTATCCCATCTGACTGCACTGAAGTCTTCATTTTATTGCCAGTCATATTTTCAAAATTTTCTTTAAATAGAAGTAGTAGGAAGGGGTGTTCATGTTTTATGTCAGTACAATAAATTTGTCGCAATAACAACCCTAAATTTTCTTCTCATTTAGTTAAAGTAATTATATATTACTATGGTAAACAATCTGTTGAAATCTATTTGGCATTTTAACATATTTTCTCTAACTAAAAACTTAGCAATATATTTTAACTCATTTTTATTCTCAAGTTAATAATCAGTTAACAGTTGTTGAAGGTTTTTTTTCTATCACTTGCTGATAAAACATTCAAAATGCTGGTCACATTCTTATAAATTATGTTTTGAATGGGAAATAATAATACAGCAAGCTAAATCTAGAAACTAAGAAATTGTTTTTGATTTTGCTTTTAATGAAGTCAAATATATAAATAAGGGAATTATAAACTCTCGTCAAATAGCATTTGATTAGCCTTGTGAGTGTTGTCTTCTCCATCACTGCTTCTCTTTAGAAGTTTACTAGAGAAACTTTTGCTTGCATTAGTCTATTTAAAGAGTGTTTAATCATATTTTATAAGTAATTAGTTTTTATTTATCTTAGATGTATATTTCTGGCTTTTGCTTTTAATCACAGTAACAAATTTATGGTACATATAACACATAGAATTTGTGTGAAAATTATCATTAGCTGTTCTATAGCTCTAATGGATGAAATAGCACTAGACAAAACATTTAAGTTTCTTATCACTTGATACAGTTTTTTTTTTTTCCTGACATGGAGTAAAAACTTTAACTCATGAGTTTTCAATGTTCAGAAACAGCATTTATCTGTGCAGTATTTTATTAATATTGGACTTTATAAATAACACTTGGAATATTTGTAGTAAAATATTTTATTAGGTGGCAAAAAGTGAGTATTTTTTTTTACATAAATCAGAATGTATATTTGAAAGAATGTTCATATGTTGTTTGATTGTGATTAATGTTTTTATGCAGAGTTCTAAATATTTCTTATTTAATTTTATTTGTTATGTATATTAAAGTAGATTTTATTTAAAGATTACTAATTGTTTTAGATGAGATTTTGATGTTTATTTTGTTTAATTGATGCGTATGTATTAAATTGTGCAGTTATTGGTGTTATTTCATTGTCACATATTAATTAAGTTTGATAGGCAAATATATATTCTTATCTATTGGATTACTTGGAAAATTACTATAGTTCAGTGGTTTTCAGATTTTTTTAAGCTTTTATTTTGATTGCATGTTAATCTGCAGGATTATATTTAATGTTAAGAGATCAATTACAATTATAATTGCAAGGTTAGATGTTCGATAGATCTTGTGACTTTGATAAGGTTGAGCACAATATTTGTGTTTAATTGACTAATCTGAGTTTTTTTTTTTATACTTTATTTAGCTGAGAATCAATTCAGTTATTTTTAGTTGTTGGAATCAATTACTCTACTACTGAGCTAAATCTCAAATAACATTAAGCTTTATAAAATTTATATATAAATGCAATTATGTTGTAACGGTTATCACATTTGTTTTCATGCTCAATGATCTACATTTGAATCCAGGTAATAGATAGATATTTTTTCAAACAATTTAAATTTTTTTTTTCATTTTTACTTAACTGATGTTTACCAATGTAACAAACTAATCTGGTTATTTTATTAATTGGTTGCTATTATCTTAGTTATTACATAGATAAGATTGGAGGGGGGTGATGGATGGGACTATAAGAAACTTCATTTATTGTGATAACTTATGTATGTGCGTGTTTCTTAATGATTAAGGATATTTTATTATTTTACAATGCAAATCCATATTTGAGGTGCATTTTATTATATCAATTAATTATGTTAAGAGGATGATATAAACTATGCACGAAAACGATTAAATTATCACTTGCACAGCTGCTCTAACTAGGTTTCAGGAGAGAATGTAATTATATTTGCAAATATACTCAGTAACATATATAACTACGTATGAAAATATTTAATAAAATTAATTACGTTTATAAATGCAAAACTTAGAAATAAGTATCTGATTAAATTTAATAATCAAAATATTTAATTAAAAATGTCTTTTTTGATTATAGAATAAAGCTTTTAATTTGTCTTTTTTTGGTATTAAATATTTTACTGTGTTTGTATTTAGGTTATAACATTACAGTAATAAGTATCTAATGTAAAGAACAATTTATTTAATGTAGTATAACATATTTTTAGGCAGAACTTCAAGCATTGCCTAATAATCTTGAAGGTGAAACATTTAGCCATATATTTGGGACAAATACATCAAGGTAAAAGTTTGTTTAATACTTATATAGATCATTATTTTATATTATAATCAATTCATATCTAGATAAGAATTCTTTTTTTATCTCTATAATTACATCTTTTTTTTAAAATCCTAATTATTTATTTTCAGCAATTTTAAATATAGGCTATATATTTGAGAAAACGTACTGTTGTTAGTATTCAGTCTCCATGTATGTGATTAAATATAATTGTAAAAGTCTACTATCTTGGAAGAATCTTTGAATTCTTCAAATTTTATGAAATAATATATATATATAATTTATTAATAAACTCTTTTTGCAATTTTTTTTTTTTTCAGAGTTTAATTATTATTTTTTCAAATGATTTTTTTCATTATCTAGCAGTCTTCTTCAGAGCGAGAATTGATAATAGACTACTGATTATTTACTATTCATTTGTATTTAATATTGTCATTTTAATTCTCACTAATGACTGCTAATCAAGTGAAATGTCAGGAAAAGGAAGCATTAGAACATTGTTTAAAAAAAAATGCTAAAAAGTTTATTAATATTTATTTTCCAATAATGTTATACTCAATAATTAAATCATTAGACATGGTTGTTTAAATTGTGATATTATAGGAAGTAAAAAAAATAAATAATAATCATGTGGTATTTGAGCATCGATGTGAGAGGCTGACAATATCACCTTTATTTAATTGATCAAAGTACAAAGTATTTTTTTTTTTAAAAACTTTTTCAGCCGGAATTAGTCTGCTACTGCACTCGCCTAGAATTTGAAGAAGTTTCTGAATTATCTTTGAACTAGATAAAGAAAAAAAAGCTGGCTTCTTGATTGAAACTGTTGGGTTTAGTCTGTTGTTTTGGTGTTTGAATATCATGAGATCTTTCAAGATGGGGGGGGGGTTAAATAGTAACTATAATTTGCTGTTGCCGAGTTGTTTTATTATTTCCAATAATTGGATTTTTACATCAATGAATAGCCATCAAAAACAGTCTCTGCTTACTCATTTATAATTCTTAGTCTTTGCAAGATCTTTATTATAACTTTAGTTTAATAGCAATCAATATTGTATTGCTTATTATTGTGATTTTAGATTTCTCTTCTTATGAGTAGTTAATTATGGTTTTGTAATCTGTCCAACTTAAAAGATTAGTAGATTTTTCTGTATCATCAATTGATAGCTTCAATCCTTTAATATTACTGCATATGGTTTTTTTTTCGTGTTATGTCAGCCCAACCTGCAAAAATTGTGATTATTTGCAATTATAGTTGATTATCTGAACATATGCAACAATTTGTGATAGCAATAACATAATTTTGCAGACATTTTGTATATTTTTTAATTTGTCTAATCATATTTAGACAAAATTGCACTAACAGTTTTGATTATTTTCAAGTATATATATATAAGCCAATAAAAACCCTGTAATGCCATAAAGCTTAAAATAAAATAAGTTATATACAACCTATATAATTTGTATTAATCTTGCATTTTAATTACAGTGATAGTCTTTTCTGGGATAACAAATGGAGCTATTTCTGATGATTTGTTGGTTTATAGTATTGAATTATATTATTTCTTTACCTGATTTCAGGCAAGTTCTGTGTCTTTTTATGGCGTCTGAAGCTCTGCATAGTTCTTTTTAATTCTAATTATTATCTACCAAACATATTATTTTCAGATTTATTTTTATGAAGTAATTAATAGTTCAGTTTAAAAAGCAGAATTCTTTTAATCTGTTTTAATATATTGCAAAGTCACTTAATATAAGAAATTATTCCCTTTCATTTAATTAATAATCTTATTCTGGTTTTTTTTTTCATTTCTTTTCTGAAGTGCAAAGTAACTTAATTCCTTGAATAAATAAACTAATTAAAAATATATTATTACATATATAAAAACCATATTTACATTAGCCAACTCTGGTTTTTACAAGCTTATGTTGTTTTAATTAATTAACGTTGGTTTTTTCTTTTCTTATTATCTCTTAAAAAAAAAGAACATTTTTAAAATCAAAATATAATTAAAGAATTATACTGGTTTTGATAATTAAAAAAATATATATATAACTACAGAGAAATTTTTTAATAATTAGAATAGGAGTGACATTTTTAGTTAAGGAAAAAGGAATGAAATAACCTTTTGTAAAACTAGAAAATATTGTTCATGGTTTAATGCTGTTATGTCTGAGTTAATATGTGATTAGATGGATACAAGATTATTAAAATGAATAAAATAAGGGACAAGTTAAAGAATTAGACTTCAGTATCTGGTTTAGTCAGCAGTCATTCTTGATGCTGCAGTTATGTGAAGAAAACAGCAGTAGCAGTTCAACTATGAAGAGCAAAATGAGAAGTTAAGTTTTAGTCAAGTAAGAATAACAGCTACTAATTATTAAAAAAATGATTTTGAAACTGATTTGAAGAAAATCATGCACTAAGTTTTAGCTAAAAGTTAAATCACTAAACTTAGCATGTGGCTTGTTTATTAGAAAAAAAGATGTAAAAGAAGAATATTCCTGAGAGAAATCTGCAAGTAGTCTTGTGTTTTACCCAAAAGCATGGCAATCTCAGTTTGTGTTTTGCAAATTATTACATTGGAAAATGGATAAATTCAGTCTGTACTAACCTGAAAATTATTATATTGTATAATGGATAAATTTAATTATTTACCAATCCTGGAAATGCGTGTTAATGGAGAAATTATATAATGGAAATTTGAACCTATAAAGAAAAAGTTAATTGGAGAAACATAAGAATGAAATCATGATAAAATAAAGTTAAAAATTGATGTGCGCATCTTCATTTACACATTTTCATTTATATAGCTACATTTCTAAATATTTTTTTTATCTGTAATAATTATTAGTAAAAAATAATATTGATTTAAGGTTTTTTGTTGAAACATTTTTATTTATTTAATTTATTTTCCTTCCAAAATTTATAAACAGGTATGGGACTTTCCCATCTTCATAAGACATGGGGGAAAAGATTTTAGAAAATCTTATATTTTGATCATTATTATGAAATGTTGTTTTTCAGTTTTAATCATTGAAAAGAGGAAATAACTTAATCAAATGTCATTTAATCTAATAATAAGAATCAACCATTTAATCTTGTTTACTATATGAAATTATTTTTCGATAAATATGTATTAGATTTGGAATGATCATATTATCATATCTTTTCTGAATTTATTAATTTATTAGTTAATTTTATTAAATAATTGTTAAAAAAAAAGTTAATATCTTTATTCATCCAGTTATCTATTTTAAGAATTGATAATGTGTTTGGCTTTATTTCTTTATAGCATGATGGTTTAAAGGATTTGTAGTTCACCCCAATAAAACTATTTTAGTTAAGATAGATTAAGTATATACGTTTATATTTTCTTTTATTCACAATCACAGGCTCTCGGGTCCTTGGGATCTTGATTTAGTACTAGAGCAATAAAGATGCATTTCTACTTCAGGTTATATGTTTGTGTTTGAACATTGAGATGGGTCCCTGGATGGTGTAAAGGGTCAAGATCACCTTTAAAGTCTATTAAGTGCACTTCAGATTATAAATTAGTTTATAGTTGACCTGCCCACTCTAGCCAGAACATTGAGGATGATCAGCATGTATCAGGGTCTCAGTATTTGTTTCTATTAGATGGCTACTTTACCACTTAAATATGTGCATCCAGATGGTTGTTTATATTTTGTCTTAAATTTGGCAGTAACTAGATAATAAATCTTCTTTTTGATATTGAATCTCTTAAGAGATGACTGTTGATTACTCATGTTTAATGCTGGTAATGTAAATTATAATTATTAGTATAACTATTTTATTCTATGCTGATTCTCTCATGCTCATTCTATTTTTGTTAATTCAGTGTTAATTGATGATGACTATTTATTTTATGGGAAGGATAATGTTTTTCCATCTCCCCACGTCATCTCTTTTTTCCATTCATTAAATATATGTATTTAATATAATTAAAAGTATGTTACTGCAAATATAAAAGTATCTTATATATATACATTTCTCTTTGTGTGCTAATTATAATTTCAAACTTTGACTAATTTGTTTATAATTATTATCGTAACTGAGATGGAGTTTATCTCCAGTATCCAGACTAAGATTTTGTATTCTTTTTAGTTGTGATTGAATATTCTTCTGGCGTTAACTGTCTTGTAATATGTTATGTGTTTGTGTATATATATATAAATATAAGATATCTAGGTCATTTGTATGTAAGTTATAGAAGTATTATATAGACATTTTCATTATGTCACATCTACAATTTCCATCCAATAAAAATAAAAATTAAAAATTTTAAAAATGTGAAAGATGATGGGAGAGGGGGATGATCAATCCATTATAAAATTAATAGTTTGTTTATTTATTTAGGATATGAATTTTTTTTTTTTAAGTTTATTTATTACAAAAATATAAAGAAACTTATAGAAATTCCAGCAAGAAGATAGATTCACTAATGGCTTTATTAAGTTCAGTCTACTCTGTCATTATAATCATAGATTTGACAGTCATTAACCATATGATTTACCATTTGTCTTTGATCATATTTCATAAGTGACTGTCAAAGTCTGTTTATGAAGCAGATTTTCACAATAATTATGGATTGCCCTGAATAGGTTGATGAGAGTTTATAATGTCACATTCAGTTAGTTGGACAATTGGATCTTGAAAAAAATTGTTCTGTAATCTCATAAAAAGATAATTTTTTAATTGATAATTCTTTAGTTTCAAATTTTGGGTAGAATTAGTATATGAAACTAATGTTTTCCACATTAAAACCAGGCATCATCATGAAATTTCTGGTTAAAGTAGCATATTACAAACCATAATAGGTATTCTGATCAATCGGCTTTAAAATTTTTTTCTAAATGGGTTAAGGTTGTAAATATAATCTCATTTGTTGACACAGTTTGGTTTCTTAAGAATTTCTGGTTTTTTGGTTTTTTTCTTAATGGAAAGTCTCATATCTGGATATTGAATCATCAGTACTCATAACATAGAGGAGAGTATTACTTAAGAAACCAGACTGTATTTAACAATTTTTCATTTGAAATTTTTTTTAAAAAACCCATTAATTAAAATATCTTAATTTTATATCAGATTTTTTAGTTTATTGTGCTCACTCCACCCCTCTTTTCATATTTTTAAAAATTTCTGTTTTTGTTTTTATTGGGTTGACTTTTAAGCTTGTTCATCATGTTGCTTGCAGTATCTCTGCAGCAAATTTTAAAATAACATTCCTTCTCCACTTGATTGTTGATTAATTGCAGATGAAATCCAGCTAAATTATTGAGTAATAGAACTATTAATTATACAGGGAATATATTTTTTATATTTGTTTCGTGTGATTTTGATATATATATATGATTATATGAATAAAAGTCATTTTATAATTTTATAAGTTTTTTATGCAAAAAAAAAATTCTAGCTATATATTATATAGTGAAGCTTAAGTCTATTTACATATTATTAATAAAAATAATATTTGAATGCTTATTGTTTTTTTTTTTTTAATATTTTTTTTTTTAGTTTAGAAATTTTGCTTTTAGATCGTAAAATCAAAGGCCCGTGTTGGCTGAACATAAAATGTCCTCGTAAGTTGTTTTAAAAAATTATTCTTGAAGTTTTTAAAAGTTTATTTTAAATAATCATTTCAAATATGTTTTTAAAAATGTAAATGCATGATCATGATATTGTCTTTTTGAATTTTACTTAGTATTTTGATGTTAATATCATCCTAGTTTTTGATAGTATTCTTGAATTTTGAAATAATTTTTTCATTATTAATTTTTTCTACCTGCTGTTAACACTGCTTTCATTCTTGTTATAATTATTAAACCTATTTTATTTCTGATATAGCTATGGTTTACTATTTCTCTGCTTATAGTTATTTACTGTAATTTTTTTTATTTCTGACTTTCTGCTATTATGATAATAATAAGATGATCGCACTGCCAACTTTTCAACTTTTTAATCAATTTATGCTGAAAGAATAAACATTATATACAAAATTAATAGATTTCTACATATTTATACTAGAAATGACATATACTCTTACGCTTATAGTACATATAAGTAAAGAAAAATTAGAAAAAAAAAGCATTGTTAAAGGATAAACAAAAAAAAAATAATTAAAAACATTAAATATGAATTGAAAGTAAAATAAATCTTAGACCATTTTTTTAAAATTTTCTTTTGACTACAGATGTAAACTTTAAATCCTATTAAAGATTATTATATACTCTTTCATAAGAATTATTTTAATTTTAATCAATTATCTTACATTATTCATGCATATATAATCTTATATCTTACTTAATTATTTCTTTGGTGTTATTTTTTTGCAAGAACACAGTTAAGGACATCAGAAAAATATACAAATGCTTTCTAATATGCATTTTAATTAGAATAGGTCTTTACCCATTAGGCTTACCCATAGCTACTCCTTTCCAAATCTAACTCATGAGGCTGTTCTGATCAAAATGCATATTAATAGCTATTTATACATTTTTTAGCAAAGTCTATAACATTGGATTTGAAATTAAATGTAATGGTAATAATTTGTAGAAGTAAAACTGATATGGATGTGTGAAGCATATAATGCAGAGCTGTAATTATTAAAATTTGGAAAGCACTTGTTAAGTGGTTAGGGAAGATTTGGAATTATAAAAATGAAATGTAAATAAAAATTTTTTTTAGAATGTTATAAGAATAAAAAATATACAGAGTGTCAAAGAATAGATAACATTAGAGGGAATTGATTATTTGGAGCAAATAAAGGAACTCTGAATACCATCAGTGAAGACAAAGAAGATGGAATAAGAATTTATATGATGTATGTGGTTTATGTGGAAATAGTAGAGAGAATATAAAACATGTTTGAAATGTGGAATGATGAAAGGAAACAATAAATTATACTGGAGAATGGGAGGAACATAAAGATGAAAGAAATCTGAAGAGAGAGGTTTTTTTTGTCTTTTGGTTTAGGTTTTTATGCTGAAAAATAAGAAAAATTGATGAGATATTACAACTGATGAAAACAGATTTTTTTTAAAAGTGAGATATGAGAGAAAAAAAGGAATATTATCAATAGTGTATGAATGATTTGAAAATAGATTGAAATGGAGTAATAGATTAATGTCAGAGTTAGAACATGTTTAACAGTTTTTAAGCATATGATTTTCTATGTACAGAACTTTCTAACTTTAAAAAGTTTTTTTACTTTATCACATTTTTCTTTTAAATCATTAATGTAATTGGTTTTTTGAAAAGAAATATTTATTTTATTATTTGTAAAATACAGTGAAATCATGAACTATGCTGGTATCCAAATACACAACTTCAATTCTATTTTAAAAAAAAAAATGTAAACAAACAAACAAAACAAAAAAGTCTTTAAAATTCAATACATTATATGATACTTGAGCAACATTTTCCATTTCTGAGTATCATACGTGATTGTGTTTTTTTTTTTTTTAAAAAAAAATATTTATAAATAAATTTTAAATTATACTGGTGGCCATTTTTTTATCTTGGAGCACCATAAATGATCATGTTCACTAATAAAATTTCTTCAGTTTTTATGGTAGCACATACATTTTATTTTTCCTTTATTATCCTTTCTGGATTAAAGTGCAGTATTTTTTATAATTAAATGTTTTCTAAATGTAATATTAAAAGTTTTCCAAACTTTAAAACATACTTAAAGTTAATACTAACTTAAAAACATCAAAACAATTAGTGAGACCATAGATTCTTGATAATGAGACTAGTCTATTATGTTATGTGAGATAAAAAAAAACCAAAATAATATTCAGAGGTTCTTTAATTGCAATGAAAGTCAGACATTTTTCTGTTTACTTTATTTAAAAAATAAAAATATGATACTAATAAGTTTATCTTCCTTATTTTTTTCAGTGAATGAAAAATATTTGTAAAAGTATCACCTCAATTTATTAATAATTATATTATGCAATTACATTTTGACACTTTGCCATTTTAAATATTAATGTAAAAAATATTAAAATAGAATTTAAATATAAAATTTAGTAAAATTTATTGTACCAAGTTTATTTTCAAAGTTTTTGCGTCATATTTATTCATGGTTATTATTTTGTAAAAAAATTATTTATACTATAATTTTAATTTATATATGCATATTATACATATTAAAAAACATCTGTTATATTTATGTGTGTGTTGAAAAGTACTGCATCCTTGCAGTTTAATAAACAATATATATTATAATCAAAGTTTATCAACAAAACTTGAGCTCTTATATTTTATGTACATCAGGGGGAACTTGGAACAAAATATAGGCTATCTCACTGTCCAACTGTAATCATTTGTAGTGAATGTTTTTTTATACTCATGTTGAGTAATTTATTTGGAAATTTTGCATGGGTTAGATTTTATCACAATCATGTCCATCTTTGAAGTAATGCTGCTCTGATTATTATTAATTATGATTTATTTTTCATTTTGATCTTGGCAGTATCTGTGTTTTTTTTTTAATCAGCAATATTATTTTCATAGCATCTCAGTATTGTAATAGTATCTCTCTTATGACTGTTTCTATTTTTGTATTTGAAATATTTTGTATTTTTGTTTAAAACATATGATGTGATATAAAAATGGCTTCTCAGATAAATGAAAGTCAAAAGGGTACTAATCGGCAGGCCAGGCTAGCTGCATGGTGGCGTTGTTTCTCTGCTAAAAACCCAGAAATATGCTGTTTACATGGCCCAATATTTCTGTGCTTTTGCAGAGAAACTTACAGCCTATAGCTGCTCGGCCCAATATTTCTGTGCTTTTCAAGAGAAGCTTATGGCCTATAGCCACTGCAGGCGTATATGGCATTGCACACCAATATTACGGCCCACTAATGTGCTCCGCAATACTATGCAAATACGCACACTTAATGGATCGCTATTGCATAATGCGAGGGTGTAGGGAATTCAACTGGCCATGACTGTTGTAATGTGCATTCGCATTAAAGATCTTAACCCCTATCCGACATAAAAGACCATCACCGGGTTTCCCTACAAATTTTGGAAGATGAAAAAAATTGCAAAAGGTGATGGCCAAGCACCTTTTCCCAGAACTCATGCGAAAAATCACATAAATTACGAGACAAATAAAATGTCTGAGGTTGCACGTAGTTTTGAAAATCATAAGCTTGGTTTGATCAGTGATGACAAATTATTTGTCAACCCCACCCCACCCAAAAAACATTAAAATAAGATCAAAACTTTTGTCTTTTTTTTTTGTTTAAAAAATACGGTGACTTTTTTTGGGGCTGTACGCCGATTTTTGTTTTGCCTTGATTTGTATACCACTGATAAATTAAAACTTTTCTTTTTAAAACCAATTTTTATTACCTTTTTTTAAAAATAATAACAAACCCAAAATAACTTTTGTCTTTATCTTTTGTCTCGGTGATGATGAAATATTTCTCCCCATCTTCCCCCAAAAAAGTTAAAATAAAATCAAAACTTTTGACTTTTTCAACTTTCATTGTCTTTTTTTTTTGTTAAAAAATATTGTAACTTTTTTTTTGGCTATACGGCGATTTTTGTTTTGCCTTTATTTGTATACTGCTGATATACTAAAACTTTTCTTTTTAAAACCAATTTTTATTACCTTTTTTGTAAAAATAAAAACAAGCCCAAAATAACTTTTGTCTCAGTGATGCCAAAGTATTTCTCCCTATCACCCCACAAAAAATTAAAATAAGATCAAAACTTTGGACTTTTTCAACTTTCGTTTTCTTTTTTGTTTTTAAAATATCATGACTATACAGCAATTTTTTTTGGCTTTATTTGTATTACGCGATGTCTATTTTGCCATTTTTGAAAAGAAATTGTCCAAATATTTGAATCAAATCTTGTATTGTAAATTATTTACAAAAATGTCAAAATATTAGTCAAAAAGTCATATCAAATGTCAAAATCTTCTTTAAAAAAGCGGAGAAAATGTAAAAATATTTTAATAAAAGTCGGAGAAAATGTAGAAATATTTTTAAAATAGTTGGCCCCGGATCGATATAATTGTGTTTTTTTTAGCAGGGAATGAACACCACCAAGCAAAGCAGCTGGCCTGGCCTACCGATTAATACCGTCAAAAGTTTTTATGCATATGCATTATGCCCAGTAATTCTGTTAGCAAAGTTGAAAATTCCTTCATCTATTTCTTGCATTTTAATACAATTTTTTTTTCTAGATTTGATTCACATTTTTGTTTTATCCTACCCCAGTTCCATTATCTTATTCCCCATTTTTCTTACAAAAACTTAAATAAAAAAAAAAAAAAAATCCACAAAATTTTTATCTATTTTATCTCCTTTACTTTTTAATTTCTCCTACTTTCATACAATTTATCTTGGTACTGTTTCAACATCTTATATTCCACAAATAAGCATTCCATATATTCCTGTAATCTGCATAAACTCTATCTACAATATAAATCCTTATTTTATTTTTTGTCTTTTGCTGATATCTAAAACTCCTGCCATTGCATCAAATAGGAATGCACTTTCTTTATGATTATCTTTTAGGTTTTGTATAATTTTTATTTTTACTTTTATTCATATTTGTCTTTCATAACCTTACTTTTTTAACTGACATATGTCTACTTTTCACATCCCTTATAATTATGTATCTGTAATATTTTCTTTACAAATTTATTATAGTTTCAATTTAAATACCTGGAAATAAATTGACTTTGCGTATTGAACATTTCTTGCCTAACACATTTAGTGTCATTTTGCAAAAGCAATATCTAAACCATTTTATTATTATATTTGTTTTGCTAATAATATGATTTTAAAGGTTTTATTTTGACTACTATATTTTGATTTTTTTTTATTACCAAAAATGTATCTCTGTCAATTATTTCTTATAATTTCATTATGTTGTTATTGACATATTAGTTTTAATCATATATTGTTCATGCATTTACTTTTATTATATGTTCTTATCATCATGATGCTCTTAAATGTTATTGCTTTTGCTAAATAATCTGTTCTAATAATTAACTAAGTTAAATCAGTGTTTAGTTAAAGTGGTAATTAGTGATTACAAAGATATGATTAGTAATTATATACAGATAAATTGAGGAAATTAAACCTTGAGCAATGTCTATGGCAATAACTAAGTGTATAAAGACGGAAGAGAAAAATAGCAATATTTGATGCCACTGGAGATTTTTACATTTTGAAAATCTAGTGAAAGACTTTCAGACAAAAGATTGACTAGAATTCTTTATGATTTTGAATTGTACTATAGCATACCAATATAGACCACCAAACATTACATGATCACCATTTCTTATGCTTGCTCCTAATAGTTATTAAAACTGGCAAAACTCTCCATACAGTAGTGTCACTCAGGGCAAGCCAGAGTAATCAATGATGCCAGAAGGCTTTTGCATAAAATCCCTATCTAGAGCCTACTCATCCAATATCCCCAGACTTGTTTCTGGCCTGTGGCCTTCGTCAGTGAGAAGCCTTGGATCTGAGAGCATTGCATCTAGATCTTAGGATCTAATGCAACCCTCCAGCAGCCACCTTTTATCTCTACTTAACTACAAAACTATGAAAATAAAATTGAAAACACACTATTTTTAATCTAAGCTTATTAGTTTATATAGTCATATAGGTCTGAACTCAGTTCAATACCCATACATTTCTGTGTTTTTGATTCTTTAATAACCATAGCCACCATTATCCTACTAGGAAGGATTGGTATTAAACCACCGAACATCACATGATCACCATTTCATATGCTTGCTCATAACTGTTATTAAAACAGGCAAAACTTTCTATACAGTAGTGCCATTCACTGCAAGCCAGAATAATCAATGGATGCCAGAAGGCTTGTGCATAAAATCCCTAGACTATTTTTTATGCTTGCTCATAACTGTTATTAAAACAGGCAAAACTCTCCATACAGTAGTGCCACTCAGTGCAAGCCCGAGTAATCAATGGATGTCAGAAGGCTTATCCATTGATTACTCGGGTTTGCACTGAGTGGCACCACTGTGTGGAGAGTTTTGACTGCTTTAATACCAATATAACTATATATAAAAATCAATTGAAGTAATTTAAAAAATAACTTAAGCCCTGAAACTTTTGATTGCAATTTTGAAGATCTAGTGAAAGATTTCCAAAGAGAAGAAGATTGACTAGTCAGAATGCATTATATTGTAGCATTCTAAAGCAAATCTAGGTAGTTTTATAGCCATGCAGGCCTTTATTATTAATTTATTAATCTTTAAGTTTTTAATATTTAGTACCAGTTAAGCTTATGTATGTCAATAACTTCTTATCGTTATTTATAATATATGAGCCTTTGGGTTATTAAATTGTTATATAATATATCGGCATCTATATTACATGTTGAGCTCATTTCATTAGTATCTACTTACAGCTTATTTCATTAGTATCTACTTACTGTAGAGTTTAATGTTTTCTTTGGTGTTACAACATGACAAAAGAATGACAATCTGAAGTGGAGAATGGATGAGCCAAAGAAACTATGCATAAGACCAAATTAGATATGTCATACCCTGAAAACATATATCTGTGTTGCAAGCATCGATTATCGAATATGACATTAATAGTCCTTTGCATTAGCCTCTATATTTGGAAATAATTAAAAAGCTTTTCATAATGTTCTATACAAAAAACAATACTATTAAAGTAGCCTCTAATAATTTGCTATGGACAAAGGATTTTCGAAATAGCAAGTCATCTTTGTGATCCAGGGAATCTGAAATAGGTATTTCAGTCTTCAGCCACCGAAGACTGAAATATCTATTTCAGTCTTTAGCCACCGAACCATTCAATTTTTATAAAAGAAGTTAGATAAACAGAGGAAAAGCTTCGGGAACACATATTAAATTTTGAAAGAATTGATGAAATGATACCTCTGTGGCAACTCTAGATGAAATCTTTGCAAAGTTTTTGCTACTAAAAACAACATACAAAGAAACAATTAAAATGAGTTTTTTAACTTATGAGCTTGTATTAGACTAATCAAGGAATTTTAGAATATCTCAATATTGGATAAAACAGTCATAGATGAAATTGAGAATTACAAGAAATCTTCAAACTATAACCCCAAATGAATTATATGAGTGGAGTTATTTTAAACAATATATATGAATATATGAAGAAATGAAAAGAAAGTAAAAGAAGAAAAATAAGAATATATTTCTGATGAATTATTACGAAGCATTTTTAAAGGGGAAAATAGCCCAGCTTCAATGTAATTTGTTAAGGAAGAATATTGAAAGCTTGAAAAGGTTTTGATTAAACCAAGGCATTGTTAATTGTTAAATAATTGATTGTTCATTATAACAGTAATCTTGAGGTAGTTCTAATAATTGACACATTTAAATATGGGGTAGATATAGTTTGAGCCATTTATTATTCAGTGGAAAAAGTTAATATATTTGTTGATAATCATATCTAGCGCAGAAATACATTATAGCCATCTAGATAAACAGTTAATGGCCATGATTTTTATTGTCAAAAAATTTCATTATTTGTATGATCGATTTTTCAAACTTAAAATGTTATTTAGTATAATTTACAAGAATACTGCAGTTTCTGATTAAATCCCCAATATTATGTTGGGTGAATTTACTACAAGGATGTGATTTTGAATTAGAATATTAAAAGGGAAGTGCAATATAGAATTCTAATTCTATAATAATAAAAACAGCGATGAATGAAATTTGAAAATAATAAATAGCCAAATTCTCCCAAATTGGACAAAAGGTAATCAGAATTGCTAAATGATTATAAATTGCATGATTAGCAAAAGGTAGCACAGTTGAGTGTTTAAAATTCTTTTGAAAATGAGTATGATAGGGATATCCACGTCAACACAAAGATCAGCCTCGTAGCATTTGACCAAGAACTTTTGGGTAGAGGATATGTGTGAAGGTCTGACAAAAATGTGCAAATAGAGGAATATGTTGAACATTGTGAATCATTTCAAATAACGTTACTCCTTCAGAAAATATATAGCTGCACCAGCAATAACTAAATTATGGAGTCAAGCATACATTGGTCACGCTAGATCTATATGGGCCATTTATTCCTTACTGATAGATTAGAGCTTTAAGAGGACAGAATACAAAGTAGTCAAAACAACAGGCTTTGGAAAAATGATCTCAACACTTATTGAGATTTTTCTTGTCATGGATATCCTGACACTCCTCAAAATTTAGTGAAACATGTTCTGATAACTTTATGTCATCCTGAATTAAATGGTTTGGTGGAAAAGTGATTTGACAACTAAAACTAGTATTATTAAAGGTTGGAACTTTTGATGTGCACAAAATCATAAACTAAGTTGTGAATTTTCCAACACCACACAATATCAGTCATCGTAATAAAGAAAATTTTCAGTAAAGATAATGTTTGAAAAAAAACATAAGAACAAACTGATTAAAGATAAACTGAGAACACATTGAAGTAGGAAGTTTGAAATAGAGGATGCTGACATATGAATATGATACAGGATAGAAAAATATTAGATTAAAAAAAAATTTTCAAACTTTTGTCTAAACAGGTAATAGAAGTTAAAACAGGCATATAAATCATCTTCACTGATAGAGAAATGAAAACAATTATACAGAAAATACATAATAAATAG
The DNA here is from genome assembly GCA_028023455.1 of Epiperipatus broadwayi. Taxonomy (NCBI): domain Eukaryota; kingdom Metazoa; phylum Onychophora; class Udeonychophora; order Euonychophora; family Peripatidae; genus Epiperipatus; species Epiperipatus broadwayi. The sequence goes on along the minus strand of JAQFVV010006346.1, from coordinate 165,980 downwards.
AAAGGCCAAAATCAGAGATTATGAAAGCAACAAGTTACTTAATAGTGAGAAATGCAGTGTTTTATGGATGTTGAAGACTCCAAAGAAACAGAAAAGCTTCAGCTTAATTAAAAGATCATGAATAATTTCAAGAAATATAATTTCTAAAGTGGTAGAAGTTGTGATATATATATATATAACTGATACACATGACCACATGCATGTGAAAAAGATAAATGATCTCCAATATATGTATTTTGTGCTGAACCAGCACTCATCAGTTCATCCAGATCATCATCTCCCACACATATATACAATCAGTGCTCAGTTTATATTAAGATAGCATATCTTCAAACTTTAATGGACTAACTTCATTCTTCTCTACTCTCCTACTCTTCAGCCGTTCATATTGAAAATTCGAAGTTGAAAACACTGAAAGCCCTTCTTGATGCCAATATTACTATCATACCCATGTTGACTTTAAGTCACTCTCACCTCTCACATGTATTACCTTTAATACATCCATATATCAATATACAGAGAAACAACAAATCTTCAATTTGTATGGAAATTTTTTAAAAATATTTTTAATAAAAAAGAAGTAATTATTCTCATTTCCAATCTAGTCTATTTTAAATTTCATATTGGATGAAATAATTAATAGTTAAATGATGTGATATATGACCTGCATTCAATTTTCTCTTACCAGGGTTTAGCAATTGCTATTGCCAATCTTATTTTTCAAGGGAAGCATTACTTATCCTTAATGTTATAATTAGATTTTTTTTTAAAAGTAACATTTTTATATTTATACTATTTAAATTTTTTCTAACTTTTTTCGATATAAAGTAATAAAATCGAAATTGTTTATATAATAATTTTTTTTACATAAGAGTGACGAAATCAAACATTTATTTAGTCTAGCTGATCATTGAATATTATATAATTTTAGCTTTCAGAATGCTGTGCTCTGATAATGTTTTTTTTTTTTTTTTGCGCTGGGATGTCTTTATTATATGTTGGACATTAGTAGAATAAAATTTTAAATCAAATTCATTGAGAAATAATGCTATTGTTTGCCAGCATGACCCGACAGTAGTTCAAAGATATTTGGTTATATTATATTTCTGTGAAAGCAATTTTCAAATTAAATCTACAAATAATACAGTTTAAAGTTATGATTGCTATGCCATGGTAGTAAATGTACAGTATTTGTAATAGCTTAAACAGTATGTTGCTCCAAGCTCTGAATAAATTATACAATATGGAAAATTTGCCTTTTGTCATTCAAGTCAAATATCCCACAGAAAATATTTTTTTAAAATTAAATATCAGTAAAGTAAAAGATATATTTTAATTTGTTCTTTGTTTTATATTGTGTGTATATTTATAATAATATATACATTTTTTAGAACTATTGTAATTTTAAAACAGGCATATCTATTGTAAATGTTACACAATTGTTAAAGAAGCAATAATAATGATGGGAAGATCAAAATCAGAAATGTTAAATTTGAATATAAATAATAAATATTAAAATCTGTACTCAGCATTTGATACTAATTACTAGTTTGTTGACTACATCTTTTTATTTTTTTAATTAAAATAACCCAAATAAACATGAAATTCAGCAAGTTTTAGTGATTTAAATAATTGGTTTAAAGCTTAAAAACGAAATTAAATGTTAAATTATCTGAGTGTAATGATTTCATTTAAAGTGTTTGATACACTTCATATTGATTATGCTATAAATACAGAAGTAGCTTTAAATATTTCAATTCACAATGAAAAAGTGGACAAAAATATAAATATTGTAACATTTAATTACAGCAACATGTGTCTTAGGAATGCATGAAGTAGCATTTTGTAATTGTGATAAAGATGATTTTTCTTGAACAAGTAATTATTATGATAAGCTTTTATCATGCTATTTAGATTCTGAAAGCATATTTTTGGAAGTCTATTGAATACAGAATGTTTTAATATGTTCTAGTGGAAATATTCTTAATTATATGCATAATGAAATTAAAAGTGCGTTATTTGTTACAATATCACTTGAAATTATTAATTGTAAGAATATTTCATATTTATCAGCTATGCTTTCATTTTATTTAAGTAGAAAAATGAATGATTTATACAATTTGTATATATTTGCCACAAAAAACATCATCTGCTTTGGCTGAATATGGATGTTTTCCTACATTAAAAAAAAAAATGTTTTAAGAAAATGGCAAAAACTTATAATGGTGCAACAGTAAGGTCTGTGTTTTTATCAAGGCTCCAAGCAAAGACAAAGCAACAGTTATCAGGTCTTTTTCTTCATCGCTATGCTTAGAGATTGTCTTGTTTTGTCTTGAGCTTTGTTGTTCTGCAGAAACTATTAGCAAACTACATAAAGATGTCAAATTTCCATGATAGGTATATGATAGAAGAATTGTTGAAATGCTATTTAAATGTCAGAAAGAATTAATAACAATGCTTGAAATGATTTTAGAAAACTCGTTATAAATAGGACATTGTTGTTTAATATATCATACGTTATTTATATTATTTATATAATTTGAAATGGGTTTTTAAATTTATTTTTTCTGATTATTATTTTTTGACTGATATTCTATACAATACTTTGTAAAGTAAAACTAATGATATCAAATATTATTTATTAAAAATATATTAATTAAAAAAAACTTACTTGTTAGCACAGTCAATTTGAAAATTATTGGGATATGGTAGATAAAATGTCTAAGATATATTTCATAAAAAAAAAAAAAACCCTTAGAATTAAAAATGCAAAGATGTAAAAAAAAAAAAACAACTAAAAGGGATTTTTTTTGAAATTTTAGATAAACTTCCAAGTTATTATTTTTTCAAATTGATTAGTTTAAAAATATTGCACAAAATTTTTAGATATTTATAAAAATTTAAAGCTTGTATGATAAATATTTAAGATTAAAAAATAAATTAATAGACATTTATAAATGTTCCAAATTTAAATTATAATTTCCTACAAATAGTTTTATTTTGCATCTTAATCTTTTATTAGTGTATCTGTAGAAGGATGGTTTTTTAGTGCTGAATAGGATTAAAAATTATGCCCAAAGTATTTCTGGATTAGAGCATTTTTCAAAGCCATCTTTAATATTATTAGTGAAGTCTTTATTAACCAATTTACTTAATAATAGCAAGAAATGTTTTTTAAATGAAATTATTGAAAATTTTGTAAAACAACAAAGAAATTATTCAATTTTTAAGTAAACTGATTTATAAATATTATTTGTAAATAAATATTTAATTAATTACAAAAAAAAAAAGAAGCAAGAATTACTTTCTTTGTTTTCTAATCTCATTATAAACCATAACTGAAAAACTCAAAAACTATGTTTATATATTTTGCTTGTGAATACTGTCACTTTAATCTATTTTTCATATTGTAATTACTATTTTTTATTTCACATATAGATATTTGTATAAATTTATTTTTACATAAACTCTTTAATTCTTAGCTTTATAGCCTTTGGTCAGTTTTTTTTTTTGGTAGCTTTGGAGTCATATTTTCAATAGATTGTTATTTTTTTTTTATATCTAACCATTTTATTTTATTCACATAATCTACAATATTTAATCTTTTCATTATTGATTAGTTTTATTAATCTGCTATGTTTATAGTTTCAATATTTCATGGATAATAGAATGTTTTTCATTCTAAGAGCTTTTTTTACAATGGAATCAGATTGAATGCTTAGATCCTGGAAAATATTTTCTTATGAGTAGTTTTCTTTGATGTTATTATTGTTGTATAATGATATTGCTACTACTAACCTCTGTTTTTCAATTCAAGAAGCAACATTATAAACATGAATAAATTCAATAGATGCTTAAACAATGCAATCTGAATTCTATGAGCAACTGCTAGTTAATTCAACTGATTGTTATTAGTTTCCTTTTACTTTCTAACAACATTTATTTTTCCACAACATGTTTTTTTATTATTATTATGTTAAACAGTATGTTGGATGTTGACCAGATAATAATGCATTTAATGTCATTTTGTGGATAAAGGTGTTAAAGGTGTCAGAGCCATTAATGTTTTAAGAATGGGCTGAAAAAAGGAGTTGCATTTTTGTCCTCAAACTACTTATATTAGTATTAATTTTATACAAATTTTTGTGATTATTTATTTAATTTTTTTCAGAACCTCCGTCTGCTCCAGTCAGTTGGTGTAAAATTGAGGTAATGTATTCATTTTATTGGAGGAAAAAAAAGATAAAGAAATTATATATTTAAAGTACAATAAAAAAAAACAAAAGATGTATATATATAAAACCAATTCTATAATTAATTTTATGTTATATGATGTGATATAGAATGATCTATCTTTAGATGGAAGTTTCTAAGTCTAGGCCATGAACCTAAACAACTTGTTAACCTTATTATGAATGAACACTCTCCATTAGCTCATTGTATTTGGGAATTAGCTCAGATGTTGTAAAATATTCCATTAAAACTGATTTTATTAGCCTTATATTGTCAGCTTAGAATTCAGAATTTGGTTATTATATATAAGATTCTGTATCTTATTTTCACACTGAACTAATAGAGATTGCTTAATTTTTTTATTGTATTTTAAGGATTGGAGTAATAAAATTTAAATATGATAAATAATTTGTTTAAAGAACAACAACAAAGAAATCATGATTAGAGCTGATTAAAGCAACCAAGAGCAATTACTTTTTTTTCTTAAATTTTAGGATGTAGAATAATCTCCTGAGATTCCATTATCAATTCCATTATTTACATTAAGTCTATTTAAAGTTTTGAATCCAGTTTTAATCTATCTGACATTGAGTAACGGTTATGTACCACCACATTTTTTTTTCTTTTTTTTTTTTATTCTCTAAGGAAATTTATTGATATGAATAAGTTAATAACATTAGATTTCAATTATAAATAAAACCCAAATAAATAATTCTGATCACAGAAAATAATTTTTTCAAGATTTATTATATTATAGTAATTAAGAGAAAATACAGGCAAAACATTGAAGAACATAAACAATAAATTTACTATATGATAATTGTAAAATGGTTTTACTAATTTATTAGGAATATCATTGATGCAGGCAAAATGACCAAGATACTAAATCCTGGTCTCTGATTCTAATTTTTGTCAATTTGTAGATAGGATGAATATTCTAATATTAGAGAAAAAGCCTCTTGTCATGCTATTGGTAAATACAGTAAGAAAAGAAGAATGAGAATGGAGAATTGGAATAGTGAGAGTGTTATACATGTTTAAAAGTATAATTGTGAAGGGAGTTTTGTATGATTTTTTCTTTCTTATGGGATAATAGTCAAAAGGCATTTATGGCAGCAATGACCAATTTCGTGGATAGAAATCTATTGGTGGAAAGAACATTCATTTTAATTTTACTGACAAAAATCCAGACCTTTGGTTTAACATGCCAGTGTTTAAATTTTTAAATGATGTTTTTGTTTAGGAAGTTTAGAGTGGGCTTTATATTGGTGTCATTTTGTTTTGTTTTTTTGTTTAGTAAATTATGGACATCCCAATAGTGAATTTTTTGTTTGAATAGTATAAAAAGTTAATAGAATATGAAGAATAATTGATTTTAGTAAGTCATTTAGGAATGTACACACAGTTGGTGGTTAAGTATCTGTGGGAGTGATAGATATGGATTTTCGAGTGTATGGAAAAGTGGAAAGGATCCTGATTTTATTTATTGCCCTTTGTAGAAAGATGATATGAATGCAGAACATAGAAAGCCCATTAAGCTTTGAAGGTTTTTACATAGATCTTGTATTGATAGCTACTAAATTTCTACTTTAGATCAGTTTGGTGCATATGGAGTTAATTTTATTGTTAAATAAGTTAGTGAATTTAATAATAAGGTCTAATAAGAAGTTTTGGAGAAGATGAACATATTAATGTGAGAAATTATGGTATGGATTGAAAAATAAGCGCAAGAGAAAGAATGAGAGTAGGTTCTGTGGAGATTAGGAGTTTCTTCTGAATAAAGTTTTTCATTGAAATAAATATAGGATAGCCAAGGAATTTATCAGATGTAATGGAAGAGAAGAAAATGATTTTTTCTGATAGAATGTTTCAGGCAGATGATTTAGTCATATTAAAACTTAGAAAATAGTCTTTAGTAATTATTGTTCAAGTAGAGCAATTAGTTGGTGTATGCATTGTTTAGAAGGAAGATTAAGGTCAAGATTATCCATGTAGAAGATATGTTTGATGGATTTATTGACAGAAAGTATATTGTTATAAGAAAAGATTGTGTTTTATATTTGAATGAATAGAGGGTTTGATAAAGAGCAAAACACTTCATGAGATCCTTGTATATTGACTTATATGGTGTGCCATTTAGTTACATGGATTTTTATATTTATGAGAAAGTTAGCAAGAATATATAGAATCGATGCAGGAACCTTGTGTTATTTGAGTAGTTCTAGGAGCCTAATTGTTGGAACTGAATTAAAAGATAATGTGATGTCTAGCTGAATTGCAATGGGATCAACCTTTTTAGATTACCAGTGCAAGGTTGCAATATAATGGAAAATAAGAATGAGGAAGACAATAGTTGAAAATTTCTGTAATAGTATCCAGACAAAAGAATGAATATAAATTTAATATAAAAGTAAAATAAGTAGGAATAAAAAGTACTATTCAGTTAGAGAAGGCAAGATGAAACTGTATAGATTTAAGTTAAGATGAAAAATATAATCAATACATGAAAAAGATCAATTCTAGCTCTGACTCATAGTTGCCAACCCACTGACTAATTACCAATTTTATGTGTATTAGAATTCTTAGCCTATTATCTATGTTTTTACTTATTTATTTATTAAGCATCACATGATCACCATCTCTTATACTAGCACATAATTGTTTATAAACAAGGCAAAACTCTCTATACAGTAGTGCCACCCTGTGCCAACCAGAGTAATCAATGGATGCCAGAAGGCTTGTGCATAAAATCCCTATCTAATGCCTACTCATCCAATATCCCCAGACTAGTTTCAGGCTTGTGGCCTTCGTCAGTGAGGAGCTGTAGATCTGAGAGCACTGGACCTAGATCTTAGGATCTAATGCAATCCTCCAGCAACCATCTTTTATCTCTACTTAACTATAAAACTATGAGAATGAAATTGAAAACACAATAATATTTTCAATTTAGCTATATAATATGACTATATAAGCTATTGAGTTTAATTGAAAATATTGTTGTGTTTTCAATTTCATTCTCATAGTTTTATAGTGAAGTAGAGATAAAGGGTAGTTGCTGGAGGGTTGCATTAGATCCTAAGATCTAGGTGCAGTGCTTTCAGATTCAAAGCTCCTCACTGACAAAGGCCACAAGCCAGAAACTAGTCTGGGGATATTGGTTGAGTAGGCATTAGGTAGGGATTTTATGCACAAGCCTTCTGGCATCCATTGATTACTCTGATTGGCACAGAGTGGCAATACTGTATGGAAAGTTTTGCCTTGTTTATTTATTTATTAATAATTGTTAGATTTAATATATAATAATGATATTGATGGGAGACAATATAATTTTTTTTGCTTTTGTTTGATAATGTGACTTTTAATAGAACTCATTCATTTATTAATAATCACATATAAATGAAAAGAGGAGTAAAAAAAAAAAAATTAATGGTGAGTTTTGGAATAACTAAACAAACCAAAATAAGAATCATAAAGAAATTCATATATTGATTACAAAATCTATTTATTTGACATCTTGCAATTTTGTCTTTTAAGTTATGATCCAAATTTTTTTTTGAAAGTCTTTCAATATTTTTCATCATTGTTCTCCACTGTATTCTATTCTCAGCCATATTTTCCCAATGAAAGCAATATATATTTCACTTTTTTAGATGTCAGAAATTTGTAACTTTCATTAGAATGCAAGAGCTAGAATTTAACTCACTGAAATGAAAAATAACCAATGAAGTGGAATTTTTCCAAATTAATGTTTTAAATGATAGAAAGCAAGCCTACATATAAGGATTTCCCAATAAGTTAGTATAAAGAGATTTTTTTGTAATTTTTTTAATTTGTATGCAGTAAATAAATGAAAATACAGAATGCTGTACTTGAAAATATGAATAATAATTAATGTGGAAAATAAAATGGAAATTTCAGGTTTCAAAATGATTAATTGTAAAGGTATCAAACGGATTGAACAATATGTAGGGTACATAAAACTGTACAGGGATTTTCTAACCCCGTTTTTCTTCCCATTTGTTTTTTGGCACTAAGCAAAAAGAAAAAAAAAAAATTTTTCTACAATAGACTTACGTTTATACCTATTAAAATTTATGAACAATCAAAATCAAGTTGTGTTTTTACTTGTTTTAAAAAAGTATAAACTAAATACCAGGAATATGAAACAACTTAGTGAGATTTCTCAACCAAATTAATGTATGGAGATTTTTTAATAAAGTAATTTTTTTAGAATATTATAATTCAAAAACACTGTATTATAAAAAGAGTTCATAAGTACTGTCCAAGCATATCAGATCAAAATTATGTTTTATTGATACTATGTTGTATGTGGATTTTTGTAATTTATGGATGATGTTAGAAAAAAATTTATTGCGAAAATGTTGTGTTAAATTATAGTTGTATTTCTAAATTTACAAACATAAAAATCATTTGAATTATTCTTCTATATATTTTTAACATCATTTATGTGTGTATGTATATCTACATTGTTCATTTTCAAACATTGTGAACAAACATCTTAGTATTTGCAACAAGCATCAAATTTGAAAGATTATGACCATGAATGTTGTATTTGGAAAGTCATTATTTTGACCATTCAAAATCATGCTAATTTAAGATATCACAGGTTTTCAACTCTTTAATTATTATTTCAACATTCTGATTATAATTGTTTAAAATTTTGATTAGTAACTAAGTAAATTAGCATATATAGATAAATTTCAAAACAAGTATGTAAATATACATTTCTTTTTTTCAGGCTGTAGTTAATAAACTTGAAAATGTCCATGTTGTAAAAGGGATTTCTTTACCTCCTCTTATTATACTGACGTTAGTAACCAGAACAATAATAAATCCCAAATCTCATCAGAATGAAGTACGGATAAGTTATAATTTATTATGTATAAAGTTATATATCTATTATGTCTTTTTGATTCTTTTTATACATTACATGAAGGTAAATAAAATACGGTTGTTTTACAATAGCGTGTTGAAACCATCGGAGGGCGGGCTTTGTTTGTAAACAAAGATAAATATAATGTTTCCGGGGCCGCCGCCGGGTTTGTTTATTATCACATTTCAAAGTAAAGTAATATCAAATAAATTTTGGAATACGCAACAACAGCAAAAAAAAAAAATATGCAGAAATCAAAAAATTGAATTTAAAAAAGTACTTATTTTTTTGTTATTCTTTTCATTACTTATATTTTTTTGGGGCCGGGAATTCTTTTTTTTTTATATGTATGTTTTTGATTTTGTTGATCACATTTAAAACTACTATCTAACAAATAAAATTTTTGGAACGAAAACAAACCAAAAAAAAAAAAGGGTACATCAATCGAAATGAACTTTAAAAAGTAGTTACTTTTTATTCTTCTCATTACTTACATTTTTTTTTAGTGGCAGTCGGGTATTCTACGACAAAATCAGCTTCTTTTCTTTTTTATATTTTTGTTGTTTTATAATAAATTACAAATACCAAATCGATTTTCATTTAACGGTACCAAACATTTACAACCAAAAGGTCCAGTTTTGGGAAGGGGGGTGGGGGTGGGTGGTTACAATTCCTAAGCGAACGGAACGCTCCAACTCGAAGGTTGATTAACTTTTTACCGTAATTACCAAAAACCACCTAAATATATTTACAGCAATTAAAACCAACTTTTAGGGCTGTTCAGGAACAGCACGCATGCAGCTTCAAAGCTCTTTTGTTTGATAACCCTTCCAGCAGCAGTCAGAGAATCTTTGAAATTCGCAGCAAGTTTCCGATTTCAGCCATTCGATGAAGCTCGCCGTTGTTCTCGCAGAAACGGGAATTAGAGCGTGATTTTATCCGAATCGCGTTTGAACCTACACTTGCCAAAACTTTTGAGCAGGAAATGGGGGCTAGAGAAGCATTAGACTGCTGATAATTGTTAGTAGACATTCCTAAAAGATGGGAGATAGAGGGGGAGGTGGTGTTAATGAATATTAAAATAGTTTTGATAATTGGAATTCCAAACACCCTCACCCAATACTGTAGCCAAAAGTGAAATGTGATCGCACATCGAAAATGCTTAGCACAAATCTGAGCTGTAAGCTGATACGATAGCTTCTGCGGCAGATTCAATGTCATGTTTCTGTGCATTAGCGTAGAAATAGACACTAGCAGCCACCCCGTACCAGACGGACTATTTCTAGGCTTACGCATTAGAAATAGAACGTTCGCTAGCGGTGGTAGGCCGCCTAAATGGCATATTTCACAGAAATAATGCCCTCCGGCGGTTTTAACACGCTATTGTAAAACAACCTACTATATACACCTAAAAAAATTATATGAAGGTAATTAATTGTATTATTATATAATATCTGGTTAAATGGCAAATGATAATTTTATTATATTAAAATTTTTACATTACTATATTTGCTAGCATAAAGTTATAAATCTTATTGATTCTTTTATACATTATGTAATGGTGTAATACTATTATTATATTATATTTAGTTAAATAATAAATGATACTTTTATTATACTAAAATATAATTTTTTTATAATTAATATATTTGCTAGCATCTTTATATATATATATATTCACATTAAGTGGGTGGGGGTTACAGCGTTTTAAATTAATTCAAACAATAATACCTAGGTATTAGTATTGGTAGTATTTTTGATTTTATATTTTTTGTCAAATTTTGTGAAAAGATTAGCAATTTATCTTTATTGAAAAAGCATTAGATTTGAGTATAGTAAAATCGTTGATTATTATTTAAATAGATATGATGTTACCATTAAATTATGAATATAAAAGCAACATAATGGTAATGAATCATGAGTTTATTACACTATTTCCATGTATTGACAATATATGTATGTGTGCACATTAATATATGACACATCTGTAATATATATTCTTTAATAATAAAAAATGTTCATATGAGTGGGAATTTATAAGAAGTTTGAGCACTGGAAATAATAAAGCTGAATTTTGAACTCCAAAATCCATCTATTACTGCATCATATAGTGTAAGGCTTTGTATGTCTTTAAATGTTATAACACAAATGAACTATCTGCTAAAGTTGATGATATGATTAATACATAAATCAATAGGCATAATGTGATATACTGGTTTTTATGAAACTTATTATAGTTGTTGATGAAGGATAACAGATTTATAATTTTATTTAGTTGATAGGGTTCTAATGGTGATGATAATGACTATCTAAAATGTGAACATCTAAAATATAAATATCAATGATTCCAATATCAGCATGAAAACAAAGAGGGAGGAAATGTTAGCTGTATAGTTAAGTTACTATGACTAAATGACAAATATTCATATATGCAATATTTACTTTGTTCTTTTTATAACTTATGATTTTTTATGCAGTCAGTAATAATAAAAGGATGCCATATTACTAATCATTATTATTATAAGAATTTCTGTCACTCCTTGATTAAACTAAGGAAGTCATTAACTTATCAAACTTTTAAATATTATTTATTTCCTTCCATACAACCATTACTGCAAATAACTTCGAAAAACAAATGATTCTGATACTAGGATATACAGTTTAATAAAATAACAGTCACCATAAATCTTTCAGATCTAATTAAATAACAAATCTATAGATAATTACTAGAGATATAATTAATAGTTCATAAAAATATGATTACTATTTTTAAATAATAATATTAGCAATTACACCTGGGTCTCGTTTTATGTGGTAGATATTCCACAGAATACCCGCATAAAAAAAAAATCGCACAAAAATAGACTTAACTTACCCTGAAAAATGAGGGATAGGTCCTGTAATTTTCAGAATTCGTATAAAAGCAAAGCAACAAGAGAAAATTTCTTTAAAATTCGCATTAAAAAAATAAGCAATTAAAGTATGACTAATAAAAAATTTCAAATATTTGAAAAAAATTAATACAAGACAAACTTTTTTTATTATCTACAGTATTTAATTTGACATTTTTTCATACATATTTTAATCATTACCGTTAGCGTTCGTTTGTAAACTGGTAAGAAATCAGATTCGATGTGATGTGATGTATTGTGGTTTCTACTTAAACGAAGTTAAGAATCTCTCAGCAATTATGCCCAAAGAAACCTGTTAGCCACTTTATTTTTATTCGTGATACTTTCAGTCTTGAGCTGTGTTAATGGTTTTCTATTTCTATATTAAAAAAATGAGATAGCAATCAAAACAAAAAGATTATACATTATTATTAGAAAGATTATTTTCAGTTTATAAAATCTTCGTTTTTTATTTTAAAAATCTAAAAGGTTATTTATTTCTGTTATATATAACAAAATATGTTTTAAAAGTTTAAATTTTTTGAATATTATTTGTGATATTTTTATATCTAAGTATAAATATTATTATTATTTACTCATTAGTATAAATAGGTTATTTACATAGAAGCTAAGTTCTAAATACAGCTTCCGGCCATATTTATGTTAGCTGCTAATATAATGTTATATTTTTGAAAAAAAAAAAAAAAAGTATTTCAAGTCAAAATAAGTTATTAATAATTTAAATTTTTTGATATCTAATAAATATAGTGAAATATGAAAGATATTAAGAAGAAACATGAATCGCATAACTTCAAAATCGCATTAAAATAATCCGCATAAAACGAGACCCAGGTGTACTATATTTCATATTACTAAATAATCCTGATTGTATAAAATAAGATCAGGAGTTTATATTTTTTTTATGATTCTTTTCTTTGTTCACTAAGTGAGAGCAATGTTCTTGTGAAAATATTTTCTTTTACTTTCAACTGTATACAGATTGAAAATTAAAGTAGTTTTTAAAAATAACAATAAAATAACTTCTTTAAAACAATTATTAATTTAATCTGTAAAGCTATAAATATACAAATGTATATCAATTTCACAAATGTATTTGATGTATAAAGATCTACAACAAGGAAAATATGTGGGGTGAACTCAGACTTTCACATGATCCACTACTCTCAGTGCCATCTTATATTGCTGCCCCACCTGATCACACACATGTTGAAAAGATAAATAATCACCAATATATGTATTTCATGCTAAACTAGCAATCATCAGTTGGTCTAGATTACTATCCTCACACATATATATAATCAGTACTCAGCTTTGGTGATTATTTATCTTTTCAACATGTGTGCGATCAGGTGGGTCACCTATATGAGATGGCACTGAGAGTAGTGGGTCGTGTGAAAGTCTGAGTTCAAACCCCGCATATATTACATATATAAATGCAGGTTTAAGCCTGTACAATGTATTAACAAGAAAAATATTAAAATTGTAACACAATTATGAAAGATATATGCTGTTCATTTTATTATTTGAATTGGCTAATTTAAATGAACTTAGTGAATATTATCAAGACAAATTTATCTGTATAAATTCCAAATATTCTTTAATAAAATTCATTCAGTATTATATATTTTTTTAATGTTCAATATCTATTTTTCCTTAGTTAGTGTAAACACAGCTTTAGTGTATGACTCTGTTATAACCATCCATTTAGAGTGTAATTGTTACTGGTTAACTCTAATTAACTTTGAAATTCTATGGAACAGTGTATCTTTCTTCAACCTTTAACTAAAACTAAACTTTAAATTTGTTGTAGTCTTTTATAAATTATTTTGATGAATGCATTTGTTTTCTTAGTCCATTTATCTGCCTTATCTTTATAAAAACTGTTTACATATTCTTTGTTTTAAAATTTATTAAAGTGATATATGTTCTTATAAGAAATATATTTAAGAAATGTTAACAATAATTCACTTTTTATCTGTAAAGTAAAAATTATTTACATACATTATATAATATTCAATTTTATTTTATTAGTGCAGAGATCATGTGCAATTTAAACTGAAGGGATTTACACTTTAAGCACATACACTGTAATGATATATAGTTCAACGATGCAGCTCTTTTCAAAAGTCTTTTTTATGCTTTAGTTTGAGAGTATTCTCAGTATTCAACAAGATATCGTACAGTGCATGTGCATAGGATTTAAATCCCTTCTATTTAAATTACATACATTATGTAAATAAATAAAATCTCGAATCTAAACCTGAGCAAAAAGTTTTTATTTTATGATGTTTTGATCCTGCCGTAAGCAGAATTTTTTTAATTATCCCTTTTTTTAAAAAAAAAACTATATACATACATGTGACAGAGTGGCACATTTCTCATCTTTCAGAGTAAAAAAAAGAAACCTTCTAATTATAACATACGTATTTGAATATTATATGATCTCTGACAATATTTCTTATGCAGAGTTTTATAACACTAAGAGCATTATGTGAATTCTCATAGGTCTGAAATTCAGTTATGAATGAATTTTCTTTCATTATACAGCAAATGCTGTGGGCGCTGTGTGATCTTTGTAATATTTATGATGCTTCATTCTATGGCATATACTCAAGACATTACATGAATTTTTAGAAATATGGAAACTCTTCCTCTTTTGTAAAATAAAGTCACTGATATTGTGGGTATTATATGACATCTTGTAAGAAGATATTTTTGGTTCATCACTAGCATTGTCAACCATTATCAATTCGCTGCAGAATGGTCTCTCCAAGTTCAATCCATCATCTGCGATGTCTAGCCTCTTTTCACCACATCACCCTTTCTTATTTCATCCATCCATCTCACAATTGGTCTCTTTCTGGGTCTTTTATAGTCTCTTGGAATCCAGTTTTCGATTTCAATTGTCCCTCTTCTAGCAATATGTCCAATCCAACTCCAGTCTTTTCATTCTTTCAACAATGTCAGTTAATAGCTGTTGGTTCTCTTACTCATGTATTACATTTTTGATCTCTTCTTTTTACTCCTAACATGCATCTTTCCATACTTCCTTGTGTGATCTGAAGTCTTAGTATTGCTCTTCCATTAATTGTCCCAATCTCTGATCCATAAGTAAGAACTGGCAAAACACATTTATTAAATATCTTTCTTTTCAAACACATAGCATATTTCCTTTTAATATTATGTTATTTCTACCAAAAGCACTCCAACCAAGTTTAATTCTATGATTAATTTCATTTATTATGTTTCTATCTGTAGGAATAATCTGACTAAGGTATTTGTAATTGTTAACTTCTTTTATCTCATCATAATTAATCTTTATTTTCATCTTTTGAGAAAATCCATTGAAGATTATTTTAGTCTTTTTAACATTTATCTTTAGTCTTACTTTCTTATTTTCATTTGATAACTCTTGCAACATTTCCTAAAGCTCTGTTGCATTATTTGAAAAAACAACTACATCTTCTGCAAAATCTAAATGACTTAAATAATCTTTACTTACTCCTTTAGCTTTCCATTTTAATCCAGAAAATACTTTTTGCAGCACTGCTGTAAAAAGTATGGAAATCTGGAGTCACCCTGTCTTACACCAGTTTCAATGATGACTTTCCTAGTATCACTATATAATGTAATTGTTGCTGTTGCATTTTTATAAATATTATTCAGAATATGGCAATATCCTGGGTCTATACTTTGATAATCCCAATGCATTAATCACTGAAGAAATCTTATAGAATCAAATGCCTTTTCATAATCTACACATTCAAATTATAATTGCAATTCATATTCATTGGTTTTTTCTATAACTTCTCTCAATACTTGAATATGATCTACTGTACTAAAACCACTTTTAAATCCAGCTTGTTATTTTGGTTGGTTGAAATCCAATATTCTCTGTAATCAAGTTGTAATAATCTTGGTAAAAATTTTATATAAAACTGATAAAAGACTGATAAGTCTATAATTTTTAATATCTTCTTTATCACCTTTTTAAAATATTAGTATTAATACTGCATTCTTCCAATTATCTGATACATCTTTATCATTTAAACATTTGGTGTATAACTTTGCCAAATTTTTTTCTATTTCTTCACCGGGTTTTTTTAATATATCGATTATAATTTCATCATTACCTGGAACTTTTTCCTTCTTCATAAATTTAATTTAATTTTTGATTACGTATTGATTAAACTTATTAATAGTTTTTGTTTCTATTTTCAAACTTTTCTGCTAACTTTACATTATTTGTTATTTCATCTACAGATATTTTATCCACTTCACACTCATCATTATCATAATATATTTTGAATGCTTTCATGATGTCTAAATTTGTTTTAGTTTTTTCTTCAGTCTTTGATACTATTGTAAAATCTTCAACAATCATTACTGAATTAACTTAAATGTTTACTTGGATGTTCTCATCTACTTTTGACATATCAGCAGCAGCCTTTTCTGCAGGTTATATTAACCTTTTTCTTTATCCATAGCTTTTACATTTATATTTTCACTCGGTATATATATATATTGTAACCGAAAAGAAAGAAGAGAAGGGGGTGGTGGAAAGAAAGAAAAGGAAAAGAAGAGAGAACGAAAATGAGAGAAAGAGGAGAAAAGAAAAGAAGGAATAGAAAAGAGAATGAAATGAAATGATTTGGAAAGATGATAATGAAAGAGAGATAAAAGAAAAGAAAGAGAAAAGAAATGAAAGAAATAGAAATGAAAGAAACAAATGATACGTAGTGGGGAGAGAGATGGAAGGAGAAGAAGAAATGAAATGATTTGAAATGGATGAGATGATAGAAGAGATGTGAAAGACAGATGAAAAATGATATGAAAATAAATGAAACGAGAGACTCTTAACGACTTGGCTCAGTGGGGTTTCAATAAAATTTAAGAAAAGAGATGATGATGATTCAGAGATGTACAATCAGATAGAGACCAAATCCAATACTAGTGCAGCTATAACTAGTATGGCATATTAATAATCTACTACTAAACCATACAAAATATTATTCAAAATCATTTATTAATAGTGATTAGAATAGTTCTATAGATCACGCACACTCTGAATAAGAATAAATGATACCTTGATTGTAAAAAATTATTACTAAATTATCTTTAATAAGGCAACAAGAATCAACAACCTCAGGGATTTCTAAAAAATAAACTCTTGTGCAAAATAAAAATCTAAGTTACCTAATAAATAATTGCTAGGGTAAATAAAATAAATGATGATATCTTGGCTGATTATAAATAATTACCTTATGTTCAATCTTAGAATAATAAACAAAACAAAATATTAATTCACAAATTTAATGAATCAATTTAAATTTAAATTAATAATGGCCTATTATCCAAGACATTACTCGAGCAAAGAAAAGGGCAAGGGTACTCATATGCCTTTCCTATACTCACAAACAACCTACTCGAGACCTCAAATGCAGATGGATTAAAATTCTTTAGACATATAAAGTTTCAGATAATGATAAACAAGATGCAGTTAATATAAGATAATGTGCAGCTTTTAAAATAATGGTAACTAAAAATATTCTTCTGAAGTACTAATATTCTTAATCTCATATTGGCATAGTCTTTAATCTGAAAAAATATACTGATAATTTAAAAATAAACTTTTAACTAAGCATTTAACTAAGTATCTGATATAATGCAATTATCTGTTATTGTGATTCAATATAAGAATCACTTACTTTATCATAGCTTTATAATTTTCAAGCCAATATCAAATATATTTAATTAACTTTATGAAATATTTGTGAATTTCTGAATTGAAGATTTAATAAACTTTAGAAACTTAAGATTTTGTGAACGTGGAACCCAAGACAATAATATTTTCATATAAAAGCAAAACAAACAAAACAAAACTTTTGAAATAATAATAAGTTGGTTTATTGAGAACAATAATAAAGTGTTATAATTTAAATGGAATACAAACATTGCCAATATAGTGCTGAAATCTATTACAAGCATTTTGACTTTTTAATAACTTTACTTGGTTTATAAGAATACATAACTTCTTTAGCTACTGTTTTTGATTATCCTTAAAACTTTTTTTTACATTGTTTATTCTAATAAATAAACTAATAAATAATATAATTATACATAAGAGCAGACAAATGTTATTCAATATTAGATTTTAATCTTTTTTTAAACAATTAGAGATTTTAAAATCTTTGAACTTTAATTAAAATGGCTGTATTTAATAAGCACACTTCTAATTTTTAATTAAAATAATTCATAACACTATGGTGTCTTCTAGTAATCAGAATGACACACACAACTAGTTTGTATTTGAAACCCTAAGCTTAACTTTATAATCCTGAGCTTAACAAACGCTAAGCTGGAATAAGCATATTCAGCATATTTTTTTAAAAATATCATCCCTAGTTACACTGACATAACTAATATTATAGCTAGTAATATATTTAAATCAAATTAAGCTAATTCTAAAATTAAACTAAATTAGATGATGGGGCATTCATTCATCAGAGATCAGTTATACACTTTTAAATAAATTTTGTCCACATAAAACTATAACTCTCAATGTTTTAAAATAAAGATGTAACAGACTTACAAATCCAGCGGCGAAACTAGATGAAAATATTAAAATTAGTATGTGTGAATTGCCACTTATACCATATGCATAATTTAACATACTTAATAATAAATAGAACTTATTGTTGGTTAGCTTGTTGATGATAAAAATATCATATCAACACAGATCAAACATTGATATACTTATGAGCCTTAAAATAGCTACCATTACCTGAAGAAACAAAGTTCCTCAAAGAAACATATCTTGTCATCATTAATCTAAAACAAATACAACATCACCTACTGTGGTGGAATTAGCATTAAGTCATCATGAATGATAGGCAAAAAAAATATAAGAACATATAGGCTCCTCAGAGCTGGAAAATAATGTGGTGGTTTTCAAAAATACCTAACTTTGAGGCAAAAACTACGATGTCTGGAACTTGTCTACAGCACATCTGGGAACAGGAAAAACGCACCAAGAAAGCATGATCCTCTCTCATGGGATTCCAATGCTTATAAATGTGATTATCATCACTGAAAAATATAATATAATAATCCTTTTTGGGGATAAGTACTATCAAATCATGGAAATACAATACAATAAGGATGGAGGACCTTATCTACTCCATAAAGCATACTCAGAATTATTAACTAAGCCTAATTCTATGAGGCTAACACATACTAACTAATAGCAAGATATATGCTTCACCTGAATTAACTAAGTTATTCCTAAGAAGTTTAAAAATACAAAAACGTATATTCAACCTAAGAACCAACAAAGCAAACTGTGTCAAGCGATTACTATGAAAAATACTTTAAAATTAAATGCATATAAAATTCTAGGCAAGGCACAATGCACACATAATAAAATGTTCAATACTAAAATATAATGATTAGTGGACTTTTAAAAAAAAAATTGCAAATTAAATGCGAGAATATTAATTCTCAATGCATATAAAAAAATATTTGCAATTGTTATTACTATAGCACTCATAAAACAAATGAATGGAAAGTCTGAAAAACTTCTTTGACTGATTTAAAATGAAACTGAGTGAAACATTCCCCATAATAAACTAAGACGGTGATATTTAATTCTCTATAAATGAAATTATCATCTAGAAACTAACTTGTGAATTGCTTAATAAATAAAATAAAGTCTACTTGAGAATGGCAAAACATTTGCTCATTCTAATAAACCCATTAAGTTTTAAAATTGTAACCTAGTTTACCTGTATATTTATGCAAAAAGTGTTACACAACATATATAGCATAAATATTATTATGGTTTCATTTTTTTTAAACCAATAAAACACAAAAAATAATAATACAGTAACTCAAGTTCATATTTCAGCTCCATAATGATTTTTCCATTTAAAATATGTAGATAATTTATTCAGGCTAATTTATCTAGCCAAGTTCGAAGCTTCAGTCAAAACATTTATAAAACATGGCAATGATTTCCAAAACAAAAATGTTCAATAGTTCTTTAAGATAATACTTTCACTTTTTTTTATCTTTAAAGATAATTTTAAATATTAAAATAATAAGATAAGCTGGCATTTAAAAAAAAAATTCTTCAGCTGAGTATTTTTTATATGATCCCAGGTTCAAACGCATATAATATATATCTTTATTTAAATTTTATTATTTTCCTTTAGGCAAACACATTTTTTTAAATACAGCTTTTTTTTTTTTAAATTTTTCTATATAATTTTTAAAGATGTGTTTTTTTTTGAAACAAATTTCCTTTTACTTTTTAAACATAAGAGTAGACTTCTTTTATAATTAAAGACGTTCCTCGGTTTATGAGCTAAGATTACTTGTCACAAAGTTACTTATAAGTAATGGCAAATATAACAATTTATGATGTATCTGACAGATACGAGAATTATTATTTTAAAATACATATTTTCCTCTGTTTACATTTAGCTAAAACGAATTATTTCCATTTCAGGTAAAGGTATAAATGATAACCTTTTAGTTAATCATTATTTGTAAGTTCATCCTTAATTAAATATAGCTTAAAACATTTTTATCCAACACTTTCTAAAATAAGATAATTACTATCTCATAGACAATAAATTTTAAAGTTGGACATTAAAAAAAATTGATATTCAACTATAGAACACTTTGCAAATAAAGTTCATTCTTCTTTATCTTAATATAATATATTTTTCTTTTCTAAATTTACTTTTAAAAACAATCATTATCATGGAAGAGCATATTTATATGTGAATATCAGGTATTAATGGTGACGCATCAAATTTAAAGGCAATTTTAATTTACGAGGAAGATGGACTCATTTTTTTTATTATAATTTTTTTTTAAAATTATCAATGTCTTTTAATTTCTTTCTCATGTATATTTTTAACTTAATAGGATAAAGACTAAATAGTTCAGTGCAAAAGATTGTTTAGCCATAAAAATAATTTATAATTCATACTTTAATTTTACTTTTACTTTTAAATAAAGAAAAGCGAATAAATAAAATGCATATGATATAAGAGACACTAAATTTCCTTCAAACATTGTTTACTATAATCTCATGTTCCAATTGAAATTTGATTGTCAGAAAACGATTACCTTTTTAACTTCAGCCCTTCATATCTGTATAACCATTGAAAATAATTGTTGTAAAAACATACTTTTATTTTTCAAAACAAAATAATAAAGTTTTTATAAAAATTACAATTTTTTTATAATTACTTAGGAGTTGAGGATTCAGCTACATAGAAACAAAATAAATAAGCCTCTGAATGACACCTGGATCCCTGTTTTATATCTGATAATCTCTAATACACCCACTTTTATATGTCAATTCATTTAAAAACCAATAAAATTGTTTTTTTAAACTTTAATATTCTTGACAGACCAGCTGTGGAATCGATTTACTGACGTAATTGATCTAATTATACCAAGCCACATGATTCACAGTTGCAAAGTCAAAAATTCATTATTAATAAATATTATCTGATATTTATAATGATATTTTATAAAACACAATAACAATAAATATAAAATTCAGAGCCATCCCTCATTATCAACTTTTAAATATTTAACTTTAATAACTTTATCCATACATTTGTTTTTTTCTTTTTTTTAAATCAATATTGGAATTAAATTATTTTTTTTTATTCTTATGTTTACATGTCATTCTTGCATGCCCATACATATTCTCACATACGGGTAATCTATAAACATGACCTCACACTAATTGTTTAAAAGTTATTTTTAAAACTACAACAATAAAAATATTAATGAATATTTAATCCAAAATAATTTTTATAAGTGAAACGCTAAGCTAAATTGAATCTAATAAATATTTTTACACTGTTTTAATAAAAACTTACAGATTATTTTTAAACTTAAATGAATTACATAATAGTTACTTTAAAATATATTTTAATATTATTTATCAACTGACAACTATTTCTGATATTTCCTTTACTTCAAATTATTGTCTGACATGCCTTATCAAATTAACTCATATATGTTATTGAAATATTTAGACATAATCCCATTATATTTAACAATTATTATAATACTACATGAGATTATCCTATTTTACTCATTAACTAAGTTAACTTTCATTTTTTTATCATTATTATTTTTTAAAATCAGAAAACTTCAAACAAAAGGTTAAGCTAAGATAACCTCAGGCACCTATTGGAACTAAGTGAAACTTTAGTTAGGTACAATATATATATATATCATTTTTATCCATTGCTTTTGAATCTATATTAGACTAATTTATAACATCATCATCAATATTTGTTTTATTTGTTTATAATATATTCATCATTATGCTCTATATTGTTAATTTTTGCTTGCATGCCATTAATGTGTATCAATTGATGAAGTATCACGGAAATTCTTATCTAATTTGCAATATTATTTGTCTCACTTGTGATGGATTTTTTCATCCGAAGAATTCAACACTGTTTCAGTTTTAGATTCATTCATCACCTCATTCATTAAAAACATTTTCATAACAGTGTGTGACTTCATGGGTAAGTGGACTTAGATATTCTCCTCTGTTATCTTATCTTTTCCACGCATCCACTTTAGGATCTTCAATTAAGTCCAAACCTTCACTAATCTCATTTGTTAGAACACTAAATATTGGACTGTGACACTACAGTTGTGTTTGTACTAGTTTCAGTACAATTTATAATAACCATTGTAGTCACTTTATCATTTCTAGTTTATTTCATAGTGTTAACATAGATTTTAGAATAATCTTCAGTACAATATCTTTTTGAAATGTTTTATAATTATCTCCAATCTTTCCTATTTTTGTCCAACTCTTTCATAAACTTTCTCATTTCTTTCATAAATGCTTGACAGAATTAATTTACTATCACATCTATTTGATTTTTTTTGTTTGTAATGTTTTTTTTTTTTTTTTAAAATGACTACAAATATCCTTTGTTTCAAAACTTTAAATTTATTATTTTTATTGTGAAGTTATAAATTCTTTTAGACTATGGATTTGTAAAGCCATCGGTTTTTTAATTGTATGGAAGTATCTTGGCCTATCTTGTTTTCAGGGTGTAAAATAACAAAGTTTCAATATAACCCAATGGGATCGTATCAAATACTTACAATCATTAGTCATATATCACAGTATTGATCAATATCTGAATCAGTTCTAGAACCATCCATCTTTATTCATTTACTCTGTTTGATTATTCAAATTATGATCTCAGTAATGATCTCTTGCTGAACTGATTATTCTCTATCAGGACCATTGCAAATCAGTTTTATTTGCTTTGAGGTATGAATACTTGTCATTGCTTAAGCACCATGTGGTTATGTGCATCTTATTCTTCAAATAATTTGATCTCCTTATGTATTTGTGATCTAGCATAATTCTGACAATATCCACTTCTCTGTATCCATGTATATGGAAATAACGTTTGCCAGGCTAACAACTATAAATATCTTGGTCAGATTGTTGCTATAGATGGAAATGAAATGGATGAAGTTAATCATACATTTAAACTTAGTTGGAGTGCTTTTGGTAGAAATAACTTAATATTAAAAGGAAATATGCCTATGTGTTTGAAAAAGGTTTTTAATAAATATATGTTGCCAGTTCTTACTTATGGATTTGAGCCTTGTACACTTAACAGAAGAGCATTAGAGAGATATATGTTAGGAATAACAAAAAGAGATCGAAAACAAAATATATGGGTTAACAGTAAAAACAGGTGTTACTGATGTCATTGAAAGAATTAAAATACTGGGATGGAGTTGGGCTGGAGATATTGTTAGAAAAGATGATAATAGATGACCAGTTGCAATCTTAAACTGAATTCCAAGAGATGGTAAAAGACCTAGAAAGAGACTACATGTGGGATGGATAGATGAAATAAGGAAGAGTGCTGGGGTGATATGGAGAAGAGAGGTTAGAGATTGGAGAAGATGGGTTGTACTTGGAGAGAGATTTATCCTGCACTGGATTGATAATGGCTGAAAGTGATGATGATGCTATTACACTTAGAATAAGAATGAAGGAAAAATATGATTGATAATTTAATTTTAAGAAATATTTTAATAACAGTAAACTAGAAAAATGTCAAATTTAAAAATTATATGCAAATTTATAATTACAGATATCAATAATATGTTAAATGACCTGCTTATTTATACATATCTCTTGTAAGTTTATTATCATATTTAAGTAATCTTAACATATGTAAGGAAATTTAACTTCTAATATATATGCCATAATATACCCAATTTCTTAAATTATTTATTAAATTTATATAATACATTAATGAAGTACACTTTTAATGTGGAAATTTATCCTGTTAAGTAGTTCGTATTCAAAAATATTACAAACAAACAAAGCAAAGAAAAATATGAAATCATAACAGAAATAATTAATGAAGATTTTAATAATTTTTTCTCTATTCACAATTAGTATTATTATATAGAAAACTTTTGATTGAATATAATTATTTTAGATCTCATAATTATAATTTAAATACATCTCTTACCTTCCTGCTACTGTTCATTAGCATGTGTGTAGCAAAATTGTGCTAAAACATCTTTTGGATAGACTGGAAAGAAATTTATCCTTATTAGATAAATTCGTCAAGTTTTGGATTTTCTTTAAGTTTTAATTTTTTTTACTGCAATAATTCTATGTCTGCTAAACTTAGATTTATCTACAGCCTTTTCTATTTGTAAATAGGTTCTTGACTCAAGGACATATTCATTATATAAAACAGACTGTAAATAGGTTATATTGCATCTCTAGGCTCCATATCCAATAGTCCATGAGTGATTATATTTATAGATTATAGACAAATGATTCAATTAATATTTGTACTTAGTATATTCTAATATGAAATATACAAAATGAAGAATGAATTTATCATAATAGCAATTGAAAACAACATTATCTAAAGATTTTTTAACTGCTGGTTAAGCTTTATTTCACCAATAAACTTGCTATCAGCTTCTCTTTTTTATTGTAGTCATTTCTGCTACATCACTGGAAACTTGCTAAGTTGCTTCATAACACTTATGTCTCTATTGATGCTAAGTGTTTTTATCATTCTTCACTATGGTTTTGTGTTTTTTTTATATATTTACTGTCCTTCCTCGAAACAATCTGTTTTCCTCTGTATATTTTTCAAAACATTTGTTTACTGAAGATTGATCTTGCTTTTCAATCACTTAATCCCATATTTATGATCTTTCTTAATAATGATTTTAATTAACATGCATATTCAGAAATAATATGCCTAAAACGACTTATTTAACTTGAAATTTCAATTTTCATTTATTAAATTTTAATTTCAGTTACATCAAATGAAGTGTCTTAAATGCACAGCATTGAAGCTTATAAGATCAACAACTTTAATTTCAATTAATTATTTAAAAAACAGCAACTTTAGTTTATAACAAAAATTCATTTCACAGTGTAATTTATTTTCACATATATTATTTCTATTACTATTATGCTACCAATAAACTTTATTTTAAATATTTGTTTAAAAATAAATAAATGATAATTTTTTTATTTATTTATTTACAAAATTACTTTCCAAATTTAATTATTGCAATTTTCATGAATAACTTAAATAAAAATTGATTTCATCATTATTAATCTATTATATTTTGATTGCATTTTCCCAATTTATGTAATGTGGCACTAATTTGAAAACTTATTTACATAATTCATAGCAAGAATTTAGATGATTTGCTAGTCTATACAATTTTGTATAATTTTTGCATATGTGTATAATTGTCATACATATATCTGTTCAAATATATTTTTCATAGCATCACTTTTCATAATCGTAGTTACTACTCAAAGTTAGCAACAGTAAATCTCAGAGCCAAAGTTCTCTCTATCGTGATTATGATCATTTTATCAATATAATATGTTGATTATTTTTTTTCGTTCCTGAATTGTCATGTTAATTAACTGCTAGAATAGGCTATTACTATTTCAGTAACATTTTAAAAACATTTACTATGTATGTACATTCAGTCTTTTAACACATTGACTTTTTTAAAAAATTTATTGCATGGTTTTGTTTTTATTCATTTTTCTGTTTTCTAACACTACTATTATATCATCAAATCAGGAATAAATTATAGTAATTTAGGCTGAAACTTTAATTTTATCTTGTCACATAACTGAATATTTTGACTCATTTATTTTTATGAGTGACTTTCATCTTATGGAAGCATTTCATTTATTTATTTTCAAAGTGTTAAATATTTAAGGCTACCATTATTCTTGGCATCTCTTTTGGTTCATTTATAAAAATCATAAATTTAATATTCATGTATCGTGTTTAATTGAAGTCTACTCTTTATGCACTTGATACTTTATAAGAATTGCTTGTCACTTTTTATAAATATATTTAGAGCTCTATGGGTTTCTATTGCTTTATTAATGCAAATCCAATGCATTTCTATATCAGCAATCATCACTCATGTCAGTGGTAGATTAATGAATGCATCAGCCTCTTAAATTCTTTTCTAGCTCTACATCAAAAATGCTATTTTTTTCTCTTAATTATATTTTCAAGATTTGAAACAGTGCATTACAAATCTAATTATGCTTACATACATTGTACTGTCTATCAGTGATTAATTATCAGATGTGGGAGGAAAAAAAAAAATTAAACATCACATGATCCTATTTCTTATGCTCACACATAACTGTTATTAAAATAGGCAGAACTCTATACAGTAGTGCCACTCAGAGTAATCAAGTGGATGCCAGAAGGCTTGTGCATAAAATCCCCATCTAGAGCCTATTCATCCAATATCCCCAGATTAGTTTCTGGGTTGTGGCCTTCTTCATTGAAGAGCTTTGGATCTGAGAGCACTGCACTTAGATCTTAGGATCTAATGCAACCCTCCAGCAGCCACCTTTTATTTCTACTTAGCTACAAAACTATGAGAATAAAATTGAAAACACAATAATATTTTCAATCTAAGCTCAATAGCTTATATAGTCATATGGGTCTGTACTCAGTTCAGTACCCATACATTTTGGTGTCTTTGGCTCTTTAACAACCATAGCCGCTACTATCCTATTAGGCAGGATTGGTGTTAAACCACTAAACATCACATGATCCCATTTCTTATGCTAGCACATAACTGTTGTTAAAACTGGCAAAACTCACCATACAGTAGTGCCACTCAGTGCCAACCAGAGTAATCAATGGATGCCAGAAAGCTTGTGCATAAAATTCCCATCTAGAGTCTACTCATCCAATATCCCAAGGTACTGAACTGATTTCAGACCCATATGACTATCTAAGCTATTGAGCTTAAATTGAAAATATTATTGTGTTTTCAATTTTATTCTCATAGTTTTGTAGTTAAGTAGAGATAAAAGGTGGCTGCTGGAAGGTTGCATTAGATCCTAAGATCTAGATGCAGTGCTTTCAGATCCAAAGCTTCTCACTGAAGAAGGCCACAAGCCAGAAACTAGTCTGGGGATATTGGATGAATAGGTTCTAGATGGAGATTTTATGCACAAGCCTTTTGGCAGCCATTGATTACTCTGGTTGGCACTGAGTGGCATTACTGTATGAAGAGTTTTGCCTGTTTTAATAACAGTTATGTGCTAACATAAGAAATGTTTTAATAACAGTTATGTGCTAACATAAGAAATGGGATCATGTGATGTTTAGTGGTTTAACATCAATCCTGCCTAATAAAACCATCAATCCTGCCTAATAGGATAGTGGTGGCTATGGTTATTAAAGAGCCAAAGATACCAAAATGTATGGGTACTGAATTGAGTTCAGACCCATATGACTATATAAGCTATTGAGCTTAGATTGAAAATATTATTGTGTTTTCAATTTTATTCTCAGTTTTGTAGTTGAAGTAGAGATAAAAGGTGGCTGCTGGAGGGTTGCATTAGATCTTAAGATCTAGGTGCAGTGCTCTCAGATCCAAAGCTCCTCACTGAAGAAGGCCACAAGCCAAAAACTAGTCTGGTGATACTTGATGAGTAGGCTCTAGATGGGGATTTTATACACAAACCTTCTGGCATCCATTGATTACTCTGGTTGGCACTGAGTGGCACTACTGTATGGAGAGTTTTCCCTGTTTTTTTTAAAAAAAAAACATACATGAGCCAGGATATTTCATTAGCAATAGCAATTATATGAGCCATAACTTGTGCATCATCATATTTTGACTATTGGAATCATTATTGATATTTATATTTTTGTCTGCTTTTTAAATAATCATTGTCACCATGATGACTTATACATAATTAAATATCGAATATTTCCCTTATCAACAATTATATTCCGTTATATATAAAATAGTGTATCAAGTTTTGATTATTGGTTTATTAATCATCATATGATCATTAGCAAATAACTTTCCCCAATACAGTCCCTTCATTACAGTACATATGCGTAGTAAAATATCCATACATTTATGTACATATGTTATTATATTTCTGCAGATCACTTTCTGCAAGTAATTTATAATTTCTTTTTTTTTTTAATATTTAATCTATAAATATATGTTTTAAATATTCTTAATCACTATTTCTCAGTTTTATTTTTTTATTATATTCTCATTACCCTACTGCTTTTAAGACAGTGTCCAAATCCCTTTAATTTCCAAATTATATTTTTTACACTTGCTCTTACTCAAATTCTTGTAGGTCTTGGTCATGTCAGGTGAATGCTTTAATTATTACATTATAAGAATATGATTTTGATATTACGAGATTCATATGGTTATTTATATATATAATGAGACAGTAATGTCTCGTGTCATATAACAACATAGTAATGTGTGTATGCCTATATATATATAAAGTTTGAAAGGAAAAGTAAAAATGATTACAAATAAAATTTATTATAGATATTTATTCAAAATATATACACTAGAATAACAGATTAATGGTTAAATAATAATTTTCACATTTAAAAGTATTATAAATTATTAAAAATAAAAAAAAATTTCTATTTAATGTTTTATTTAATTCTGATTTTGATTAAAAAAAACAAACAAACAAAAAACAAAACAATTTTTGGTTTCATTATAAAATTTTATTATCTATTTTTATTTTATTGAGTAGGAAATTTTTTTTTTATTAAAGACTAATTAGTTTTGATAAATGTAAAATCTTTTAGAAAACAGATTTCTTTTAACAATGTAATTTGATTGTAATTAATTCTATGGTCTGTTTTTATTTGAAGAGTTAAAGTTTTTTAGATAAAAATTTGTTTTAATTAACATGAATCTGAAAACAGAGCAATGTAATTAAATTGTTTTTTAAATCAAGCTAAAAAACAAAAAACTTGCTTAGTTATCCTGATTTGAAATTCCGCTATCGACTATAAATAGTTGGCTTATATTAATGATTTTTTGTAAATTAATATTATTATTCTACAGGGAATGCTCTAGTAGTATGTATGGAATTCAGCTCTGAAGAACTATTTCTATCTTCATATAGGTCGAATTTGAGCTTGTATAGAAGTAAGCACACCTCTGCGAATTTATAGTGCAATTGATGAAAGGTTGAAATCAGCTCTGAAGAACTATTGCCTGTCTCCAAATTGGTCAAATTTGAATATGCATAGCACACCTCTGTGAATTTGTAGCCTGATATGTGAGATGTTGATCATTTGCACAACCCAGAAAGTTATAAAAACTAAATAGAGTTGAGGACCACCAATACTTAACTGATGTCTGTTTATCCCAGACATGACCATGAGATCCAATACTATGTGTTATATATGTTCTGTTTTATATAATATGAAAACATAGAGGGAAAACCACATATATATATATTGTGAAATATAATTCTAATCAACAAAGAAAAAAAATCTATTCCATGTAATTATTTTACTTGAGATGATTTATTTTAAAAGAAGAGGAAAATTTCTCACAATAATAGTACTTAAATTTTTTTAAAGCAATTCAGTAGTAAAAATGGATTTCATAAAACTTTTTAAAAGTTAGAGGATAAAACTTAAAAACAAAATAACTTTTGAATAGAAATAAAATACTGAACTGAGAAATTAATAGATGGAAACAAGTCAGAGTTTGAAATAACTTTCCAGTTGAATTTTTAAAAAGATAAGTAATATTTTTTAATGTAAAAGAATATTTACAATTAAGACTGATATAAAATAATAATAATAATTATCTAGGCACTTACAAAGAAGCAGAGTAAGGTTTTTTTTTATTTTAAAGAAGACTATTCATTTACAATTAAAGAGTGTTAAAATATTATTTGTAGAGTAAAATAATTAGAATTAGTAGCTAAAAAATATTTTATATTAGAATGTACATATTGGTATATGTGTCTGAAGCTATCCTAGCACCTCTCTGAGGAGTGCCAAAGCACAAAACCATGGTCAGACGTTAGGGGGGGGGTGTTTCCTGACAGATATTTAAAATGCTTTCTTTGGCTAAGCATTTATCACAAAGCTTGTTGAGCAATTGGAAAATGCTCATTGTTTATATCTTACAAGCTTAAGAGAATTGGGTCATGTGATGTATGACTCTTATTTTGACTATTTGGTATATGTTTATTTCTTCTGATTTGTAATATATTATTGACAAATGAAATTTTTTTTAAATTATAGTATGCACACATATATCTATATATTTGCATTTATGTATTATTATAACAGAATAATTTCTTTAACTAAATAATCTTACAGGCAAGTCTTTGTGTTTTTATATGTGTGGATCATGTAAACTTATGTTGATATATCTGTAAGTTATACTGTTATAAAGTATTTTCTACTAAATCAAATCAGAATGATATATTGATATACTAGAGTACTTAATAGACTTTTATTTCATGTTTATTGTTATTATTTCCAATTAATAAATTTATCTATCATTGATTGTTATTCCAGTGAAGTTATTTAATACCAATATACATTTAAAGTATTATATATTTGTATTTTCTCTTGTTAACAGTCATAATCTCTTGGGTCCTGGCATACCAAGCTAATCTTAAACAATAATAGTTTATATAGACCTAGGAATATATATTTGTGTTTGAACATCCAGATAGTTCTCTGGATGTTGCAAAGGTAAAAGTCATCTTTTAAATCCATTTATTTTATGACAGTTATTATTTTATTATTGTTCAATATGCTTAAAATAGCAGGTGGCCATGAGCATTGATGATGAACAGTATGATAACTTGATCTCAGCATTTTTTTGTGTGTATTATTGTAACTTTAACTTATGTGCATGCAAATAATTGCTTTTTTTTTTTTTTTATTATGCTCCAAGTTTGGCTAGAAGATAATTAGCTTAGATATTATAGCTCTTTTAAATCCCTTTACAAAGGATGACTGTTGATTTGATAAATGCTGGTGATATTTATATGTTTATAACTTGTTTATTATTTATTTTCAAACTTAAATGCTTTTTCTCTGTGTATATTAATTTTATTCATTTTATTGATCATGAGATGATGGTATTTGCCATCACCTCATGTCACACCATTACAATATATATGTGCATTTTTTTTTTTTGTAGATTATTGGATTTTTTTGTGTGTGGCATAATGAATTTTATTTGGATAAACCAGCTCCAAGACCTTCCTATCAGCACTATTTTTGTGGTTAGTTACAGATTTTTTTTTTTTTAACTTGGTGGAAATTAATCTTGTATTAATTTTTTTAAATATTTCGTAGCTCCTATAATGTTTCACTACCTATTCTATTTATGGAGGAGTCAGATATTTACTATTAGAAGTCCTTGATAGTGGCAATTATCTCTTTAATTAAGTTTATATATATATATATTTAACTTTATTATCAATCAAAATCAGAGATTAGAACTATTTATATAGATTTATTTAGACAAAATCTTTTGCCTTACTTAAGTTTGAATGATTTGATAAGTTCTCATTTCTCTTTGTTTTTTTTATCATTATTTCTTGCACACTTTGGTAGACACTTGACATTCTTGAAACTTTGATATAGGTTTATCAGATTGATTGAATGATTGTTTGACCAGATTTCAAAGATTAAAGCAAATTGTTTTTTTCCTGTAGGATTCAATCAAAGAATTTTGGATTGCCATATACATCAAGTACTAGTTACAGAATTGTTTAAATCTTTTCGATTTTTTTTAAAGAGTGGAATGGGGGTTGTCAAAATATTTATAAATGATTGCCATGATTACAGTTTAAATTTCTAATGCATTAAAACCCATGACTCATAATGCAAAGCTTGTTTTAAAGTCATATTCATGTCTGAATGCTTTATATTTTCATGGCATAGTAAACTTTTGAAGTCGAAGTTGCTGATGCTCTGGAAAAAGCAACAATATTATTTCATTGAAGTTTCTGAAGTACAAATTATTGTGAAGGGGGAAGGGAAGTTTTAGCATTTAAACTTAGAAATATTTAACATTTTATTCAGATTTTTTTTGTTGAAAATATCACTAGAAAAGTGAAAATTGATCCACTCTTTTGAATATATACAAAAAAAAAAAAAAAGAATGAGAATTTTAAAACACAGAGGTGGAAGTGTTGAAACTAATTTGTGTAGATGGATGGTTGCAATATGATTGAGTTAAGATAAAAAATGCACCGATAAAAACAAAAACTTAAAAATATGTAGATCATAGTCCAATGATGGTGACACCCCTTTCACAAAGTGCTTAAAATAGATAGAAACTTGTTCTTATTTTGCAGAGAGAAAGTTACTAAAGCTGTCAACATGGGCAAGGAAACTCATATGTTGATATCTCTACACTGTAAGATGTGGTCTTACATCCCACCAAGTTAAACACCCTTATCTAATTCAAACCTGTTACCCATAATAACTTCATTCTCTACATATAATATAAAACAATTTATATGTATAAAAAGAATGCAACTCAAATAAAATGCCTTACTGAAAGATGAAATGTTCACAAGGACTGTAGCTGAGAAACATTTAATTGTTTCTATAATTAAATATTTAACAAACACGATAAAATACATAATCTAAACTATAAAACTCAAATAGTAATACTTACCTTTGTTATAAAAACCTCTTGTCAATTGTTGTTTAATTTACACACATTACAACAATACATGGAAAGAGTGAGCAAATTTAGATGCAATCAAGAAAAAATAAAAATAAAATGTAAAGGAAAGAAAGAATAAACAAAGATTTATTGTTATTAATCCACCATATTGTACCAATATTGATATTGGCACATGATAATTTATCTAAAAAAATTATTAAAATAATTTTTCGTAAAAGAGTTTGAAATAAAAGTTAGAAAATAATTGATTAAAAGGGGGGAAGGGGAGTTTTGGTTAGAAAAGTTAAACTAAAAGTTTTATAAAAGGAAGTAAAGAGTTTTCTTATTAGTATTCGTAAAATATAAATAATTTAAAGTTTAATACAAATCTCTTTTCATTCAAATTAAAGAAAAAATAATCTTAAAACTAGTAATATATGTGCGTTTATATGTGCGATTGTCAATAATAGAATAAATGTATGCGTAATAAATATTATTATAAATAAATGAAAGTTAAAGAAGATTATCATTAAAAAACACGGCAATAGCTATTAATTAAAAATATAAAACAACACTCTGCATGGCTATTACTAATTAAACAATCTTCCAAAACATGTTGTCAAAAGATTATCAATGAAATTTTCACAACAGATATTGCTGGAGGATATCGAAAAGAAAAACACTTCGCAGGTATAAATAGTAAAATTTTATCGGATAATCAGTTCAGTTCAGAAATTAATTGAGTCGGTTAAGTCAAGAGAAGACCATCAGTTGAGTTAATTGTATCCAGAAACAGAATGCGGTGCTGAGCAGTTTTGGGAAATACACGCCTCTCCACAGCCTGATGTCCAATGAAAACAGCAAGATCTGCTCGTGAAATAATGTCAGCTTAACAACTTGGAAATCTCCATCAATATCTAATTGTCTTCAATAATAATAATCATGAAGAATAATGAAACTCATCAAGGAAACGTCCCAGCCGGCTGGAAGTATTCGTAATGGAAGAAGCAGCAAACAAGAAGAAAACAAAGTTCTAAATCTACGTTCAAAATCCTAGGTAAAACATTTGCTTATTTTCGTTTATACCATAATAGCCATTGTATTAAAATTCGTAAAGCCTCCAGAGACAAGTAATTTGAACTCTATAATCATGCATAAAATGAACTATTGATGTGCGTGTTTGTGAATATATATGATTTTATAAACGTCAAACATTATTTATGCCTTTTCATAACATATATATTATAGTGTATTAATTTAAAATGTGCGTGTGTTATATTAATTAAAAAATTATAAAGATGTTTAAATTTAGTAAATTAATGTTAGTTAATAAATTGTCTTAAAATGTAAACTCTATTTGTCAGTCAATTCTTTTTATTAATTCTTTTACAAATCTTTTTATCAATTCTTTCACCACTAATTATGTATAATCTGTTAGTGATTACAAATAGCTGAGCTACTCGTAGATATTTAGGCGTTGAGTTAGTGGCCATTGTTCAAAGTGCGTTATTTATTCATTCTTGAATAGATAGCTGGCGCCCGTGTTTATACACAAACAAAAAAAAGTGCTTTGAACATGGTGTTGAACTCAACAGCCAAGAAGACGTTATGTCCTGGAAATGTAATGCTAGTTATATATATTTTATAGATATCATTTGGACATACATATTCTCCGAATATGTTCTTCTCTGCCTAAGAGACCGGTGTTTTGAGGACACATATTCGAACCCGGTACAATATATATATGTAAATCTTTACAAATGGTGTAAATAGTTAACTCAATGCATGAATTTGAATTTCCCATTTGAAAGAATCTGATTATTACAGAAAGAACAACCTCATTTTGGTGATTAGCAAAATATATAGAAACGACCTTAAAAATCAGTTCGAAAACTCTTATCCGCTAACCAACATGTATACTTTGTGAGCGGAAAATCGAACTTGTTGTTCGAACAGAAACAAAGTAAAAACATTAAACGAAAATATCTCATTGAATATGGATAAAAGCTAGAATTAAAAGCATACGGATTTAAACTAAGGAGTTTTAAATCATAAATCCCATAAATAGCTGAAAATTTATTCGTTATTTCATTTGTATTTTCAATATAAAGCCAGAGAGTTATATCAACTGTAACTTGAGATTCCCAATAACAAATATCTTACTATTCAACAGACTCAAGGACTTTTATCAACTACGTATATAGAAACACAGGCAATCATATGCTGCTAAGTGTGAAGTTACCTTGCGGAAAGAGATTCGTCACCCATGGAACTGTAACCACCAAAACTGAATGTGATTTGACTCAGCACCTATTCATCTATGCTGAAAGCACCACCAACTTTTCTATTCAAAGGTGAAGCTGTAAACTTAACATCTCAAGGCTTGCTATATGGAAGAGAGAAATTCTGATCACCATCCTGTATGTTCTAAAACACTCAAATTCTATCATTTGGATCATGAACTATAGCCACAAGACATTTATACACCTTTTAAGACATTTTCATTTATAGGCTTAATTGATCTTAGGTTGACATCATGTTTTTATTCTATGTATCTATATATTTTTGTTTATTTCTTTCCTTTAGCATAGTTGAAGAGGTGGTGTGAATTCTTAATGTTAGAAAAGGGTAAAACATTATTAGCCTTATTTTTAAATTGAAATAAAATATAAAGCCAGGTGTGAACTTGCTTGCAGATGAATTTAATCATCACCAGGGAGAGAGAAGATTTTATATTCTTACACATTATATTCCAACATTTGTACAGTTACCCTATTTTCAGTCAATAAATCTTCAAAATATTGCTTTTAATTTCTTCATTGTATTTAATTATATTTTATATCTTAATATTTTATTTTTTTTAAATTCATAATTATTCTTCACTTTTCATTACTTCTCTTTCCTTGCAAATGTGAATAAATTCTTTTGTGATATTTTTTATCATGTTTTATTATTATTTTTTTCCTGTTATTTATTTTTGTACTTTTGCTTGGATTTAGTATTTAATCCTATTTGTTTTAATATTCAAGTTTTTCTGGTATATTTGTCTTTTCTCTGCTATGTTATTTTTAATTTCCTGATCCCACCAACACGATTTTTCTTATAATCATTTTTTGTGTATATCCACTGTCTCTATTACAGCATATATATATATGTACAATTTTTTTTTTTAAAATTGCAATGTTCTTAATTGGCTTTAAAATTATTTACTTGTAAATTAATATTTACTCATGAGTTATCCAAAACCATATAAGTTGTATCTATCTTCTTTTATTACTGTGTCCTTTTTATTACTCTTTGAGTCTAATTTTATCTCTGATGGAATATATTCATTCTAAAAAAATTAAGATTGCTACTATATTATAGTAGTCTGTAAAAATTTTATATGTAAAATATTTTGACAATTATCTTCTGACTTATTATATTCTAGATTTAAGATTTCGTATATTTTGAATCCATGTCTATATACGAATTTCTTTTATAAGGATAATAACCATTCAATATACTTAAACTGTTTTGCTCACATGCATTAGTGAGATATATTCTAGTATCATTTATTCTACTTTTGCCATTTCATCCTATAGTTTTGACTTTTCTTACCTATTCTTCCATGAAATTTTTTCAGCAATAAAATATCTAGATATTGCAATATTTAGAATTTTATTATTTAATTGTTAAAGAACATTAATCTTTAGTGCTCACAAGAGCATAGCTCATATTATAAATCCTTAATAATTTATTTTTATTTTTATGGATACATTTAATTATTCAGTGGTTAATTGTTTGCCATGTAATATATTTTTTGAGATTCCTATAAGTCAATATTGGATATTTCTTTTTGTGCTCTTATTTTTCAAATACTTCTATAAAAATGCTCAAAATATCCAGAGCTTTTTTTCTCATTTCTAATGTATTTCAACTTTTATAAATCATAAATCAGATAGGGAGCTTCTAATTTGTAGATATGGGTAACAGTTGTTTTTAATCATTGCCCACTTTACACACACATATATATATGATAAACAAAACAAGTTATAAATTTTCTAACTTGCTTTTAGCTTGTATTTTATGATCACTAGCTGGAGCTTTACCAATAGCTCCTAACAAGCTTTGTTTACATAAACGCCGACAGAATTCAATATCTCTTTCGTTGTCTCCCACATCTAGACCATGGTTTCGAGCTAGTTGGCTCACGTCAGTGAAGGGTTGGAAGACTAGAGATATTGAATTCTGTCTCTCGGCGTTTATGTAAACAAAGCTTGTTAGGAGCTATTGGTAAAGCTCCATCTAGTGATCATATATATATATTGCATTGGGTTGTATATATATATGTATATTACTGATATAAAAGTTATCTTAGTTTATTATGAATAGGTAATATTTAATGGTGGTTAATATAATCTTAATTTTTTTTTTATAGCTGTCACTCCAGGAGATTCTATCTACCCTTTTGATTTCAAAGATAGAATAAGAAATCAAGTAAGTTAAAAAAAGTATCTTGTATTTATTTAGATTTTGATAAGTTTTTAAACAAATTTAAATGTTCTAGGATTTATGTTAGACAATTTTCTGGAAAACTAATTTGTCAGCTATGAAGTTTCTTGGTACATGTAATACTTTATTATTAATATAAACATACTATAAGTATTTACTGATGAAAACTATTGTTGATTTTTTTAATTGTAAATATCTTTGCCCTTTAGAGTTTCTTGACTGTTTATCTGAACAGACTATTGTCGAATCTTTTTAAAGTTGCTATTATTGTTGTAGTTGGATAACAAAAAAATTTTTGTTTAGGTTTTTCATTCTAGCCATAATGATGAAAGTTAAACTAACTAACATTTGGCATTATTTTGATGTTATATGATGCACAGATTTTATTCAAGGTAAAATGTATTATCTCTGGATTGATCACATTAATTTTGATCAGTGAAATTTGATTTTTTGAAAAAATATGTAATTTGTATGTTTTTACTGATCATTATCATGTTAGTAATTGGTAAGCATCTGTATGCCCATTGTGGTTTTATGCTGTGATAATGTCGTGGTCCCTGAAACTAAAAGTTCATGGATCATTTCTCACCTGAGCAAAATATATACAAAAAAAAAAATATGTTGGTCATTTGAATAGAATTATGCTTATTCAATTTTTTTGGTGTTCTTATGTTTTATGTTTTCTCAGCAACAAGTGAATATGTTATGTTTTAAGTTCTTTGTTTGAAGACAGGTGGAATTAACTGAACCATAAGTTACAATGACCATCATTGTTGGTTTGATATTGCTTGTCATTTTTTTTATGTAAGCAAAGTCTCACAAGTTAGAATCATAGGGAAAAAATAAAGGAAAAACAAAAGTTTTTATGTGCTTGCTTAATATAATATCAAAATGTGTAATATACAGATTTAGACAATTTATCCAGACAACAAACACATGATTATAGAATAATGGTATTATATATCGTAATAATATGTTTTTGCAAATTGTTATCAACATTTTTCTAATTATGTTTTATATATCTGTATTGGTCAAGAATTAAACTTGATTGGAGTGCTTTTGGTAGAAATAACTTGATACTAAAATGAAATATGCCTATGTGTTTGAAAAGGACAAAATGTGTTTTACCAGTTCTTATGGATCTGAGACTTGGATACTTAATAGAAGAGCAATACAGAGACTTCAGACCACTGAAAGAAGTATGGAGAGATGCATGTTGGGAGTAATAAGAAGAGATCGTTTTAATGCAATATATGGGTAAGAGAATAAACAGGTGTTACTGACCTCATTGAAAAAATTATAAGACTGAAGTGGATTTGGGCTGGACATATTGCTCTAGAAGAGATGATATTAGATGGACAATTGAAATCTTAAACTGGATTCCAAATGATTGTAAAAGACCCAGAAAGAGACTACATGTGAGTTGGGTGAATGAAATTAGAAAGTGTGCAGGAGTGATGTGGAGAAGAGAAGCTAAAGATTGGAGAAGATGGATTGAACTTGGAGAGACCTTCATCCTGCAGGACAATGGTTGATGATGATGATTGGTCAAGATGGATTTTGCTAAATTTCTGAAGAAGGTGAAGTTTATTGGAATGTCATTAATGAGCTTTTACATACCAGTGAGTAGTTTCTTTTTGTACATTTTTTGAATAGATAATCGATGAAGAAATTTTATGGTAACTATTCATGTAAAGCTGGAATAATTTATTTAATAAACTTTGTAACTGGTAATTTGTTCTAGTGCAGCCATATTCGTCCCTTTTTTCTCTTGGGCCACATACACGTACATATGTTTGCTACGTTATGTGAGTTGCAACATAATACACTACACCACATAATTTAGTAATTAAAAAAATAAATCTAAATGTATCATAAAAATTAATGTGATTTTTGATGTTAGAATAAGCTTTTGACTATTTTAGATGGTTCACTGTTATAATTATTACATGCTATTCTTAATAAATCATCAAGTGAGAAACAGAAACAGATTTCTATGTAAATTCTTCGCATATTTTTATTTTTAGAATAGGATGCTTCATAAAGATATATAGATGCAAATTATATAAGCAGCATTTGGGCATTCCTTTGTACAGTCTTAAATCTTTTGAGGCACTAATTTCCAAAATTTGGAATATTCCTTTCTCTTTTCTTTAAAAATAGCCTCCACGTTCTTACTGTTTTTTAGCTGTATGAATTTGTCAAATAGCTTTGCAAAAGCATATCCTAGTACATAGCCAGTTATATAATAGAATTTAAGAGATTTCATTGCTATAATTATTTTTCATTTTCACATTAAATTAAAGATCTATGAAAAAAAGAATTGTTAATTGATTTTATGTAATAATGCAAGCAATGTTACATATTTTTATTATAACACTTTCACGACAAATCAAACATCCCAGTTGTCTTGAAAACCTATTTTTGGTGGATATTTTTTATTTGTATTTTGAATACACTCCTGCTATTATGAATAATTAAATTGCATTTTGAAATAAAAGCAATACATTTCAAAATTTTCACAAG
Organism: Epiperipatus broadwayi; assembly: GCA_028023455.1. Taxonomy (NCBI): domain Eukaryota; kingdom Metazoa; phylum Onychophora; class Udeonychophora; order Euonychophora; family Peripatidae; genus Epiperipatus; species Epiperipatus broadwayi. The sequence goes on along the minus strand of JAQFVV010006346.1, from coordinate 125,867 downwards.
TTTGCCGATGTAATTGACACTTGAAATTATAAGAAATAAAACTCACGCATCAACATTAATCTGTAACTAAAACAAACACATTATGAATCCAGTTTCCAGTCGAAGCGAGAGGCAGATACATATCAAGATTGTAAAAATTTAAATTAATGAGTTTCGGGCTGCACGTAGAAGTTTGTGGGTCACAGGTTGAATACAACTGCTCTAGTGGATAACAGATACTTGATAATAATTACAGCAATCTGCAAGGGATTTATCATCATCAGTTGATTTTTTCTAAGATTTATTGCATGGGTTATGTATGTACTCTGTTATTTAAAATTCTGATAAGTCTGCTAACAACTTTATGTAGTTGGCTCATATTATGGATAATAGTTTGTTGAATTTTGCAGTGTTTTTTTTTTCTGACTTCATATATCCATAATTAGAATTACTGGGTTTACTGCTGATTTAGAACATGGTCTGTAAACTGATGCTGGACTTAACCCTATATATTATTATCATTAGCGGACACACATGAATAAGCATGTCTATCTAATAAGGGAAGGGGGTATGTGTTAAAATGACAACAAAAGTTAAAAATGAGTTTTTTGTAACTATGAATCACAAATAAATCCACCTATATTACTTTCCATTTTTTTACATTGTGGTATGTTGTTTTTTAATTTTTTTTGCAGCAATTTTTTTTTTTTTATTAGTTTATTATCTTCCTCAGTTGTTGCTATTCATTGCAGTTGTTGCTATTCATTGTATTTTATCCTCAGCTATTTCCTTTCGATGAGAGCAGTTAATATTTTTTTGAATTGTGCTTGTTATAATCTTTACATTGTAAATGAAGCCTACCAGTCTCATGAAAGACTATGTTTATATCCACTATAAAATGCTTTTTTAGATGTGTTTTTATAGTTGTAGGTTCACTATTAACACTTAAGCTCAAATATAATTAGAGAATGTTATGTAATGTTTTTAAATAAGATTTTTTTAGTGTCAATAGGAGTCCAAGTATCATGTTCTTAAAATAAATTTGATGAATAACAACTCTATATACAGCTAATATTAGATGAAGTAATTTTTTTACTGTAGTGAGATATATACTATTTCTTTTAACTTGTTAAATATAGCAATACACTGGAGAGTTTGTGTCACATCTCAGCATCTCTGTTTGCCATTTTATTTAAAAAGTATAAAGGTATTTAAATTGATCCACATTTTCAAACTGATGATCATCTAGGGCGAATAATGTTGATAAAGATTTTTTTCCCCATCACTGTGATTAAGCAACTGAACTTTTTCAATATTTATTATCCAAACAAAATCTTTAGAGATTGCATTCAAAAGATCTACATTCCACTAGCTTGTTGTAAATCTACTAACTAAGAAGTTGGAACTTTATTTTCATTTAATCTTTTTAAAATAAAAACACATTATTAAACCTTGTTGCATTTTGATATTTTCTTTATGAATTTACAATTTATTGTTTCAAATACTATTAATCATAAAATTGTAAACAAATTTGGTGAAATTAATATATTTCTTCATTTAACAATTATTTTTATTATTTAAGATTTTTCACTAATAATTATGATATTTTCTTTCACTCCATCATGTTGCAGTTTTGAATATAGAGTTTTGTAGATAACTAGCTATTTTCATACATTGTCATAAAACAAATCTTTATTAACTCAGTCAAATATCTTGATTAAATCTATAAAAGCAATATGAAAACTTCCATTAGTTTTGAAGATATTTTTTAAAATTTCTCTAGGAATTTCTTTAGTACATGCGTCTTTTTATCTTTAAAAATTACTAAGAGCTGTTATACTTTAATATCTTGGAGTTTATTATTAAGTAAATTTTGCACATTCCATGTAGCAAAAATATTAGCCTACTCTATTTCTTCCTTTACTATCAATATATTAATGATACTACAAATTATTTTTATGCTTAAATTAGCAATCTGTAAAATCCATTGATTTAGTGAGATATTATGAAACCATTTTTTGGAATATTTAGTTCAGTTTAATTTTGTGAAGGCTATGGAAATGCCTAATACTACTACTGAAACTTATACTCATTAACTGATTTAAACTGCTGAATCAAATCTAATTTTTATTAATCAGTATTGACTGCTCTGGCTCATGCTATATCTTATCTAAGAACTGATAATTTGCTAAATGTGTCCTCATTGCTATTTTTTTTAAAATTCCAATGCTTTTGCATACTTTACACAATCATATATATATTTGTATAAAAGGGGAAAAAAAGAAAGGATAAGTTGTTAAAGAATGGAAATATAAATAACTATATGGTTTGTTGCTTGCAAAGTTTTTGAATCCATTATTTTACCTCTATGCACAGGGCAAGGATAGAAATATAGTACTAATACAATCCCATTTTCATATTTACTATAAAAAGACAATCTATAACATGGAAGAAAAAATAAAAAGCTCTGCTAATTTGCTCTAATAAGCTTTGTTGATAAATGCCAGTTAAACAAAGTATTTAAAAATCTCTATCTTGAAAACTACTCCTTAGCCTCAGACTAATTGTTTCATCCTTCGGCATTCCTCAATGAGGTGCTAGGGTAGTTTCACTGAGCCAAAAGAGAGTTTAAATATATATAGAAGTATACAAAATATTGGGTGGGAGTTAATTTATGATAATAGCAATGAAAGTAGTTTACTGTTTAAGGCTCGAACAGGATCTTTAGCAACAAGGAAATTTACACATAAATGGAAAAATGTGGTAGTTTGCAAGTTGTATAAGGAAGGCATAAAAACTATTAGGCATCTGTTATTTGAATGTAAATGCCTGCAAGCAGAAAAGGTACAATAATGAAGTTGTGGAAGAATAAATATAAACTAAGTGATTATACAGAAAGTGAGTTCTTGGTTTTTATGCTAGGTTTGGAAAAAGGTAAAATGGATTTAGATATAAAGGTCATAGAGTGGACAAAGATAAGATTATGGAAATGGGATGTAGCAGCATGGGAAGACTATGGGAAAAACTTGGGGTGGTGAATGGAAAAGGAAGGTAAGGTGGCTAACAGGTCTCTCTGGGCCTAGTGGTTGAGAGATTCCTGACTCCGAGAAAGGAGAAGCCATAGTGCATCATATCATATCGCTTATATATATATCACAGCATGAAACCATTGGTCTGAGGCTAAGGAGTGGTTTTCAAGATAGAGATTTTTAATGCTTTGTTTAGCTGGCATTTATCAATAAAGCTTGTTAGAGCAAATTAGCAGAGCTCTTTATTTTTTATTAAAAGCTTAAAAATTGAGTAATATCATGGAAGGTTTTTAATGACATGAATCTTAATCACCTTAAGTGAATGATAATAAAAAAAGAATTAGAGAAACAATACATAGAGAGAAGTGAAAAACTGTTTATAATGGAAGTATAACTAACCTGAGATGAACTGATAACAAGCCAAAAGATTGCAGATATTTTGTTATGTTGGAAATGAGGACCTAATCTTTGATGAGCCTATGTAATACCCTTCAAACCAATGGGAGATGTTTTTGGTTGGGCATTGCTTATTGATTATTCGTGTTTAACTCTCGTATCTAAAAGTCATTCCAATATATGAACTTATGGGCCATTCTAGTAGCCTGATTTCACCATCTAAAATATATATGAATGAAAGGGAGTGAGATTGAAATATAAATATGTAGTGTGTGTGCATATATATATTGAAAGAAATACAATGAAAAGGAACATACTTTAAAATGCTTAGAAATTTTAATCTGTTAACTTGAATAGCAAGGTATTAATAAAAGTGGATTGCCAAATTGAAGAAGGCTAGTAGTTAAAAACTTATTTGGGATTCAGGTTTAAGCTACCATTTGGTATCTATTAATTATTCATGTATACAAAGAAGGCTTTAGAATAATGATGATTAATTAGTTGCTGTGAAGTGCAAGTTTTGTATAAATTATTGTAGTCTTGTATTGCTTAGTTTTGATATGTATGTATAAAACTATATGTTAAAAAAATCAAACAATATTCAAGCTAATCAAGAGTATGTTAAACAAACAATATGCTTGATCAATTAGTATACAAATGATTACTGTCTTTTATTCTAGAAATTTATTTCTCTATAGGGAGCATCTTACCATTTCATTATTTTGATTTGATCTGTTACAGTTATTAAGAGTTTTGGTGCTGAAAACTAGTTTTACATGTTCTATGGAGATAATTGGCTAAAGAGACGCATTGTGATAGAAGAGAAATCATTCAGATTGATATATAGTAATAAAGTATATGGATAAAAAAGGGATTTGCTATGCTAAAATCATAAATGTTAATTTTGCATGTAGTCTTGAAATGGCAGTACTGCAGTACCAGCTTGAGACAGCACCTGTTATTGCTATTAAATTACAAACTGTTAGGAGTTATATGTTATAGAGAATTGTAATTTGTTGTTTTAAAAATTGTTTGTCAACCTCAGGATTAAACATATCATTTATCAATAATATTCTGTCAAATGGGCAAGTCCGTAGAATAGTCACATCATCAATTCATCCAATTTTCCATTCCATTTTCTTCCTTGCCAGCTCTTCAATTCCACATAACTTTTCCATCTCTTATATCATCCAACAATGTCAATCTCTTCAGTCCTTACTTCTTATTCCACTTACCGTTTCATTCAAAACATTGTTCATTAAACTATAATTTCTTCTTAACATACTTTCAATCCGGTTTCTCTTTCTCTCTCTGATTTCCTCAATCAATCTTTTTTTTTCTTTTTTTTCAAGACTTCTTCATTTGCTATTTTATTTATCCAATTGATTTTTTCATTCTTTTCCATGTCCACATCTTGAAGATATCTAATTAGTTGCTAATTTTATTACTTATTGTCCATGTTTCATAACCATACATTAGTACACTCCACATTAATTAATCTTTTTCTTAATTCTCTTTTCAAAGGTCCACAAAATATTTCTTTATCTTAATAAATGCCTCTTTTTCCAGTGTTATTTTTTTAAATTTCATCATCACTTTTTCCATCCTCACTCATTCAACTACCCAAATATCTAAATCCTTTTACCTATTGAATTATGTTATCGCAGATTTCAATTTGCACTCTTTTTGCATTTCTCCCTATCCATAAACACTTAATCTTCTCAACATTAATCTTCATTTCGTATTTCGTACATCCTTCTTCCAATTTATTCAACATATTCTGAAGATACTTTTCATTTTCAGCTATAAAAGCCATATCATCTGTAAATCTTATATATTTTATTACTCTACTTCCAATATTTGCTCCTGCACAATCTAAATAATTATGTAGCATATCTTCTAAATAAATATTAGAGAACAGATGACATACTGTATCCTTGCTTAATTCCAAATTCTATATTCACTTCATCAGTCTCATTATTCCCCAATTTAATTTGTATCCTTTGTCCAATATACATATTCCAAATCAATATTCTCTCTTTCCAAAATACCCCCATATACCAATTCCTTTATCTTTTTCAATATATCTCTGCAATTGTTCTAGCAACACCATTGGTATCTCTTGTACTTTTCTCTGTCCCAAAACCAAACTATTCTCCAATATAATACTCTACCCCCCATAAATTCTTTGATTTAAAATCTTCGATAAAACTTTAGAAGCATGGGATAATAAACTTATTGTTCTATACTCTTCACATTTAGCAGCCTTCTTTTTTTTAGCAAGTGGAATCATTATAGTTCTTAAAAAATCTTCAGGGCAAACTCCACTGTTATATATCAAATTGCAAAGTCCAACTATTTCCTTCATAGTAAATTCTTCCATTTCTTACAAAAATTCTATAGGTATTGCATCAAATCCAACAGCCTTCATTTGTGTAATTGACTTTCTTATTTCATTTGGCAATATGTCCATACCATTAGCATTTATTTGAATATCTTCTTCAATTTCAAGTTCATAATTAAATTATCTTCTCTACTGTAACGGGCACATACGTACGTTACATTGTTTTTTTATTAGTAAACATGAAAAGAATAAAAGTTCGCAAATAAAACTTCCTTTTTAAGAATTAAAAATTGAAATTAAAATTCTATACTAAACTCATATATATAAAATGGCACAGATGAAAAAAATTATTAAAATAAAACTTTATTAAAAATAGGTATTTTAAAAACAAAAACTTAAAAAGATTTGGAGATAAAAATATATCTTTAAGTTTGAAAACAAATTAATTGGTGTTATTGAAAAATGGAAATGATTGTTTTAATTAGTTAAATGTAAACTAGCCTTGGGCATTTAAATGTATAAGCAACGGTCAGATAGGAGAGAAAAACAATGGAATCGGACCTCAGCGAAAGGACCATCACATCGATGACGTTATGTCAATTGAATCCTTAAAATTAAGATAAAAGGAAAAGTTTGGAAATTATTAGAGAGTTATTACAAGAGGACAGATATGTGTTAGTGCAGAGTTGTAGGAGAAGGGATTGAAAAGACGCACTCTTCAATCCCATCAGTTTTGTTAAAAAAAAAAAAAAAATGACATCGTTTTTTCTACATTAAGGACCAGCTAAACTAAAAGACCTCTGGATAAATAAAAAACAACAGCTAACTGGATACCAATATCTATTTAGGACGGCGTGGGAATTCACGTTCAAATGGCAAGCTGGACGTTTTAAAAATTGTAAGAACTTTAGGTAATTCATGAACATTAAATTAAAAACTTTCCATATTTAAAAAAAAATAGAAATAGATTCCTATCTGACCAAACTAAATTATTTATTAATTAGTTATAATTTTATTTGATGTATTTCTTTTTTGTAAAATCATTTCCATTTAATTTTTTTTTGTACTTTAAGTTTTATTTATGATTTTTGTTTTGCGATAAATTAAATTATATAAATGTTAAACTTAAGTCAGGTGTGAATGGCTATATAGATTTGTAAAGTTATATTAGGGGAGGGTAATCTTAGGTTATTTGTTTCATAGTTGAATTGGGTCAATGGATTGGATATATTGGTGTGATTAGTAGATGTAGTATGAGGTTCGCTACGGGCAGAATTGCTTTATATGCTGCACACTTCCTTTTTGGCCCATGGAATGCGATTCGCAAGTCGGCAAAATGACCGCAGTCCTTTCCTATGGAGTTTTTTTTTTATTGCTCTTCTTGTCAGATAGATATAGTATTCCTATCTGACGAGAGGCAATTTCTTCTCTTAACTTTTTGTGCTGCCGTATTTCGTATTACATTGAATGCATCGATATATCAGATGAATTGTTGTTAGTTTGACTGCGAACTTTTGGCCTAAGGTTAAATAAGGATAGAATATTTTCTTTCAAATGCAAATCTATGTAGTCTATTCATACTCGACACTCTTATTTAAACCTCATACTACATCTACTTATCACACCAATATATCCAATCCATTGACCCAATTCAACTACGAAACCAATAACCTAAGATTACCCTCCCCTAATATAACTTTACAAATCTATATAGCCATTCACGCCCGACTTAAGTTTAACATTTATATAATTTATCGCAAAACAAAAATCATAAATAAAACTTAAAGAACAAAAAAAAAATTAAATGGAAATGATTTTACGAAAAAGAAATACATCAAATAAAATTATAACTAATTAATAAATAATTTAGTTTGGTCAGATAGGAATCTATTTCTATTTTTTTTAAATATGGAAAGTTTTTAATTTAATGTTCATGAATTATCTAAAGTTCTTACAATTTTTAAAACGTCCAGCTTTATCCGTGGCTTGCCATTTGAACGTGAATTCCCACGCCGTCCTAAATAGATATTGGTATCCAGTTAGCCGTTGTTTTTTATTTATCCAGAGGTCTTTTAATTTAGCTGGTTCTTAATGTAGAAAAAACGATGTCATTTCTTTTTTTTAACAAAACTGAAGGGATTGAAGAGTGCGTCTTTTCAATCCCTTCTACAACTCTGCACTAACACATATCTGTCCTCTTGTAATAACTCTCTAATAATTTCCAAACTTTTCCTTTTATCTTAATTTTAAGGATTCAATTGACATAACGTCATCGATGTGATGGTCCTTTCGCTGAGGTCCGATTCCATTGTTTTTCTCTCCTATCTGACCGTTGCTTATACATTTAAATGCACAAGGCTAGTTTACATTTAACTAATTAAAACAATCATTTCCATTTTTCAATAACACCAATTAATTTGTTTTCAAACTTAAAGATATATTTTTATCTCCAAATCTTTTTAAGTTTTTGTTTTTAAGATACCTTTTCTATTTTTAATAAAGTTTTATTTTAATAATTTTTTTCATCTGTGCGATTTTATATATATGAGTTTAGTATAGAATTTTAATTTTCAATTTTTAATTCTTAAAAAGGAAGTTTTATTTGCGAACTTTTATTCTTTTCATGTTTACTAATAAAAAAACAATGTAACGTACGTATGTGCCCGTTACACTACATTGAAGATATTCTCTCCTTTTTTTAAAATATATCATTACTATCAGTTAATCTCTTTCCATTCTTATCTGCAATCTGACTTACTAACTATGCCTTTTCCCCAAGTGACATTTCGTATTCTATCAAATACCAGATCATATCTTTCACCTACTGAAACCTTTCTATCTTTCTACGTTTTTTCTCAAACCATTTTTCTTTTGCTAAATCTGTTTCTCTTTTTAGCTTATTATTGGGGGAGAGAGACAAATTGATTTCATAAAATGAAAATAAGCTTAAGAATATATTATTTATGAATGATAAAATTCATTAGAAATAAATTGTATTTAAAATAAATACAATTAAGACAGTAAGTGGAGACCTTAAAAGAGTGAGTAAAAAGTGGATAGAATGCCCTTTCTCAGTATTTACATTCTTCCATCTTCTTTGTACTTTCGTTTTTTCCAATATACCTTCAGTTATCCAAGATCATCTAGCTTTCCTTACCCGAATAATACCTATTTCATTTTTTGCTGTTTTTAAGAATCCTTCTTTAATTCTATACCAACATTTATCAGGACTATTAATATTTTTCTCATCTTTAACAATCCTTTTTATTTCATCTTCACATATTAAACCAAATTTTTTATTTTTCCATGGGACTTGGATATCTTTTTCGTCTTTTAATTTTTTTTAAAGTTAGCTTTAATTTAGCCATAATCAAATTATGATCTGAGTTTATATCAGCATCTGGCAAAGCATGCGAATTCTTAATAGCATTCTTGTATCTATCCTGAATCATTATATAATCAATTTGATAATGTTCTCTATCACCTGGAGCTTTCCATGTTACTATTTCTAATATGCTTTTTAAAATAAATATTTGCAATCATAAATTTATTCTCTTTACAAAATTCTACAAGCTGGCTACCTCTTTTATTTCTTTTTTCAACACCATAATTTTCAACATTTTCCCCTTCCTTAGCTTTCCCCACAACAGCATTCCAATCACTCAATAGCAATATACATATATTTTTTCCTTCATATTGGATAATTTCTTCTATCTTCTCATATGTTTCATCAATTTCAATATCATCATGACTAGTAGTCATCATATAAACTTTGTATGATTACAAAATCCCTAGGACTTTCATTTATTCTCATCATCATCAGCCTATCGTCAATACAATCAACCTTTGCCACACTTCCAAATTTTCTTCCCCACAGCAATGCCAACTTCATTAATTGATCTATCTCCACCTGATCACATCCCTCCCACCTCACTTCGCTTAATGCCATAACATCAATATTATTTACATACAACTCTCTTTTCAAATTTTCCAATTTACCAGCTCTTCTCAAAGATTTAATATTCCACGTGCCAATTCTTAATGTGTCGGAAGTTTATGAGGATTTAGCAGGTTTTCGATTTGAATAGCTTCATATCTACTCTTGCCTGGCAAGACTCCAAAGCCATTCTTAACTAAGGTCTCAACATCAAACATAATGCTTCCTGTATACATACTCATAATAAAACAAGGGAATTATTAAGGCAAAGTGGTTTCCTGTTGCCTTCATAGCCTTCAACAGCCTCCATAACAGAATTAATGTGCTAGCTAATTTTCATAAAATGAACATCCATCTTCTGCTTCTTCTTCACTGATGTCACCTATAGTGATCTTCCACTGACTTGGAAGAAATGCTGATGCTGACCTAGCACACAGCAGGGTGTTGACTTATTTAATGGCGGTCAACACTCGCTATTATACTTCCTCTATCATAGGGATTGTGGCAATTTATAGAAGTAAACATGCCACTGTCTCCTTCACCTCTTCCTGATAGTGAATGTTATCCCATTGTCAGCTACTACTTATTTACAGTACTTTGCTTATTCACAGCTAACTTATATCTGAGGGCGATTCCCCTATCCACAAACTGAGATGCTTTGGGTAGCATGGGATCCATGCCCTATTATCCAATCCAGAAACATGGTATGTGAAAATAAAACAAATTATCTTATAGTATTTATCTATGGTATTTTTGTTAATTTTATTCATTATATTATTAAATTTTTAATCTAGTTATCTATCCACTTTGATACCCCATTTACTTGTGCTTATACATCTTGGACCTTTTTTTGTGAATGAATAGCCACCTTAGAGTAAAAGATTGACCAAAAACTAGACAGAAGTTGAATGTGATCAAGAATTCTGTTATTGACATCCAAAACTTTTATTAATTGAAGATATATATTTAAGGATCACTGAATAATTTAGATAGTTTTAGTATTTGATCATTAAACACTTATTTTGTAATATAAAAATTATATTGGAAATATTGTGTTTTGTATTCATATATAATTAATTTAATTCAATGTTATGAATTTTCTTGATAATTATATGTATATTTTTTCATTTTTAGAACAGAATAAAAGTTGAAGCATTGAATACTGAACGAGCTTTGCTGGGGTTTTTATTAGCAAAAATATTTAAGATTGATCCTGATTTTATTGTGGTAAGAGTACATGCTGTTTTTCATTTGTGTTCATTATTCTTTTCTTATATTGTACTAACAAGTTTTTTTGTTTTTTTCCCATAAATATTCATCAAAATTTATGTTTTGATTGTCTATTTGCACTACCACCTTAAACATACAATAATTTTAATGTCAAATTAAATTATCAAAATCTATCTTACTTGTAGCTTCTATGAAGCATATACATTAAAATGATTTAAGAATGAAATTACAATTCTGTAATTTTATGTGTAGTTTGTATTATAATAGAGATATATTTTGAGTTCTTTCAGTTAGTCAGCTTCTATCTAAACTTATCATCTTCTTTAATTTCAAAGTTAAATAAATGAAAAGTTTCGAAATATGAGAATTAGATGACAAACTATTTTTTCTAATTACTTATCTCAGTTTTTCATTTCTGCTTTTTTTATACGAATTCTAATGCTTTTTTTTCTCCATATCCTTTTTATCTCACTTCTCAGCACTCATATATACATATATTTACATCTATTTTCATCATCTAGATTTTATTTATTTTAAAGTCTATCTATGCATCATATTAACTTTAGATTACGTTTATTGTATTTTTTTTTTTTTTATGTTTAATTTATTTTTAGAAATTTTAAATTTTCATTTGGTTGATGTCTTTATTAAATCTGAAAATATCTATTTAGGCCATATGACTGAGCTAATCTATTAAGAATAATCTAATTTCTAAGAACTGTAGAATGCAGGCAATAGATTAGATATTACTGCACAATATGGATAAAATGACTCACTTAACACAAAGAAGGATAGTGTTTGATTTGATAGCTAAGAATATATTTTTTATTATTGTACAACTTAAAATAAAAAGGGGGCAAATCCCTCATTACCTTGAGTAAAGTTAGCTTTTTACCTTCAGAGATATTTGCTCACCATACATTTGTTCATTTTTATTCTTTGAGAGTATGTTGCTTTTAAAAAAAATTATTTATTGTTTTTAATCAGTTTTGAGACATAACCTTTTTATATGTGTGCAAACTAACTAACTTTCTGACATAGACTTTTATATCATTTTTCTTTAATATATTTTGCATGATGGAACTCTGAAAAACATCCATGTTGCAATATCTTCTGTGGATTTGAAATTAAGCAAATATGCTATGGACTAAAATATTTTTTAACATATAAATTCATGATAGAGAAATAGAAAAAATGAATGCATATATGTTAAATTCTCTATATGGTGTCTTGATAAGTAGCTAGACAATAAACTCTGTAATTTAAGTGATAGCAGTATTTGTTGACATTATTAATTAATGCATTGAATGAAAAACATGTCACTAATGTGATATGCTTTATTAGAACACTGGTTTTAGCTTTGAGTTTTTAATCAGTCATATGAGACAGTGCATTTTTTTTTATTTTTTTAGCATTCATCTTTTTTTTTTTCTTTGCATAATAGCTTTATTATTGTCTGAATTGTTTTTTTAAAAAAGGCACCTGTTCAGCTGTACCATATGTAACAGTAGCCTGGTTCAAACCCTGTTACAAAGCAATTACATAATATTTCCCAAAGGCATAGGTAAGGGTAAGGCTAATAAATTGGCCTTAATGGGAGAGTATATAAAAAGTTTTATTTTTATTAAAAAAATAAAAAAGAGAAAGATGTATATAATTATAGTTGTTTGTTTTAGAATACATTCAGAAAATATGTATTAATAAATTGTGGGAATGCAGTTATACGCAAACATATAAATTTTTTTTTTGTATTATTACTTATTTCAAATGTATATTTTTCTTTTGTTTTATCGTATATCGTATTTTAATGAGAGTAACGAAAGAACTTTGATATGTCTACCTTGAGGCAATTTTTGTCTTTTGTTCCATTTCTTAGCCACTCAAAATTCCAGGAAATCTTAAGTAAATGTACGGCAGAAAAAGAAAAATGTTAAAAGCCTGCCTAAGAAATAGAGATCTGAATGCTGATAAACTATTTTGGGAAGTAAAAGGAATTTGAGAAATTAATTAGTTAGAAAGAAAAATTGGAGCAAGCAAGAGTGGTTTCGGACAGAAATGTTGTATTAATATTTTTTTTTCTGTTTGCTAAGTTTATTGGTGCGGCTATGCTCACATTATAAAAAAAATGAAATATTAAAAATATTTCAATCCACCATCTCGAGAAGAAAAATGGATTCGACAATATCAACTTATATAATTGGTACAATCGTAATGCTGGAGTAAAACAAATACGTGTAAGGCGAGCACCGTAAGCTCCAAATATATAGCTGTTCCTGTTTAATGCATGCCCGTCCAAGAACCCGAAGGACCCTACTAATACGCCGCTAAAATAATCCAGTAAGGAATGAATCTTGAACCGTATACATAAAGAAAGCTTCCAATAAGACATCATTATTTTCTCTATCCAAGCAATACCACAAAATGGATGGTCATGCCGGACTTTGTTATTAGCATTAAATTTTTGTTTTATTCTCCGACAATAAAGAATTCATAGATTTCGTTTGGATCATTGAAACAAGCTTATGTGGAAATAAACTTATACCTATTTTTAAAATCCCGGGTACTCCAAGGTAAATATGACTAATTTTTATTGTTGTAAATAAACTGAAATGGCCTATCGTTACTCTCTAAAGGTTTAATCATTTTGTACAACTATATAATATATGTTTTTATATTTAACTAATTTCGTTTTTGTCCTTTTATGTTATCATTTGATATATATATTTTTCTCTCTTCTCAATACAATTGGGTCTTGTTTTATGCGGCAGATAGGTTTCTCAGAAAATGCGCACAAAAAAAAATCGCATCAAAATAGACTTAACTTACCTTGAAAAATGGGGGATAGGTTCTGTAATTTTTAGAAATTGCATAAAAGCAAAGCAACAAGGAAAAATTACTTTAAAATTCGCATTAAAAAAATAAGGAAATAAAATATGACTAATAAAAAATTGCAAATATTTGAAAAAAATTAATACAAGACAAACTTTTTTTACTTTTTTCATTAACTACAGTATTTAATTTTTTCATACATATTTTAATCATTACCGCTATTTGACAATATGCGTTCGTTTGTGAACTAGTAAGAAATCAGATTCGTGATGTGATGAACAATGAGCGCCACTTTCAGTCTTGTGCTGTGTTAATGGTTTTCTGTTTCTATATTAAAAAAATGAGATCGCAATTAAACAAAAAAATTATACATTATCATTAGAAAGATTATTTTCAGTTTCCAAAATCAATAAAATCTTTGTTATTATTTATTTTAAAAATCTAAAAAAATATTTATTTCTGTTATATCTAACAAAATACATTTTAAAAGTTTAAAATTTTTGAATATTTATTGCGATATCTTTATACGTACGTATAAATCTATTATTATTATTATTTACCATTTCACTGTCTGACCCACCTAATTACTTATTAAGGAGGTTTAATTAAAGCCCACCTATGTAAATAGAGAAATGTATTTTTTTCAACGTTTGTTTTTTATTATTTTCAACACAACTATCCTGAATAAATTACTAAAATTTATTTTGGATAGTACTAATAATGTTTATTTATACGACTAACACACTAATTTATTGTATTTATTAAAAAGTAAAAAAAAATTCAAATAATAAGTTTTGAATTTTTTTTGATAATGTTTTTTTAATATATATTTAAAATGTACTAATTTTTTCTTTAAGAATCCAAGATGGCCTTTTTTTGAAAAATTTCTACCTCGATAAGAAGTTTAAATTAAATGTTAAATTAAAGTACTTATAAATTACCAAAATCCATTACTTTGGAATTTCTACTAATTAATTAATAGAGATTCTACATTGTTATATAAATTAAAAACTAACATAAAATTATACTGGAATCTATTGATCCTTATCGAGGTATAAACTTTCTAAAAAATGGAAACAAAGTATGATTTCCTATTGTGTCATAGAAGATCTGAAGACAAATCACTTCAGGCAGCACATAATTCGAATATCAATGCTAAGGTATAAATAGTGGTATTTTTTGAAAAAAAGAAAAAAAAAAGAAGAAAATAAAAACAGAAGAGAGAGTTTCAGAACGTCTCCATGCAAGTTGAAATGTTGAGCGAGTAGTTAAGGGAAAATCACTGCCTGTTCCTTCCTGAGACCTGAAATCTCCTACTATGCTGCTGCCAGAACCTGCCTTCAAAGGCCACCTGCCACCAACGTTCGCCTGCAGAACTTATCCCGGGGAACTCCAAGGTAAATGCCGAAAAATCACAATCCTGTCGTCCAGATCTTAGAACCTAAATTCATTACCACAAGTATTGTAACTTCTTTAAGTTTAAAAGCATGTAATTAAGTTTATTGGAAATATTTTTAACTGGCTCTTTAACCCTTTTTCTTTTTAAATTATTTATAATGTTTTTTTTTAATAACTCAAGCTCACAACAATTTTAATATTTTTGATTATTGAATATGAAAATATTTTTTTTTTTTTATATTAATTGTAGTATAAAATTTCATGCTTTGATTTTTTTATTTTATTTTGACAAACTTCACTTTCGGGGGTTCAAAGAAGATAGTTTGCTAACAAATTATGTTCACAAGGGGAAAAGGAGTTTTTAGCAAAGAATAAATTCATAAAAATAAATTGATCTATTTGTTTTTCGCAAGTGAAGTTATGTCGAATATATGTATATCAAAATATACATACCGTAATCTTTTAAATAGCTTTGTTATAGATTTCCCAGGATGGGATTCTATAATTTTAGATTTCTTTAAATTGAAACAAAATAAAAACGCTATATATTTTGACATAGTAACAGCGCCACTGGAAATCGTCAGTTAATTATCATGCTTTTTTTTTTTAAAAAAGTTAGTTAAGTGGGAAGGGGAATTTATTCGAGAAGTAATTTCCTTTATGCTATATGTTTGGTTTTTGTTAGTTAAATATTTATGTCAAGTAGTTGGTTACGCAGGTTGATTTTTATTCAGTATTAGATCATTGAAGGCGATTTAATTATAATTATTTCATATTTGGTGATTATAATATCTTGGGTTAATAAAGAATGCTCAGTAGTGTGGGCAGACCTAAAACGGTCATTTATTTGTGTCAGGAGTTGACTCCTGGTTATGCATACGTCTGTGGGCCGGAGAGTGTGGTTGAGGTAGAGTTGGTTAGTCAGCATGATATCCATATAGGCAGACATGAGGGCTCTCCGTAATTTCTATCTCCTGTCGGTATTTGTTCACAACATGGCAGACGTACCGAATTATCTTTTTCTTCATTTGAATAGGTATGCGAGCGTCTGTGAACCGGTTGGTATGACCCTACCTATATTTCTTACTTCATTTGCATTCATAGGTTTATTAACCCGACATTATTTTGTTTTCCTTTTGCCTTTCTAATATGTAAGGCATAGGGAACTGATTCTACTCAAGGATCTTTGGCCTGAGTAACCAATTCTTTTGCTTTATTCGTGATTAGTTAAAATCTTTTTAATTTAGCTAATTCACGTTATAGTTTTTGTTATAACCGCCAGTCTGACTGTGCCAATGTTATATCCGCCAGTGTTATATCCACACTTACGACTGTGCGGTCAGCAAATAACTATATACCATAAGACTCACAAGATTTTACGTAGTCTGCAATACTCTATCTTTACAGTTCGCTAATGTTCAATTCCCACGCTGTTCTCATGCAACAGATGCTCTGCAACGAATGCTCTGAATACATTCTGTATTCTCTGGCAACAAATGCCCTGCAACGAATGCTCTGCAATGAATGCCCTGCAACGAATTCTCTGAATATCTCTGCTGCGGTCTCCCCATCTCTGTGGGCTCTTTCAGCTACACTCGTGGACTACATTTCCACTGGGCACTGGTCATTAACCGCAAGCACTGACACGAGATATCTCTACTCAAATACTGCTTCTAATACTCTATATTACACTGCCCTGCATAGTTGTTACCCAGTCTTCTTATCACTTTCTGATAACTGCAACAATCAATCAATACTGTCCAATAAGGTAACGTCTCTTATCTAGAAATATTTGTAATCAGCAAATATTTCTTGGAATTGTCGATCGCCATAATGTCAATGCCTTAATTAAATTCCTCAGTTATCAAAGCACGATCTAAAAACAACCTCTCGAATAAATTCTAGTTTTTCTGGAGTGCACAAACATGTCTGCCATTTTTACAAAACACTACAGTTTTATAAGGAATGATTTTAGTTGAAAGTCCAACTAATGCAATTTTTGTTTGCTTGATAATTAACTGATCTTTTTTTTAATTTATAATAGCTTACAGTTTTAATCACTGTGAGGCTATATGCTATTCCAGCAAGGTCCACTAATGTAATGAAATATTATTTTATTTGAGATTTAAATTATTATTCATAAGGAAAAGTAAAATACTTTTTTTTCTTTTTTTGCGTCGTTGGAGTAAGACTACAAATCAATTTTTTTATTATAATTGTTTTTTTTTGATATCCGTTAATATCAAATGTTTTAAATCTTTTTTAAATAAGAAATACAATGTTTCCTCTTTATATACAATCAGTTGATCAATGTTTAGACACGCTGATGTATTATTATCTTTTACTAAATGTAAACGGAGAATTTAGAATCCATGGTCATTTAATTCTAAAATCATTTTTTTTTTTTTTTCTTTGAGAAATAAATGTAAACAAAACTAAAATTGTGCAAACTAAATAAATGAAATGTTAACTGCTAATGTGAATCTGTTACACAGGATGCAATCTCTGATAAACTTACTATTTAATTATAAAATTAATGTAAAAAATGTTTTTTTTAAGAGCTTGAGTTAAATGTAAAAAAATAGTTAATAAGTTTAAAATATATATATCTAAAACAAAACTTCCACTGTTTTTCGAATCCTTTCATTTACTTTTATTTTAAGTAATCTTTGATTTTAAGTATATATAAATCAATCACCCACGTTCTCATTAAAATATAATTAAAAATGAATCCCATGCTTGAAGGCTCGGCTCCGGCACGGTGAAAATGAAGGAATTCGATGTTATCATCGAGAAAGGTTATTGATTAGATCTTTCACCTGGGTATATAGGTAAATAGGGCAGACTTGACTTCTATATCTTGTACATGGTCGGACTCGAGGTACTTTACCTGTATTCCGGGTCATGTTGGATCAATAGACGTTTTTTGACCGGTGCACATAGAAGCTAAGATTTTAAATACAGTTTCAGGCCATATTCACGTTAGCTGCAAATGTAACGTTATTATTTTGAAAAAAAAAAAAAAGTATTTCAAGTCAAAATAAGTTATTAATAATTTACATTTCTTGATATCTAATAAATATAGTGAAATATGAAAGATATTAAGAAGAAACATGTATCGCATAACTTCAAAATCGCATTTAAATAATCCGCATAAAACGAGACCCAGGTGTATTTAATTAGACGGAATAGCAATAAAATTGTATACTTACTTTAAAACAAATTATTTGTCTATCATTAATGAACATATTTATCGCTTATATGGGCCTATTTCTCTCCCTGTCAGTATATCTCGCAAAATGAGTTAAGTATGCTTTTTCAGAATAAGCAATTATATTACACGTACTTTTAACTGACAAACCATAGATTTGATAAAGAAATAGATCGCGTATCGAGGTAATAAATGTGTAGAAAGAGGGAGTTCAAAAGTAGCTAATTTTAAATGACACATGATCTAATTTAGGAAAAAGGAAACCGTTACTAATACGTAACTTTAAATATACTTGACTTAAGTTGAGAAGCATAGAAAGCAGGGAATGCTTGTTTCAACTACGCAGATTTAGCCATTTACCTCCATACAGCCTGATGGGTATTGTTACCTCCCAGCCCTGGGATTTGAGCTAGTTAAAAGGGCCGGGCACCTAATTAGCAATAGTTCTAAGATTACTTAAATAGGAAAAATAATTCTTCCGATACTAGTGAGATCGGCGCTTGGGATCAGTATATTAATTGACGCCCATAAATATACTTTTTCCGAATAAATTGTTGTTTGTCTTTTTAATGAAATAATGGTCATGAAGTAGATTTCTTTTGGTTTTTTTTTTTATCTTTTTATTGTACATCCTGATATAGGATTCGTAGATTTTATTTCCTAAGAGTTCATTAAGAAAGGGGATTTGTTTTCGAACCCAATACGGTAAATAGTATTCATATACTATCTGCAGGTGTTATAGCGACTATACAGCCATAGTTTTGCGTTTACTACCCTACATGGTCAACAGATCCAATTTTTCTTTAGATATTTATACAAACAGCAAAATTGATGCCAGGATTGCCTGTTAAACATATCTATTTATACTCACAAACTAATTTTCTTGTTTATGCTTCATACTTTTTAAATACATTATGCATGTTATTTGTTAGTCTGTCTTATTTATCAGAAGGATATTCTGCAGATTTTTCATTTTCTGTACTGCAGCACAGATATCAAAAAGTACAGTTTAATTGCCATTAAAATTTTATCACAACTACTTGATTAATTACCAGCAGATCTTATTATATAGTTCAACACTTACTATATATAGTATGACTTAAGTCAAATTTCTTAGGTTATTAATTAACAATTGCAAATATGTATAATATTTTTAAGACTGCTGCACTCTTTGTGCAAACTGATGTTTACACCCTTCACATAATTAAAGTTTTAAAGTCTTAAGTTAAAGATGTACTATACTATCCCAGATGCAGTAACATTGGCTTTAATTTGGTATTTTTCACAAATTGAACATTTATTTTGATAGATATTTTGAGTCATAAATTTGAGAATATTATTTTAAAATTTTTAAGTATTTATAAAAATATTTTAAAATCAGGTATAATTTCTTTTGATGCTTTATAACATCATTTAAAAAAAAAAAATTAATTTAAACGATAGTGTGATTGGTTTCTATTTTAGAAAATTGGTAGTAAGTTCAGAAATAGTAATTAAAATTTTTACTCCTGCTCATCTTTTAATGAAAAGAAAACTAATATTTATTTAAAATGTATACTTTATATATTTTTTGTGTACTTTATATATTTTTTTTCCAGAATTTACTAACATGTATGATCTGTAATATATTTTATATATCTGTGTGTATGTATGCCATTAATAAGTCATTATTATTATTTTTATTAAAGGGGCATGATATTTATGGTTTTGATTTGCCAGTAATACTTAATCGCATAAGCACAAATAAAGTACCTCATTGGTCCCGCCTAGGTCGATTAAGAAGAAGTGAAATGCCAAAGATAACTGTAAGTGTAATTTTATTTTTTTAAGTATATATATAATTTTATGTGTGAGAGGATACCCAAAAATAACTGGAATCTGTTTCTGGAAGGCAAGCATATTATAGTATATGCTTCTATTGCTAGACACCTCTTGGAGAGACCCCCTGCACTAGTCTGCCAATTTTCATCGAGAGAACTCATGTTATGTCGGAGTAAATGTTTTTGTTAAGTGCATCTTCCTTATTTGTTGATTTTTGCAACAGCTGAAAAGTTAAAACAATGTGAAATTCTGTTTCTGTTAGGGGGAAACAATTATAGTGTATGAAACAGCTTATAAGCAAGCTAATCTGGAGAAAACAAGTTTACGAGTGGTTTTATTGAAGTGTCAAAATTACCACATCTTAAAAAAGAATGATTGAAATCCAATATTTAGATGCTGCTGATTTTTTTGGATGCAAACGGCATTGTTCACTCGGAATTTGTTCATAACAATCAGATATTTTAATTACAAGTTCTAAAATGTTTGTGTGATGTGGTAAAACAAAAGTGTCTCAATTTGTGGCAAATGGGAAGTGCAAATTTTACTATGCCGACGTGCCCGCCTTGAGTTTGGTACAGTTTTTAATTAAATTTAGCATGATCCGTTTATCTATCAGCTGTATTTGCCTGATCTCATTCCATGCAAATTTTTTTTTATTTCCTCGAATGAAAAAATTTTTTTCAAAATTTTGTGGATTTTGTAGTGGTGAAGAAAGAAACGATGCAGGGGTTAAAAGATATCACTTTGCAAGAGTTTCTGGATTACTTTGAAAAGTGAATAAATGCATTGCATTAAATGGATTGTACTATGAAGGGGTTATTATTACAAAATTTCTTGTTATTTTTTGGTATCCCCTCATACATATTAAAACATTTTTTGTTAAATGACCTAATGACAAAAAAGCTTTATTAATTAAATCTTTGTCTTTGAAATAATAATAATAAAAAGATTATTGAAAAAAAAAACCATACTTTTAATGTCTAAACAATGTATCCTATCAATTGAATTAGAAGTATGCAAGTCAATCATTTATTTATTGTAGATTTATAAAAAATAAAGATATATCTTGAGCTAAACAAATGTAGGAGAATGACACCTTTGTTAACAGTATTGAAGGCTGCTTTATATTGCCGTTGTAGTTTGGATTTATCATTATTGTATCATCTAATTAATTAAGATTATGCTAGGATCTTGAATAATTAGATATCCATTTACTACTTGGATGGCTACATGTGTTGGCTAAGGGTTAATTATCAAGAAAAAAAATCTAGGCTTGTTTAAAAATCTATAGCTAATTGAAAAAAAAACTTAAGTTCAACCTGGATTTGAATCTCACATTTAATTAGACTTAAAAATGTGATTGGAAAGTTTGTGATTTTTTAAGATTTACTTATTGTTTGTAGTGATATGAAATTATTATTCTATTATCAGTCAGTTATTGTTTTTTGTGAAACTTGATTCTGCAACTGTTCAAATTATTATGCAAATTTGAGTTATAGAAACTTGAGTAAAATACTACATAAATGACAGACATTGAAGATGTGTGTTTAATGTATCAGTGTAATTACTGCAATGTTTTGGAAAAAATATAAATGAAGAGGCATTTTTGAAAAGAAACTCCATAAGATTGTGGATTTATATGTTTACCCCTTGATTGAACCAGGTATGTGTTTTTAACTAGTATTACTACAATGCTCTGCAGCAGTGGTGGGACTGACTAATACTCAAACTTTTTATGAACTCCTGAATAATAAGTCATTTTATTATTTATTATTATAACACTAAATGTTCATGAAAAGTAAAAAAAAAAGTAAAATGTGAAAAAGTTGATAATGAATGTGTACATTGCAATATTGGGTGTTATGTAATTGCCTCTCCTCTCAAAGTCACATGATCTTTCTCGTTTTTGTTTAAATTTTGATTATCTGGTTTTATAATATGAGTATATAATAGTAAAATAATTATAAATATCACTAATCTATCACTTCATTTGTTTTGCTTAATATTTTATATAAATACAATTTATACACTTTCAAATACTTTAGCAAAAACATTTTTTTATTATATATATATGCGCACACAACCTGTTGTTTTGACTGCTACTTATTTTTAATCTTTTTAAAATTACATTATGTATTATGTATATATTTATTTTATTCATCATTATATCATAGCTCTGAAAAAGACTGTAAGACAATTGAAACATCAAGTTATGGGTGCATATGTATATATAATAATAATTTTTTTTGCTGTAAAGTGTTTGAAGTTTGCTCTTAACTGAAAGGAGGCCCTTTTGATTTATTTTTGAGGTAGTAAAGAAACCAAGCAGGCCAAACTTCTGACATCCACCTTATACATTCTTGTCATTGCAATAGTTATTACTATGTGATTATTCAGATGGTAAATGATGAATTTCCTAACTTTTTAGCTTTGAGATTGATGAACATTATAGTCTTTCTTTTGATAGTTTTTAAATGAAATAACATTTGAGTTTGGAAGGTTGAATATGTATGAGACTGATTTTTTTATTATAAATAATTATAATCATGATAAACGACATTAAATTATGGTGCGAAGGCAATAATTGGCACCCAAAGACGGAGCGTATTAATAATTTCCTGATTGCACACATTGGATAATCACTTTTCTAATTTAAGTTCTTACAATTGCAAATTTCAAGCAAAGGAAAATTGTGTGAATTTTAAGAAAAAGTATCTAATATTAAATGTGACATTGTTGAATTTCCTACACATAAAAGAAAAGGTGAAGAAGCAAATATTTTAAAAAGTAGACATATACTTTATTACAAAGCGCAAATATTGAAAGCAGAAGTGGAGTGGGATTTATTGCAAATAAAAAGTGGAAGAACAACTTTGTGATGACAGGTTTAATTATCACATTAATGTAGATAATTCAAGTTTATACACCAACACGTTTTTGTTATGATGACGTAAAGTATTTGTATATGGATGTGCAAAATTCTTTGGATCAGAGCAAACAACATTTTAAAATTGTTATGGGAGACTAATGCTAAAATTGGTATATAATTGAAAGATGAAAGTGTTGTGAATAAATGTGATTGTGGTATAGAAATTGCAGAGAATGAAAAACTGTATATTATCAATTCTTTTTTTGAGAAAAATGCTAAACAGAAATTGACATTGAAGTATCTTAAATGAACAAGCAACAGAATTGGATTATGTTTTGACTAACAGAAAATATGTGTTCAAGGTTGTAATGTTTTTAATAGATTCAATGCAAGAAATGATTATTGATTAATGAGACATTCAAAAATAGAGAGATGAAAACTATTAAGAAATATATTACTGAAAGTTGATATTCATAATCTTCAGAAACTTCTGTGAATTTAAATTAGAACTTGCAAATATGATAGTTCAGAATTAACTGAAATCAATATGAGGATAGCTGGTACAAACAGAGCAGCTTTTTACTAATAAATTTTAATGAGGCAAGACAATATTTGAAGAAAAGAAGGAATATGATATTTAAAAATGTTCCATTAAGAAGAACTGAATATCTAAAATTATGTAAAATGATAAGAAAAAGAATTAATAATGATATAAAAAAATGTAATTTTGCAAGAAAAGCTGTACAAGAAAATAAAAAGTCTCTAAAGTGTAAAACAACATCTTGTTATTGGAAGAAAACTTATTTCAGCAGTAATCAGAATAGATATATCTATTGCTTAAAAGAAGAATGACATTGAGAAATATGGAATTTTACAAAGAATTATATAGCAATGAAGAACTTGAAAATAAAGGACCATTATGATTATTACAACTTTTGTATTGCTAAATATTTTAAATTAAGAGATCCTATTGTGCAATTAAATTTATGAAGACTGGAAAAATTGAAAGAAATGGATTTACTGATATCTTTAAAAAGAGAGATAAAGAAAAAAAATTGTTGGCAATATGATATATCCAATTTCTAAATATTAAAGTTATTTCAGTTGGTTGGAAGAATGCAATAGTAATATGGATATTTAAAAAAGATGATAAAGAAGATATTAGAAAATACAGACATCACTTTTCTATCAATTATATAAAAAATCTTTACAAAGATAATTACAATTTGTCTGCAATGAACCTTGGATTTTATTCAGCTACAAGATCAAACTGGATATAAAAATAATTTTAGTATAGTGAATCACTCCAACTATTAAGAAAATTGTAAAAGGAAACAATGAATATGTGTTGCCTTTATACTTTGAATTTCTTGATCATGAAAAAAGCATTTGATTCTATAATCATTTTCATTATAATTAAAGCTTTGGATCATCATGTTATACACCCGGAATATAGTCATGTTTTGAATCTTTATTAAAATGCAACAACAATCATTAAATTACATACATAATTATACTAAGATTAACATTAAGAAGGATTTATGACAGGGTGATTTTATTTCTCCAAAACGTTACAGCAGTTTTACAAAAATATTTTGTGGATTAAGAAAGTAAAGTAAATGGAGATTATTTAAATATATAGATTTTGCAGATCATGTGATTGATTTTTACAGATAATTTTTCAGAACTTCAGGAAATGTTGCAAGAATTATCAAATGAAAGTAAGAAAGTAGATCTAAAAATAAATGCTGAAAAATCTAAAATAATATTCAATAGATTTTTTCAGAAGAAAAAATAAAGATTCATAATCATGAATTAGAAGATGTTAATAATTGCAAATATTTTAATCATATTATTAATAGCTGTGGAAACAATGGATGACATTTAATCATAGAATTAATCTTGTATTGAATGCTTTTGGTAGAAATAACTTGATATTAAAAGGAAATATGCCTCTGAGTTTGAAAAGAAAGATTTTTAGTATATTTACTGAGTTATGGATCTGTGACTTAGACAATTAGCAGAAGAGCAATCCAAAAATTCTCAAACTATTCAATGAATTTTAGAGATGTATGTTATGAGTAACAAGAAGAGATCAAAAGTGAAATACATGGATGAGATAACAAATAGTTACCACTGACATCATTGAAACAATTAAGTAACTCAAATGGAACTGGGCTGAACATATTGCTAGAAAAGATGATAGTAGATGGGTAGTTGATGTTTTAAATAGCATCCCAGGATAGAATAAAAGAGACCTTGTATGAGATGGATAGATAAAGTAAGGAAGTTTGCTGGTGTGGTGACGCAAAACTGGATTAAATGTGAGAGATCTTTACAATGAATTGATAGTAGTTAAAAATAATGTTGATGGTGACCATAATTTTTTAATTGATAAAGTTTTTTTTCTCTCCTATTGATCATTTTTTTCTTTTAATCTTTATAGAATAATTTCTTTTATTGTTGGACAATTATTTAAATATATACTCTATATACCAATTGGGATATCAAAGAAATGCATTGACCACAAGCCTTTTATATCTAGTATTAAATATAAAAAGCTTGTGGACAATGCATTTATTTGATATCCCAATTCATTGTTGCTTCAATATGGTACAATTAAAACTTGGAAATTTTTTTCAGATAATTGGCCTTTAATCAGCCTAGTTTCTTATTCAAGGATCAGTAAATAGATGCTTAGTTATTTTTAAAGAGTAAAACAGGGTTGATACAAACTATTATCCATCAACCATTGGTTAGCCTAATAGATATTGCATTTTTGTCCTGGAGGACTTTTGCTTTTAAATCGCGTTTTAATATATATATTTTTAAATTCAAAGTGTACTAAAAGTACATTACTAACAATATGATGGTTTTATACACTTTATTTTTTGGTATTGATTACTCTACTGCAATTTATATAAATGAATAAAATAATTAAATAAATAAAAGAATAGGTAATATTTTCGTACACTGTACTGAATTGTGGCTCATAGCTTTCAGTTTTTAAAAAGTTGTAATACTATGCATTATGACAGGTGCCAATTGATCATTAAATTATTATTAGCTTATTTATTTTTTGTTTTTTTAAAAAGGGAAGCGTTTGTGATTAATGATGTAGATTTCAAAGTTCATAAGCCAAATAAATAATAAAAAAAAAATGACAGTAACTTTTAAACAGTTTAATTTATATAATTATTCATCTATTTGGCATACTCTCTCTTTCTCTCTCTCTATATATATGTAAGTGTATTGTAATAAAACTTCAATATCATCTCTACTTATTTGATATTCACTCTTCTAATGTACAAATCATATAAGAGCCTAGATAGTAAACAAAAGTTGATTCATTTTTTGCCTATGACATGATTGACTTTGATAATAGGGGTTATCTTGCATTAATATAGCTGATGTTTAGATGATTATTGTTTAAAATGTTATATATTTGTTGATGCTGTGAAATTATAGCTCTACACACAGGTGCACGTGCACACACAGATTGTGATTACAAATTTGGAAAATCTATATGTAAAATAGGAGAACAGTATAAAAAAAATTCTAAATAGCTCACTTCCAAGGAAAGATTCACCAAAATATTTTTCTTAAAGAAACAAAATATTCATCACTAAGTTTGTCATCTACTCTGTGATGATGATTTTGAAAGGCATCTTTTTTTTGGTATAATTACTTTCCCACTTTTTTAAATAATATTTATATCTGTGGAGCTGGTTTTGGCTGGCTATTTGAAAGAAAAAATTTGAGCCTATGTGGAAAGTTTTCCAAATTTTATTTATCTTGAACTTGAATACTAAGTTGTGTTCATGGTAGATGTTACGTTTAATTATTATAACAGTACTTGGAAACTTTATTGATTCTTTTGTATTTTATTTTATTTTGAAAGCTATATTTATTTTAATTTTTTTTTACTGAAACTATCAAAAATATCATTTTTTTTGTTATTATTTTTATTATTTTAATTCTGTTTTGTCTTTTTTTCTATTATATTTATTTCTTAATATTTCATTATTTATATTTATTATTGGTTAGTACAATAAATGACTCCTGAAAGTGATAGTTTGTGATTGTGTTAAAAGCAAAACACTATTTCAAATTGCATGCAAGAAAACAATCCTGATTTTTTATACTGTTTGAAAATTATAAATAGACAAAAAGAAACAACAGAATGAAGTTGTAGTGTTGAAGATAGGTCTCTCAAATCAAAATGCAGACTACTTAATACTGACTCAGGTTTGGAGATATGTCCCGGAAATGGATTGTATGTTGTGGATAGATTAAAACTATTTGGATGTTAGTTATTGAAATTAATATGCATAAATGAAAAGTCTGGGAAGCTGTCTGGAGATTATATCTTGTTTATAATAACTTCTCTCATATACACTTTAATGCAAAAATTTTTTAAGTAAAACTTCTTTATTTTCCTGACAGTTTCAACTGCCCAGCAGTCCTCATCAGAGCATTCTCAAATTTCCTCTAAAAAAAAACTTCTTTATTTTCCTTACAGTTTCAACTGCTGGACAGTCAAAACTATCAGGAAAATAAAGAAGTTTTATTAAAAATTTTTTTGCATTAAAGTGTATATGAGAAAAGTTACCTTAGGGTAGAGGAAATTTGAGAACACTCTGATGAAGACTGCTGGACAATTGAAACTGTCAGGAAAATAAAGAAGTTTTATTAAAAAATTTTTTGCATTAAAGCGTATATGAGAGAAGTTATTATAAGCAATATATATGAATATATGAAGAAATGCAAAGAAAGTAAAGGAGAAGAATAAGAGTATATACTGTCTGAAGATTATATTTAAAAAACTGGAATGAGATCTGAGGAAATGAATTGCTTTTTCATTGATACTTTAGGAATTAGTAAGTAACTGGGCTAAATTGGGATATTTCAATTCCAGAGAATATATTATTCAACATTGACAACAACAAAGAACTAATGTCACTTCTTTGTCAGAAAGGATATTTCAATAATTAATATTGGATTTACTCTTGTAATTTATTGTTTTATATCAGTTCTATTTTAATGTTGCATTGGATGTTATAAGTCTGTACACCAACAGAATAAATAAATGAAGATAAAATGAAAAAGATTATCAAAATTAAGCAGAAATTGATAGAATTTATAGACAGCATATACTGTTAGCAATTGGTATCAGGTGTGTCAAATTTAGGAATGGAGAGGGAAAAAATGAGATTGAATATTAGAGAATGGATATAAAGTAAATCTCAAATATGATTATAGCAAGTTTTTTTATTGTCAGATATTTTTTAAGCAGCTGAAGCATTAGGTAGATAAAGTTATTTGAAATTAGTTTATTTTATTGGTATCCATCTGTAATAATTTGAGTATTAATTACTTGTGTAAATTTTGAATGAAACTCAAAAGGGATTGTGAGCTGATCAATTATATCTACAATGTAAATAAAAAACGGTTGTGAAATTTTTAGACATGATTGATGAGGAACCAAGTGAACTTTAAATGACTATGAAAATAAAAATTAAAATGAATTTGAAAAAAAAGTTAATTAAAATGGGAAAAAAAATCAGAAAAATAAAAATCAAATATCAGAACAATCTATGGTGTTTGCAGAAAAAAAAAATTAAATATTTTTTTGAGGTATAGGGAAAACATGGAGCAATATTATAACAATTTTTATAAAGACACTGAAAATGGAACAAGCTTAAAAAAGGAAGACATCTTTTAGGATATTCATGAGATCAAGAAAAAATGTCAGTGTTGAATGAGTTTCTGAAAAATGATGTGAATAGCATAAAACTGAAGCAACAAGATCAAAGAGAGATAAAAGGAAGATATTTCACCAAGACATTAAACAATTGAGTAATGGAAGATGAAGTCTAATTAGTTTTGAAAATCATCATTGAAAAGTTCACAAGATTGATAGGATTGCATGAAATATTTTACAAAAAACACCAAGAGAATCAGTGGAATATTATCAGCTTGTATATCTATACTAAAAAAAAGTAGTATTTGTCAGTGAGAAAAATATATCCAATAAAATTATGTTAAAAATTATTTTTAGAAAAATTGTCTTTGCTCTTAAATTAGCATTTAATTAAAAACGTGCGTGCTTACAAGGTGTTTGGGATTTGACAATGCTAAATTATGGGAAGTTTTCAATTTTCCTAGAGTTATTATTAAAGCAAGTTATGGGAAAAACAAGCATTTTACATTGCAATTTTTTATCTAATCAATTGGTAAATTGAATATATATTGAGGAAAATTATATTGAATGAAGTCAAATTTGGATTTAAGTTTGAAGGAAGAACTCTAAACAGTCTTAGGCAAGTTAATGGTATTACATTTTTACCCATTTAGTGAAAAAGTCTTGAAAATGTTCAGGAACAAGTAATAGAATGAAAAGATAGAATTTCGTGTAAATATGAAGATGGCGATGATATTGATAAGGAATCGACTAAAATTGATGGCAAAGTTAAAACAACTTTTGTCTCCTTGGATTATTTATAAAAAAAAATAAAAAACAAGAAATCAAGTGGCCTTATTCCTAAAGAGACCGGAAGTGATAGAGATATGCTTGATTATTTATAAAAAACAAAAAACAAAACAAGAAATCAAGTGGCCTTATTCTTAAAGAAACTGGAAGTGATAGAGATATGCTTGTAATCTATGGACTTTAATCTCCAGAATCTACTATTCCATAAAATCACCTGATCAACACTGATTGTATATGTATATGACAAATATAGGAAAGTTTGTAATTGAATTTTTTCCATAATGATGGATATAATTTTAATTAAAAAATCTGTAGAAGATAATAAATATAAATTAAATCTTTAGTTAAGTAAAGTGATCAAAAAATAATATTACAGGATTAACAATATAAAGCTAAGGAATGAAATGTAATTGATTGAGAAAAATTGATTAAAGTAATATAAAACAAATTATTTGAATTTGAAGAGTGAACTATATGGAGTAAGAAGATAGATTCAATTCAGGTTTTAGTTGAACCATAGGTCAAAATTGAAATCAGGAAATCTTTACAGGAGTACTGACTTTATGATATGTATGGAAACTCTTAGAAGTTAGTTACTTGTAAATATTCTATTTAAATTAATGTGCAATATATATATATATATATTCAGTGTATCCCACTGAAAAGGTGATTGATTCTTTTTCCAAGCTGCTTCCTGCATTATCAAAAATTTTAAGGCTCTAGCATATCTGGATCACGAATTATAACATTAAATATAATATATTTTACATCTTAACTCATCATGAAATAACACACTAACATGAAATTTTGTTTTAAATTGGGAAAACTGCTGCTGAAATGTTTGAAGTGATTCAAAATATGTATGGCAGGAAACCATGTGTCACAAGAAAGTTTTCAATGATGGCAGGGAGAACATTGAAGACTATCCACTAAGTTATGAATCCCAGTGGCACATTTTTATGATAAATAGTTAACCCATGTCACTACTTAACATATACATTGATTCAGCTTGGAGGAAGAACTAGTCATCTTTTCATTGATATACACTGCATATATCCTATATATCAGTTTTTTGACCTAATACTTGAAAATAAGTGGCTAAATGAGCTATTGGTATTGTTTAGCTTTATTTATAATATTTCTCTTAAAAGAAAACATTATTCACATGTAGTAGGAAGAGTTAGTATGTGTAAGATACTGGATTTGGCAGGAAATACACAGATAAAATTGATGAGGCAAAAATAAAAAACCTGTTATTTAGAATGGAAGATGTGAGAGTTTATTTTGATAACAGCTAACTCAAAGAAAAAATCTCTATCAACATGTAAAGTAGGTCTGAGAAATTGGAAAGTTTTGGAAAATTTTGGAATTAAATTCGTTGAGAAAAATATGTAGTGAAATCTTAAGGGCTATGAATTCCTGGATAATTTGGTATTCAAGAAAGAGAACATCTTTAATTGAAATTATAAGCATTTTTATTGTTTTAAGAAAAAGCTCATATTGGTAAATCGTTTGATTTTTAGGAAATAAAAATAGTCCTAGAACACTGAGAAAGAAACATTTCGTAAAGTCATTATCTTCCTCTGATACTTTTTTAATTCATTATTAGGAAGATCTTGAATTGACACCATTATATATTAGTATACAATAGCGTATCAGTTATAACACATTATCAGTGAAGATGAAAGGCTGATAGTTTATGTGTTATGTATTTTAGTGAATGCAGGAAAGAATTATAATTAACTAGCTGTGTCCTTGCTGCTTCGCTCGTATTAATAGAAAGTTACTAAATTGTTTAAATCAGTTAACTCCTTAAAGCAAAAATCCGTAGCCTATTTAATCTCCTCTCTCTAAAAGAAAGAAAATCGTGCAAGACAAAATTGATACAATATTTGTTGAGTTATTAAGTATAATAAACAAACTTCTCAAATTTATGAATATAAAATAATTTAATAAAGAAATTTTAATTATTTTTTTGGCATTAAAAAGTTCAATTGATATCTATATTGAAATTGTTTCAAAGTAATCACAGATAATGAACCATTATTAGGAATATGCAGAAGTTAAATCCTTATCTTATCACATTAGCTTTCAAATTTTAAGATAGTAGAATCTGTTAGTAGCATATATGTGGAAAGGATAGTCAAATAATACATGCAGATAGATGGATTATCCAGATCACTGGTAAATTGGAATCATCCACAAAATTAACAAATATGAATTATATAGATCAGGCATGGGTAACCTTTCTGAGTTCAGGGGCCAAAGTCAAGGGCTGGACCAGAGTGTCCATACATCCTGGTTTTTTCAGATTTGTCTTTGGTTTTATCTCTCATTCCAATGTTCCATAATATTCATTCGGGATAGTTAATTGTCCCAGTTTTCTTAACTATTCATTTTTATTTTGCTTTTATTTTTTAATTTTAGCTTTATAGTTTTTATATTTAATTTATTTTAAAATAATTTTTATTCATTTAATATTTTATAATTAATTTTTTGATTGGTTAAACAGCAATTTTTTCACAATGGAAGTAGCTTACCATTACTTTCGTATATTAATAATAAATGATTTTCATATGTGATTTTGTTTTGATAGATAATATATATATATATATACAAACAATTATCTTTCGCTTTTGTTTATATCACAAAATGAGTATAGAATATATGTTAGTAATGTAAATGTGATTATATATTTTGTAATTTTTTTAATTTTGTATTTAAATATACAATAATCTCCAATAAGTTTTATTTTTTTGGTTGCATGTTCTTGTTAGGCCCTGTGGAAATATGGACACTCTAGACTGGATCTAATTATTAAATATTACAAATTAATAATGAATGAATTATGCTTTGGTATAAAGCTCTATATAAATTTTATAATAATGATATAACAATTTAGTGTGAACATTGGTCTTGTATTTCAACAGTAAGACTATTACTACTGATGTTAATACTTAGGGATAATTGCATAGAATTTTCATGGTTTTCGTCCATTATTCTTGTCTGAATTTTTGATTTATTGTATTTCATTCTTGAAAATAAAAGCTGTTCACACTACTTATATGTGCTACTAAAAAGATAAATAATTTTTTTTGAAAAGGCATGTACATTAGTATATTTTTCTTCCATCAAATAAGACAAAAAATATGATTTTCAGTAATTATTAATGAGTATGATGCAATATTTTTGCAAAAAACTTATTATTAAACCAGAAACTATAAACAATTATTGTTTATAAACAATTATGTGCTAGTATAAGAGATGGTGATCATGTGATGCTTAATGGTTTAACAGAAACTATATCACTATTAGCGATTATCTTTGAAAACATTTTTTTTTAAAAAGAATATTCTTAGAAAGTAAGTTACGAGAAAGCTGAAGCTTTCATTACTGGCTTTAAAATTTTTTTTTTTTCAAAGACAGTAGGTAAAATATTTTAATAACAGTAAATAATTTATTAACTTTTAGAATATTTTTTGTTTCTTTGATGATAATTAATTCTGAATATATTATTTTTTTAATAACATAAACTTCTAATATCTAATATTTTGTTCTAACTTTTTCAACAGGTAACATACAGCCAATGAATATGTAGTTTTTTTGTTATTGGTAAGAATTTAGTTTTTATATTTATCTTCACAATTTTATAATTTTAATCATTAGAAGGCTTAAATAAAGATATTATAAAATATAAATTAATTGAAAGATTTAATTAATGTGAGTTAGTAGAACACACCATGTTTACTCCCACCATGAATTAGACAAACATCCTGAAGTAGATTAGTGGTGGACCGGATCAAAAGAAATAGAGGGCTGGATTCAGTCCATGGATCAGAGATTGCCCATATATGGTATAGATAATATGAACCTGAAATTCTCAATAGTAAAGCTAAGAGATGGATTAAAATTGATAAAGGATATCTGACTTTATTGAAGTGGCTAAGAGAAAATTTGCCTCTCCACCTATTCCAATATAGTTGTGTAAAGCACTATTGAATTCTTTATAAAAATTATCAAGGTCTACAGGATGTGTATTACAGGTAGACCAAGTATCAGTGCCTGAACAGGGAAGGAAGATGATCTTAGAATTAATATATAATGAATATTTTGGGATAATTTGGTTAGAATCTCTATCAAGTTATTGGGTCTGATGACAATAGAAATAAAATCACAGAAGAATAAATTAAATGTTATGAATTATGTCAAGTCAAAGGGAAATTACTGTCAAATGAGTATTATTCATGTCCTGAAGCAATTAAATGACGGTAAAAAAAGAGTGCATGCAGACATGCAGAACCTTTTAATGATTACTTATTAATTAGTACTATAGATGTTTTCTTGAAATAAAAACCTACAGATTGGTTACAATTATTTCATCATCAGGACATGGAATTCAAGAATTGCTTGTTAAAATAACTTTAACTGGTGGTGGAGAGAGAACTTCATATGTTGTACTACCCTACCATCCATAATCAAAAAGCATAGTAGAAAGAGCTTTGCTGTTGTTAAAATGAACACTGGGAAAATGAGAGTGAATAATATACATGAACCTATGTATATTTAACTATTTCTTCAATTCATCAATGATAATTGGGAAAAGTTCAATATATTAAATTGTTTGTATTTAGTAACAGAAAAAAAAAGTTGCAAATAACAAATTTGAGATAAATTATTTGTCTGATTCAGAGGCAGTTTAAGAGGAACATGTATTAAAGGAAAAATTAAAAATATTGAGAAATGTTATTGTGATAAGAATATTATATAGAAGACATATCAACCATCTTTGTCTTCAATGGATAACTATAAATGAAGATAATAATTGTATCAAGCTTGACACCAAAGAAGTGAAAAATCCATTTATGCTGATGAAAAATGTAGAACACAAAAACTTAATGGTATAAGCCAAAACAGCAAAAGAAGAACTTAATGCAAGACCTAATCATTATCATAACAGTGAAGAGATTAAAATCTTTGAAAACTTAGAAGACTATCTATATATTTCAAAGATTACATCATTGAGAAGATATTTGTCACATATATAAATAAAGTACAATTAAATTTGTAAATACAGAAATTTCTTAAACTTTTTTTTAATAATGGGGGATGTAAAGAAAACATAATTTTACTTAATTAAAAAAAGCATAGATTGTAAAAAATAAAGGTGATCAAAAAACAAGATTAAGTAATTAATATATTACCTATAAAGTAATAAAAAAACAAAAACTAGTGAATGCTTTGAATTTCGATTGTTTTTGAGAAAAACTAATCAAAACAATAGAAAATGACATGTTCGAATTTGAACAATGAATTTATAAAGATATCTAAGACAGCTCAAATCCCAGTTTCAGCTGAGCTATAGATTGAAATAGATTCTAGGGAATTTATTCATTGTATTGAGTTTTTATTTTTTTGGATAAGCTTTTAGAACGCAATTATTTATCAATATTTTATTTAAATTATTGTACAACCTCTCTTTTTCTATATATCATATATTAATTTTGTGACCAAATGATTAATTTAGTAATAATTTGGCCTAATTTTGTGTATAACATTTTTTTTTTAAAGAGAACATACTTTCATATTCAGCAAAAAGAAAAATAAAATTGGATGAAGCTGTGCCAATTCTAAACTTCATCTCTCATAAATTGTTAAACTGATCAGATGGGGGCTTTCAAAAGCTATAATCCTATATGTAATACTCAATTTAACTTTTCACTAATTGACTGCAATAAGAGTAGATCTTAATCTACTATGATACAATGCAGTATAGTAATGTAAATTCTATGAATATCTCATATTGTTCCTAAGAAACATATTTCTTTTTTATAATTATCATTCCAAGTTTGATATTTTTTTTTTATTGTAAACATTATTTACAATAAATATTAAAATATTTGTATAAAAAAATCAAAAAAGTATAATTATAAAGTTGCAAATATGGAGAACAAAAATTATTTTGTTTAGAATAATTTCTAACTGGAATCAGTTGATTGTTTTTTTGCAATCCGTTATTATAATGAAATAAATTTGCTTTTTATTATTGTAAGCATTAGTTACAATAAGTATTATAATATTTTTCTAAAAAAATAGAAAAAGTAAATAGTGATTATTTGCAAAAGACAAAGAAAATTTACTACCATTTAGATTACAAGCAATATGCGATACTGCTAAACCTGAAAAGGAGGCATAAATTTTATATTAATGTGAGTCAAATTCAAATTAATTTGATATTTGCAGAATAGAGACATATTTAGGAAGATACTGAGAGAGACACTTGTGTTCAATTAAAAAAATTATGAGAAATTAAGGCATTTAAAAATTTATACCAGTTATAGTTATTGTTAGTTGATCTATGACTTTAATTTACATTTTACTTGATAGATAGTGTATTGTTACAACTCATGACGTAGAGTTTTTTTGTTTTAATAAAGAAAATGAAAAGCAAATTAAAAATATTTGGATAGTTATAAAGTCAATATGAATGAAAATAAACAAGTAGAAATTGTGTTTAATTGGATTATGTGGAAGAAGTCTACAACATGATAAGCTTAAAAAGTACAATATATGAAGGTAATAGAGAATTAATTTCTATTTATTTATATAAGAAATGGACTAGTTATGTATAGAATATATTATAGATACATTATTAGCGTCGTAAAAGAAGGTAGTTAAATTTAGTTAGTGAAAAAGAAATAGAGTTTTGAAAAATGGATAGGAATATAGAAATATTTGGAAGTTGTATAGATTATAAAATATCAAATGATTTACAATAATATTATAGTGAGCTTATTG
Source organism: Epiperipatus broadwayi (assembly GCA_028023455.1). NCBI lineage: Eukaryota > Metazoa > Onychophora > Udeonychophora > Euonychophora > Peripatidae > Epiperipatus > Epiperipatus broadwayi. The sequence goes on along the minus strand of JAQFVV010006346.1, from coordinate 89,536 downwards.
TTATTTGATATGTGAATAGGATCTTTGGATATTAACGAAAAGACAAAAATGGATTACAATTTGGTTGTAGATATCAGGAAAATTATTGAATATTTATTTTTGGATTATAGGATATTGAAAAAGGATAAGAAAAAATTGTATGCAAAGTACATAATGGGTGAAGGAAGTACAAGAGATAGAAATTTTATGGTTCTTACTGTAGTTTCTATGTCAAGCACAAGGAAATAGAACTAATGATACATGCTTTGTTAAATGAAATAGAAGAAAAAGAAGTGCATCTGGGCTAAAAAATGATTTCATTATTGTAAATTGATAGAATGAAAAGGGTGGGGGTATATGAGTTTATTGTGATATATAAAATCTTACTGTGTTGTTTATAACTTATTGAAATGTCATCAAATATCCTCGGTCATCATTCTCTTTCAAATGTTTTCATTATCCTGCAATATTTTTTTATCATATTTTATCATTATTCAGTCTAAAGGATACACATAACTCCTGCACATTTATAATTATGGTTACTGTTTTTTTTTTAAATAAATATATCTAATTATCTTTGTACATGAATTTTTTTTTGCATGATTTTGAAATAACTAGTTTTTTTTTTTGAAAAAAAAATTGCTTTCTACACGAGTTTTAAAATAAAATGATTGGTAAAAAAACAAAAAAAAAATTATGACTGTTATTATCATCTAATTTTAAAAAAATGTTTCATCACTATTTTACCCATTATTTTAATAACAAAAATCCCCCATTTGGCAATATTTTTGCAAATGGGGAAATTTGTTTTTTTTTTTGTATTGTAACATTTTTGACGTTTTGTTTTGAAAGAGGGAAGTACCTTTTAGGCATTGATGCTTTGTTTGCATTTTAACATTAGTTTTTAAAAAAGTGTTCCTTGTTGATGTTTAAAAAAAATCATTTTGGCTAATTTAATTGATTAATTTGTTTAAATTTAATTTATTTTGTCAAAAATCAATAGATGGTAAGTTTTACATTGGATGCATATTTTGGAATTTATGTTTTATTACTTAAATCTGAAATATTTTTCTGTAGCAATGTCAAATAATCCATCTACAAAAAGATGAGAAGATTGATTTCTTTGGTCACTAAAATTCCAATTTTAGAAAATCTATCAAATGGAGAAGGAGCTTCTTCTGAAAAGAAAGTATTTGGTTTATATGAAGCTACTCTAAGAACTATTAGAAGTAATGAAGCCTCTATTAGAAACTCTGTATGTTCTGGAACAAATTGAGTGCTAAGCATTATTTTACACAAGAGATATTGTTAGGAGAAAATGGAAAAAGCCTTAGTAGTATGGGTAGGATAGATATCAGAAAAAAAAGAACCAGCAAATGAAATTACAAATAAATTATAGAAATCGAGCCAGGTACTTCATCTGAGTTAAACAAGGAATGTAACTTTTCTGCAAGTATAGGATTAATGACAAAGTTTTTAGAAAGACATACACTTCACAACATTAAAATAAATGGTGAAACTGCATCCACAGTTGAAACAGCTGCCAAAGAATTTCCAAAAAACTGAGCTAAAATTATCGAAGACGGAAGTTACACTCCTGATCTTGGAATGTTGATGAAAGTGATCTTTTTTGAAGAGAATGTCAAGTAGAATCTGTGTAGCAAAATCACAGAAAACTGCTGGTGGTTTCAAAGTAGTAGAAGATCGTGTCACTTTGATATTCTGTTCCAATGCTTCAGGAAATCACATATTGAAATTTCTGCTTATTAATTGAGCCCAATGACCACGTTCAATGGAAGGTATAGATTTGAATTAATTGCCAGTTCACTGCATGACAAATAAAAAGGTTTGGGTCACCACTGAAATTTTATAAAATGATTCACCAAATATTTTATTCCAGAAGTTAGGTGATATATGAATGCCAAAAGTCTAGAATTTAAAGTTCTATTGATTCTAGGTAATACCCATAGCCATCATCTATTGGAACACCCAAATATACAATTTTGTTTTCTGCCACCTTATTTTACTTCTTTGATTCAAATATTAGACTAAGGAATTATTGCAACATTTAAAACTTATTATATAAAATGAATATTTCAATCCGTTTTGAAAAAACTGAATGATAAAACATTAAGTGTCATAGATGTGTTGAAGAAATTTTTGATCCTTCAGTTGTGTGAATCAAGTTGGATTAAAATTACCTAAATTAAGATCAATTTTGAATGGATATTGCAAAGGTATTTGGCCAAAATGTGTGAAAAGCAAAGATCCTATTGTCTCCAATATGACTGAATTTTCCAACATCATAATAATGGCCCATTTAACTGGCAGAGAGGGATTTGATGACATACTCATCTGAAGATATTAATGAATTGTTGATAAAGCTTTAAGTGAGAAAGAAATTGTAGAGATTGTTCTTAACACTCCCAATCCTTATAAAGACAGTGATAATGAAGATGATGATCTAGTATTAAATATTAATTTAATTAAAGAAGGTCTTGATCTTGCTAACCAATTACATAATTATTTTGTTAAGTATGATCCTAATGAGGAATGACCGTCAAAGTTTCAACGAGATCTGAAATTACTAATATCATCTTATAGAGAAGTATATGAATACCTAGCCATTTATAAGAATCCAGCCATTAATTAGTGAATTTATTCATAAAAATGTAACATTAGTACCACAAGATATTCCTGCTAGTGTTGTTCAGGAGTTTGCAGAGATAACTTCATCAATGGAAAAAGAACAAAATGATCAAAGCATTGTTAGTGATAGCAGTGATGTTGCAAGTTTTAATTGATAGCAAAGGTATTCCAATCATGCGCTAACATATGCATTTATTGTCAGAAAGTGACAGCTAATAAAATCTAGCTATGTATAACTCAAATTAAAAATTCTGCCTAATTTTCATGTTAGTTAATTCTTTAAATTTTTTTAATTTTTCAAGTGACATTTATGCCTCTATAATTCATTTTTATTTATGTGCCAAGTTTATGAAGTAAAATTTGATAGCAGGCAAAAAATATAACATTCTAACAAAATTTTTTATATGGTTTATTTAATTAATTTTGTTGATTTCTTACACCTGAAACCAATCTTCTTATTTTCCATATATACAATATATATTTTTTATATAAATTTTTTTTACACGTAATTTTCGGGAACCTATCTATCATATAAAAAGAGAATTAGGTGCATATCAGTTTTATTAGTAATTATTTATTAGACCAGATTGTTGTATTATTATTAATCTAAACATAGACTTTAGGTATAGTTAAAAATTAATATATCCTTTTATATTAACTATATAAATACATGGTATTCCCCCCCCCCTCTTTTTTTTTTTTTTACCCATGAATGATATTAAATATGTATATTTGAGTTTTTTCTTTAACAATGCCACACTTCAAATAAACATTCTGCATATATCATAAAGGTACATATATATGCCAGACTTCATCTGAAACTTTATTGTGATGCCATTTTACTTAATGTTGAACTGTTTCCATCATCAATTTTAATTGTTAAATGTTTTTACAAAAATTCAAACTATTCTTAATATTCAGTAATTAGTAGTAACACATGCACATATATATAAATACAATATTTCAAATGGTATGATTTTCTAGGCTCTTTTGTCAATGGTAACAATAAACTGAAATTTCATATACTTTAAGGGTCCTCATAATTTCTCCATTGCTTAATAAGGTCAAGGTTAGTGATTAGTTTTCAAATATTAATATGATAACTCAAAATGTTTGAAAATTATTGAAAAAATCAGGAGCATCCTATAGACCACACTTTGGCAACCCCAAGCCCTCTACTTCTTTTGATCTGGCCTGCCACTAACTTATTTCAGTGATGTTTGTCTGATTCATGGTGGGAGTAAACATGGTGTGTTTTACTAACTCACATTAATTAATTAAGTCTCAATTAATTTATATTTTATAATATCTTTATTTAAGTCTTCTAATGATTAAAATTTCAAAAATTAAATTTTAATATTTTAAAATAGTGAAAATAAATAGAAAAATTAAATTCTTATCTATAACAAAAAAAGCACATGTTCATTGATTTCATGTTACTTATTGAAACTGTTAGAATAACAAAATAGTAAATATTAGAAGTTTATGTTATTAAAAAAATGATATATTTAGTATTAGTTACCATTAAAAAAACAAAAAAAATTCTAAAAGTTAATAAATTATTTATTGTTATTAAAATATTTTACCTACCGTCTTTGCAAATGCAGTTTTTTTAAAGCTAGTAATGGCAGTTTCTGCTTTCTCGTAATGTACTTTCTAAGAACAGTCTTTTTTAAAAATAAAATGTTTTCAAAGACAATCCCCTGCTAATGATGTACTTTTTGGTTTAATAATAAGTTTTTTACAAAAATATTGTGTCATAATCATTAACAATTAATGAAAAGCATATTTTTTTTTTTATTTGGTGGAAGAAAAATATGCCTTTTCAAGAAAAATTATTTGTCTTTTCAGCAGTACATATATCTATGAATAGTTTTTTTCAAGGGTGGAATACAATAAATCAAAAATTTGGATAAGAATAACGAAAGAAAACCTCAAAAATTCTGTGCGATTATCGTTAAGTAATATTAACATCAATATTGATAGTCTCGTGTTGAAGTACAAGGCCAGTCTTCGCATTAAATTGTTATGTCGTTATTATTTTAAAATTTATGTAGAGCTTTTTACCAAAGCATAAGTAAATGAAATATGAAGTAGCAACTTATTTTAATTCATTCATTATTAATTTGTAATATTTAATAATTTGGTTCAGCCTAGGGTGTCCATATTTTCACAGGGCCTAACTGGGACACATGACAAAAAAAAAAAAAACTTCATTGGAGATTACTATATATTTAAGTACAAAATTTAAAAAAAGTCACAAAACATATAATCACATTTACATTACTAACATATATTCCATACTCATTTCGTGATATAAACAAATACAAAAGATAATTGTTTATATATATCTATTATCTATCAAAACAAAATCACATATTGAAATCAGTTATTACTAATGTAGGAAAATATAATAGTGAGGCACTTCCATTTTGAGAAAATTACTAATTAATCAATCAAAAAATTAATTATAAAATATTAAACAAATAAAAATTATTTTAAAATAAATATAAAAAATATAAAGTTAAAATTAAAAAAAATAAATGCAAAATAAAAATGAGTGGTTAAGAAAACTGGAACAGTTAACTGTCCCGAAATAATATGTTGTGACACCAAGACAAAAGATAGAACTGGGATAAATCCGGGAAAACCAGGACACATGGGCACTCTGATCCGGCCCTTGATTCGGAGACAGAATGATAATTTGGCCCCCGGACTAGGAAAGGTTGCCCATGTCTGTTATAGACTAAAATATAATATATCTTACTGATGGTTAAAGTATTACTCTAAATTCAATATTTATGAATTAAAATTCACTGGTTTGATTCCCACACTAATATTATAACTGGTTTGCCACTAATGTCTGAAGAAGAAAGGAGAATATACCACTTGAAATATTGTATTATATACAAATCTGTGAGTTATAACTGTCAGTTAAATGTATAAATAAAATTTGTATTTTTCTAAGAATGTCTAAAGATTTGGAATAAATAATGGAAGCAGAACTTATAATTGTAAACATATGTCAAAATATGTAATATTTTTTGGGTAATATAACTTTATTGAATTGTGCATATTGTATGATAAATCTTAATGTACATTTTTATAACTATGGTTTTTATTTTACATGTAATATATATTTTTTTTCATTCAATAATTATTCAGTCCATTAATAGTTGATGTTTTCAAAAAACATTGTCATTGATCTTTTATTTAACATTAAATTACCAAAATTTTTGACATCAAAATATTAATATTTATAATAATATATTATAAATAAAAACAGTTCAATATTCATGTTTGCTTAGTGATATATTACATCACAAATAAATTTGTTATTTCTATTTGCAACTCTTCATAATGATTATAGTCTTGAAACTTTCCATGGAATCTATTATTTCTAATTAATATTCTGAAAATATTACTGTCTTGATTAACTTAATTCCTTAAACCACAATGTAAAATATAATGTCTCCTAGAACCAGTCATAAGGATTTTAGATGCATTGCTATTTAATGTTATTGCTAATATTGTGACTTCCAGGGTTCATAGTAAGGGTTATTAATGTCCAATTAATGTAAGAATTGTCATTTTACTCTCAAAAGGTCATAAATGCCTGCAATTGATTTATAATTGAAATCAATATTTAATGCTAGATTTTAAGATCTTAACTTGAGTTTCAAACCTTATAGTATTTTAATTGTTAAGTTATTCATTGTTGCCATTAAGTGGAGACTACAAATCCAGTGCCTACTACTAGAAGAAAAGCAAATTTATTAGAAACCCATTGTACGAGTTTGATTGGGTTACCATTTTGTAAACATTGGTTTTATTTTAATGTTTCTCCACTGTTGATATTTTGGCCAGCATTAAATATTAGTCCCTCAATTAAAAAGAAAAATAGAAATTTTTCCATTCAAGCAAATTGAAATCGTTTTCTGGAAATGCTACATTTCAACATGTAATTTTTTTTGAAAGAAAGCAGCTTAAAATTACAATCATTACTGAATTAACTACTGAGCTTGATTTATCTACCAAATTACTAATCAGGAAATTAAAATTTTGCTACTTGGAAGCCAAGCATATTGACTTTATCATAAAATTTAATTTGAAAGCCTTGCCAATGAATCATTTTTTGGTAAATCATAGACATTTCTCTAAAACAGAACCACTATGTAGCTTATGTAAAGTAGCGGATGAAATTATTGGACATATTTTTACTGTTTGCCCATTTTTGAGTCCTGCTAGACAAAATATTATAACCAGAGTACTGCCAGCTAACCTGAAAATTCTAAGAATCAAGGACGCTATAAAGAGTGGTGTTTTTGCTGCAATTAGAATGGGAATGTTCCTGCTTTATGCCGTGTGGTTAACTAGAAATTATTTTGTTTTTAAACAAGAAAGTAAGGAACCATGGGAGATATGTAAAAAATTTATTCGAAGGACTATGTTCAGTGATCGCCTATTAACACCGGAAAAGCTCTTTGGGAACACTTAGAGGCAACTTAGGCCACTGGATGAAGAGCCTATCCTCAGGCAGCTAATTAAATATTAATTCAAGGTTAAAAAATAAATGGTCCAGTTAGATGGAGAATGACAAAGAATCACTGCCAATCAAAATATGGACTGCACAATGATCACTGGCTAAGTCACTAAATGAAGAGCCAGTTGTCTGATATAAAACTAGTTATATAATAATTATTGACTTAAGTTTGAATGATGAGTTTCTTGCTCTGATCATGAAATTAATTTGTCATAATTACTAATGTATCAAACGGGTATATTTTCTAATTTGGAAAATTATTAGCTAATGATTGTTATAATAAGTGCAACAAATCTAAACAAATGTATACCAACAAGATTTATATTGTAATTGTATGTACATTTTCCTTAATAAAAAAAAAAAAGTTACAATTATTTAATTTTTAAATATATTTATTTTTACTAGATTTCTTTGAATCTGTTTTTCTTTTTGCATAAAACTAATATGAAAGATTTTGAAGTGGATGATAGTTAGACATTAGGTTAAAATATATGATTTCTTGGAGAAAGCTATTAAACATACCACATTATTAATTTAATAAAATGTAAATTTTGTAATTACTTTAAATTGCTATAAGTTATAATATTCCAAATAAATGTTTGAGTGTTAACTCATATTGAAAATAAGGTATTAGATGTTATATATTGTAGTTAAATTCTGAATTACAATCTATGATTGAAACTATCTTATGAGCATTATATTATCATAATTTATAAATCAAAATTTGGCTATTATACATAGCATATAGTGTTTTATTTTCACAGATGAATTAATAGAGGGCAGTTAAATACTCTTATCCATAATAATTTGAATAATTATATACTGCTAGGAGCAATGGACATTTTATGTTAAGAAATCAAATAATGTTCAATTAATTTTTTTTTTTCTAGCTTAACTTGAATTTTTATTCCTCAAGAATCTTATATTAAAATAAACTATGCAGAATTATTTATACATAATTAAAATATTAGAACTTACTATATTGTTGACAGAAGATTGTTTTAGAATCTTCCTCTTAATATTTATTTTTATTGTTTATTTTAATTATTTAACATATGCAAATATAACCATTATTCACCCCTCCCCCCCTAATCCCATTTTAATTAAACCTGTTGAAGGTTAGTTCTATTATCTTATCCTGATCCTCTTTCAACATCCTATACTCCAAAATACTCCGTTTCCAATCTTAACATAATTGCATCAACAAGGCTTCTACCCTAAACTCCCTTTAGTATTATCATATATCCTTTTATATCTTATAGTTTTTATTTTCATATAACTTCAAACTATTTTTTTACTTCATATTTATTTCCATAAGTCTACTTTTTTTTCTTCTCACAATTTATTTATATATATTTTCTTCCCATCACGTTAATTATTTAATAATTAATTAAATAATTAATTAAAAGTATATTAAATTAAAATGTATCACTCTTTCACAATTTTAATTTTATTTTTTAGCTGATTGGCCACCTGTAAATATTTAATATTTCATATTTTAACTTTATATATATGTAAAATGATTATTGTAAATAAACATGGTGTTCCATCCAAAACAAATTTTAAACCTTAACTTTTCTATATAAAATACAAAAAAATACTTAATAATTAGTCATTTAAACATAGCTATTTCTTAAAATCTTAATATAGCCACTAATTTTATATTTTGTAATTTAATATACTTTTAATTAATTAATTAATTACAATTTATTCAAACCACTTCAAATACTTTTTAGGAAAACTCTTTATTTGTACATATACATACACATACGTTTCGACTGACCTCAGTCTTCTTCAGAGCTAGTCTCTAAAATAAACGAGCTGAAGAAGACTGCAGGTCAGTCGAAATGTAGGTGTATGTATATGTACAAATAAAGGGTTTTTCTAAAAAGTATTTGAATTTGAAGTGGTTTGGATAAATTGTATATATAGGATATTACAGCAAATTAAAGAAAAGTGTGATTTTGGTAATTAATTAATTATTATATAATTAAGGTGATGAGAAAAAAATATATATAAATAAATTGTGAGAAGAAAAAAAAAGTAGACTTATGGAAACAAATATTAAGTAAAAAAATAGTTTGATGTTATATAATAATATCACAAAATTTTTATTTCAATTTTTTATTTAAATATTATGACTAAACAATTTAAATTCATTTTTAATGTTTTTCATTAAAAAAATTCCGTTCCATTTCGTCTTGAATGGCTTCATTTGCTATATGCAATATGTCTAATGCTTGTATATATATATATAATTCTGTCCAAAGGTTTCTGAGTTTCCTGACCAATGGAAAGATTATTATTTCCAATTGTTAAAGTAGAAACCATCATCTTTTTTTAACTAATTCTGCATACCTCTTATTTATTATATGAAAAACGTGACAGATTTTTAATGAATTATTTTATTTGTTGCCTTTCTTCTCAACTCTTATTTCTCAACTATCTGCATAGTTCCTTTTTCTATGTAACAAAATACACATATATTTATATTCTGTGGCTTCAAATCAAATATTTTGTATTTTTCTTTTTTAGTTTTATCCTCCCCATTAATTACTAAAATGTTTTAGTTTAATGAATTTAATATTTATATTTTTTTCTGCCTCTCCATATCTATTTAATAAGTTCATTTCTTTTACACTATTTGCAAGAAAAACAAAAGCCATTATACTTTTCAAAAAAAAAAAAAGAACCATCATATATTTAATTCCAATTATAGGAATTTTTATCTTTTTGTCATTCTATTACAATCCCCATTTCTCTTATAAACAAAATAAATATTAAGGTTGATAATGGATATCCCTGCTAATCCAATTTTTCATTTAACTTCTAATGAAATTTAACATAACCCTCCATTCCTGTACTATTAATTTCCTTCATTAATTTCTTATTAAGGTTATTCCATCTTAATTTTATTTGAGCTATTTTTTTTTTTTTTTAATATGTATCCCACCTAACTCCCACATCCATTTTTTTTTTCACCGTATCCATCTATTCATAACTTTTAACATAATCATCTTTCATAATTGTATCAAAGATAATGATAAAATTATACAATTTAATCTCTTCACTTATTTCTCATTTACTCCTGCCAACTTTTCTATAAATTTTATTAAAAGTCTTTCCATATAACTTTAATTCTGCCAATATAAAATTATGATCACTGCTACATTTGTTTTTTTTCTCACCAAGGTTTTTTATTTTTATTTTTTGGTCTTTTTAATTTCTCTTTATCTACCAACACATAATCTGTAATATTCTTCAGACTGCCTCAATCATATAAAAACTTCTCATCATATCAATTTTTAAACCTCTCTCATATATCCTTTATAATAAATTTTTAACGTATTTTCCACACTATCAATTTCATTAATATGGTCATTCATATCACCTTCAATCACAATTCTTTCTGATTTCATTTATATCCCTATATAAACAATCCCTTAGATTATATTCTCTCATTTTCATTAGCTAAATATGCTATACCAGGGGTGGGCAATTGTTTTGGCTCACAGCTACTTTGTGGAAGCAGAGGGCTACATCGGGGGCCACTTTGTGGAAGCAGAGGTTAGTGGAGGGCTGCACCTTTTTCATGACACAATAAAGATAGTGCTTTATTCCCTGTATTACCAAAAAAATATTTGTTTATCCATTTTTCATTAAACACACGGCATTCATCACCAATTTTACATTTTTTCGGAGGATTCTTGGTTTCATTACAGTTGGAAATTTATATATTTACTATTGCAAACACAAAATTGAAATTAACCAAATTAACCAAAACACTATGCACCATATCTACATTGCATATGTATTGATGTGGCCTTCCTAGTGGAAAATAATAGATGAATCTTTGGTCGTGCATGGGAAGGAAATTTTGTTTCAAAGTGGATTTTTCTGACTGTCTTGGCGGGCCGCTATTTGCCCACCTCTGTGCTATACCATACATCCATTTCTTTTTAGTTTATAACAACACTAATCTCATCTGTCTTCTAAGTTCAATATATACTGTTGTTTCTAGAAATTAGTATACACTGTGGTTTTTAACTTTTTATTAATTAGTTTTTTTCTGATAGGGACAAGCTTATTTGCTCTCTATTTTATTGCCACCTTTATTCATATTTGGCCACTCAAACTAGTGCATTTAAAATTCAAGTTTTAAATCCAAATCATTTAATTTGTGTAATTGTATTGATCTGATTATTAACTAAACAACTATATACAATATAATTTAATAATTGCAACTCAGAGCCACTTAATGCAATTTTAATCCTGTGACAAAAGGAAGATAAAAACCAATAAGTATTTACAAACTTCTTAAATTTGCAGCAGTTATTATTAATAACATTTTTTCCAACTTCAGCAATATTAATTAAATCAATGGTCATTAGATGCAAACAGGAAGAATATTCCTAGAAGTGATTTCTAGGTAATTCGCCTTATTTTGATTAGAAGTACTGGATTTATCTTGTTATTTATTGCTTTTATTGTGACTTTTGCAGTTTAAGAGCTATGTCTCTAGTGTCAATTTATCTAATTTGGTGAGGAAGTTGCTATGTATTTATAAGCTTTTACTATCCTTTTTCTAAAGAGTCAGAAGTATTGCAGTTAAAACTGTGATCACTAATATATATATAAACCTGATGTAATATAACTGAAAATTATTGTTAGATCATGTGAAAAAATCTTTACATAAAAATAGCATAATAAAATTTGGCAAATGTTAATACTCAAATTATTAGTTATTTTGTTGTTTTGACTAATAATTATCTAAGCATTGGTTTGTTGAAATTTTACCATTCTAGTTCTTATTTAAGAATGCTAAATAATATATTGTAGGAGTATATATATACTCACACATACTCATACATTTATGTAATCAATATGTATAGATTATATTTACATTATTATTATACTTATGAAAATAAATATAAAGTTACTATTTTTCATTTTTTAAAATGAAAAATGACGTTGTTGACAAAAGACTGTTGACAAGGTGATAAATGACCTCTGGGTTCACAGTTTATCGAATTAAAGGAAGTGAAATTAACTTAGTGTTTTAATATCTAATTGTTATTGCAACAATGAGAATGGGTAGGCTTCAGCGAGCTGATGGAGCGAGACATGAAATAATTCTTCTATTCTTGTTATTAGAAGAATAAGGATTCTATTTTTATCAGCTATATTTTCATAAAAACTTTTACTATGTTTGATTACAAATAACAGTGTAAGTTGAAGTTTATATTTTAAACAATTTAATACTCATTAAAAGAAGTTTCTTATACTTGTTCAACGAAAGTAATCTAAATATATTTTCGTGTTTTATAGAAAAAATTGTTTGAATTACGTTTTAAAATCTAAACAGCGTCTTAAAAAAAAAAGAACATGTTTATAAAAACTTCATTCAAATTTTATGTACTTTTCATTATAAAGAAAATGCAGAGTGGCTAGAACACAAATATTTGTCATGGGATAGATAAAATGCACTTGCCTAATCAAACATATATATGTGGGAATAACATCGTTGCCGAATGCTTTAGAATTATAAAGAAATTAGATCTTCAAAATGGAATTATGAATGCCTTAAAATTATAAAAATTATATCTTCAAAATGGAATTATAAATATTAATGAAGGAACTTTATATTAAGAAGAGGAATATAAAGAGGAAACTAAATGTCAACTTAGGATATCCTAATATTATTCTCTTTAATGTTTAACAACAAAGGAATCAAAAAACTGCGTCTTCGAAGGATTTTCATTCTCGCGAGGAACATTAACTTTTATAAATGCCATTTGGGGTTTTGAAAATTATAATTATGAAAAGTTAATTTCATTTTCTTTATCATCGTATTCATTTTATTATAAAAATGAATAATAAGAGAGAATTAATAATTTAGAATATTTTTGTTTTTATTTATGATTAATAAAGATATAAATATCGGTTAATAAATGTTAATTTTGGGAACGGGATAATGTGAACTTAGAGGTAAGATATTAAACTATTTTTGAATCCACATATTATTTTCCATGACATGACACTACATTGTTTATACTAATCAAAATAGACTAATAAATGTAATGTGTGATAAAGAAATAAATGATTAACATTGTTGTGAAGTATATATTTTTATATTAATAAATATAACTTGACTGACAATCATTTTAACGAATGAAGGTGTTATATACAAATAATTGGATTATTATTTGTATTATCTAATTAGTGTAAATTAGCATTAATATAATTGTCTAAATATTAGGATACTTATATTTTAAATAAATTGTAAAATCACGTAGTGTTATAGGTTTAGAAAATATATCTACATTAAGCAAAGAGAATGTTTATATTTTTAATATAAGGAGGTAGATATATAAATATTTTTTTATATATATTGTAAAATTTAAATTATTTAAGTGTTAAATAAATAAGTATGTTTTTTATATTAAATGAAGTCTTCAATTTTGTTTTATTTGAATTAAAGAGTTAGTGAGATTCGTTGTTAATATTACTTTAAAATATTGATAGGAACCCCTGAAGAGAGTAAAGTGTTAAACTTCCCTGAGTTCGAAATCTGAGCATAACGGTAAAATTAATTAAGGTGAAAATTGATTTGATATGGTTGGATATAATAATTTTTTTAAAATAATAAATTAGTTATTGGGAACAAATATAGTTTTATATCAAAATTAAATCACATCATTTGTGGCATCCTATATGAAGACCTTAAATCTGACTATAGTGAGATGCGACTCCTTAACTTATCTTGTTGAGAGGGGGCATACCGTTACATATGGCGCATCCAAGTGAGGCTCTGAATTATATATACCGTTACAATATATATATATTATTGAATTTATATATATTATTGAAATATTAAAAAGACTAAGTGGTTTAAATAAAGCTGATCAAGCACAGCGTATTCTGGCCTGTGGACACCACTTATTTTATCTCTTCTAAAATCAATTTGAAATCAATTAATGGTGAAATTGAAGAAAATAAACATTTTATTAATTTATGTATTCTGAATAATCAACTATCAAATATATATGAGTGATTGTTCTTTACTTCACACTCAGTCTTGTTCTTTACTTCATGCGCAATCTCATTACTACTTGAGATCTAATGCTTTTACTTTAAAAACTTGATCTTGACAATGATGGATGTTATTTCATTGAAATCTCTGGAATTAATGCAAAGTAATACGTGGGCTAGTCCAAAACATACTTTATGTACATCATATAACTGTGAAAACATTACATATAATATATATATTATAATAATTGGATTGATGTCAGATATTATGTACTTATAGACACTTCTTTTCTTTGATTCAGAATCTTTGGGTTACTTAAAATTTCAATTCTTCTGTTTGAATAGTAAGATAAGAATCTAAGATAGCCACTAAATTGAGAACAATGAAAATTCTTTACCTTTTTATATAGAGAAGACTAATTAATTAAAAACTGATTATAAAAGAGTTTGACTTACATGGCCATCTGATATCCATTGATTTTCTTCATTACTAACAGTATGTCTTATGGAGTTAAAGGGGAAAAGTTAGGTATAAAAATATTTTTATCTGCTTATATTTTTTTTTCATTATTATGCATGAAATATTTAATAATTTTAATCTCTGTCTTAATTTCTCTTGAATTAAATTATACATAAAATAAACTTAGTATAGCTAGATTCCTAGTGGTGAATAGTTATATTAAATTAGAGGAGTCTTGATGCTCGTAACACTCTTGAAGGCTTATTATTTTTTACAAACCATCTACATATATTCTTATCTAACTCTTTTTCTAGTAAATGCTCAGTCTTTGTTTCAATGACTAATTGATATTTAATGTTTATTTTAAACAAGCCTTTTGTGTGTGTGTGTGTGTTTTATATTCCCATATCAATATTATCTCTTTTACTTTTCATTTTCTTCTTAATGTTAACCAGAATCTTGCTTTTGTTCTCATAATCTTATTTTTTTTTTTTAATCTGATGCTTGAATTAATAAGAGAGGAAAAACAGTTTGGATAAAAGTAGAAAAGATAAATTGATTAGGTGTAATGAAAATAAAATGGTGAAAAGCATGGTGAAATTAAAAAGAATGAGATATATGGATAGATATATAATATTAATATTTATAATAAAAATAATTATAAAAGAATAAAGAACAAATTGACTAGTATTTATTAAGAGGCATCAAATGAGTAACACTTCCTGTAGCATTCTTTTTAAGTTGTTTAATTTTTTCTTGGGATAATGTGGTAATGGAATCTATTCATCTTATTGCTGTTGTTTTCTTTTATTGCCAATCTTTCTAAATATTATACACTTTTCTAATGAATTAAATCATTTCAAAATATAGTTGTAATAAGAATTTCAACTAAGCGATTTGTATTTCAGGTAAACATTCAGATGTCATCTGATCAAGTAATCATTTATTCATTACTTTTCTTTCTATAGATTTTATTTTTTAATAATATGTTTTTACTTCTGAAGTTTTTTGTCCAGTATAATGAGTCTTTTGGCTGCTGGATTCTTTCCGCAATTTTCCTCTTATTATCATCTGTCCCGTTTAAAGTAAAAAAATTTTCAATCTGGGTTATATAGAACAGCCATTCTGATTCATTACTGCCCTCAAATTCATTTATAACATTCTGATCTAACAAATTCATAATAATTAATTATTGACACACCAACTAATGCACACAAAAAAAAAAATGTTCTAAGATTGTTTACAGGGTTTAATCCTGACTGTGCCACTTATTTGCTGTGTCCCCAGCTCTGGCTGAGCAACCAGCAAACATGAGTATACATTAAGTAAACAGACCATCAGTTTAAAACATTTTATACTTTTATTAATGCAAAATAATTTTAACATAATATGATAATAATTATGAAATTAAAATGAATAAATAAACCCTGCCCTCACCTATATAAGAATAAATTTTTGTATCACAACAGATTTTGATTCAGATCTAAAAGTCTACAGTTATATACTAAATAAGTTCACTATACCTTTCCCTGACCTTGAGCACATATCCTAGAAGAGCCCCTTAGGACATTTAAAAGATATATAAGATTGGTGTGATCTGTTTCAGTTCAAATCGGCTGGATTACCTTCAGGCGTCGAGATCCTTTGGATTGCAGTCCACTGCCAATGGCCCTTGCTGCGGAGAAGTACTGGGAATGGAAGTCCTCCCAGCAGTAATCCAAAGAACACTCTATACTGAGATGTCCAAAGCACAGCAGCAGCAAGACTGCATAAGGGGGAAAGACACCACGAGTTTCTTGCCTGCTCTTTTATATTCCCCTCGTTCATAGTCATGTTCGCATCTTCTTTTCTGGAGTATTGTTTTTACATGTAATTTTTTGGGTGTGGAAGTCTGATTTAATTTGATCAATTGGTTGTATTTGATTATAAAGCACATCCTTTTATTTGTTTAATTTTATTAAACACAATAGTTACTCTTTTGTATCAGCCCCATTCCTTTCCCTTTTGGGATATCAGCTATCTTTTAACTAAAAGTTTGAACCTTTATCTATACTAATTTTAGACTATTATTTATTTAAATATCACTCTTTGTTTCACTTTATATACATTTTACTCTTTATATATTTTATTCTATTTTTTTATTCACTAAATAAAACTACTCTATATATAACAACTGTTAAACAAATAATCCAAAAAAGCAGAATAATCAATGGTTTTTATATATTTTTCTTCAGTCTTAAAATCATCTACCATCTATATCAATATATTTGTTGATTTCATCTCATTGTAATCTTTTCACTCTTGTTTGTATTCTTTTTGATAAATATCCTTAAGTCTTATCCATTTTTTGGGTATATGTTCTATCATTAGCATACTTTTTCCAAACAGTTCTAATTTCTAACATTTTTTTTTCTATATGGCTTTTATCATTTCATTTCATTTTACAATGATTAGATAGGATAACTATTTGTAGCCTTATGAAACAAGAGATGTTAGATTATGGAGGATAATTATGAGAAGTCTAGTGCAAGTGATATGGAAAATATTAGCCAAATATTATATAGAATGCATTCGTGGTTATATAATTGATTGTAAAATTTATAGCTTTATATCCTCCAGGTATATATTGTTTTCATGCTGAGTGTTTTAACTATCAGGAGTGCCAATTAGAGGCAAGGATTTAAATGAATTAAAAATTTTAATGAGAGCTTGTAGTACTTATTTATAGATTGTCTGCTTTTGATCACTAACCATACGACCCCGAGAATTATCACTTGTATTTTTTAGAGGTGACAAAGGAGTAGAAATAAAGATGAATAAGTTATGTGATTGTAATAATAAATTGAATGTATTAAAAACAATTCACCAAAAGTGAATTTGACAAGATAGTAGTTAGAATTCTGCTCAGATTATTGTAATGTATATATTAATATAGTGTGATGTAAAATGGTTTCTCCTTAAATGAAGTCAGAAGTTTCCGTTCTTAACCTGTATGTCTAGAATGCCTATTATCCAAGTTAAACATTCCCTCTTTTCAAAATTCTTGTAAACCACATGAAACTTTTCTACTTTTCACTTTTTATTATCCAATTATTTCTGGTCCTAATGCATTTGTTTTTCTCCTCTTATTTAATTTTAATAAATACTGCTTTGTTTGATTCACTATCCTATTCTCATATTCCCCACAATTGCATTATAAAAGACAAATAAAGTATAAAATCTCTACTTATTTTACTATCTTTACTTTTAAATTTCTCCAATGCTCCACACCCATACATGTATATAGATATATTGATGAAAAATGAAATTTAACTGAGATTAAAAAAAAAAGTTATGTTTGAGTATAGTCAAAACAACTGTATTCTAAATAATTAAACATTATTTTGTATTAATAAACAATTAAATCTAAGATAAATTGTAATTTAACCCCCCCCCCCCCCAATATACAGTATATGCATGCATAAATTGTGCTATGTGTTAACTACACAAGTATATAATTAAAATATGTATTTAAGATAATGAACCTTAAATCTTTGTTAAAAGAAATAAAACACTTGGCTTAAAGTTTTTTTTTTATAATTCATATTTAGCAGTCATGCACTTTTCTGAATCATCAGTTGATCATTCTAAGGGTCTGTTGTTACCTTTTAAATCCTTTGATTTGTTTGAAGTACATCAAGTGTTGATAGTTGAGGATCTCTAGAGAAAAAGTTTAGAATGAATGGTTGATTTGCTTCTTCGATTTTCTTTTATGCAATGTATTATAAGATCTCATTTATTGACATGAGGCATTTTTAGATTTGATAGAGCGTTTTAAGTTGGGCCACATCTCTCGAAAATGCTGTTCATAGTTTCATTTTACGAAAT
Source organism: Epiperipatus broadwayi (assembly GCA_028023455.1). Lineage (NCBI taxonomy): Eukaryota > Metazoa > Onychophora > Udeonychophora > Euonychophora > Peripatidae > Epiperipatus > Epiperipatus broadwayi. The sequence continues at coordinate 71,006 of JAQFVV010006346.1, read as the reverse complement.
CAATTTCTTCAGTTTTTTGATGTCCAGGTTTTTCTTTAGAGGCTCGATTTTCTTTTCTTCATCCAGTTGCATTAATTCCTCATTAGTTAATTCTTCTATGCGTGATTGCAAACGTTCTTCAATGTTGTCATTATCAATTTCTTATTGGCATCTTTATCCAGTGTTGACAAAATGCTGCAATAGTTGTTGAACTTAGTGCATCTTGAAAATTGTGATGATTCTTTGATCCATAGGTTGAAGAAATGATATAGTATTTTGTGGTATTAGTTGTTGATATGATTCCAGTTGAAAACATACATAGCTGTAAACTTGTTAAAAAAAAAATCGCTATTGCTAGGAAAAAAAAGAGTTGTGATTTCGCCGTGTAAACATCAGAAAAATGGATTGAGAAAGGGGGAGAGTAAGCTCACAGTTGAAAATTTTTTGATTTCTTCCTCAAAATTGTTAATCATTATACTGCAAAGAAAAAAAAACATACTAAAATTTAACTTTTTTTAAATTCATAAACTTATTTATGTGACATTATTTAGAATTAAAAAAACAATGTTTAATAATATTTCACTTAACTGTATTGGTGCGACCATAAAGACTTATTATTTAACAACAGTGCAAGGGTAGCCAAAATATAGAACTATACACTAATAAAACCTGATCATACATTTAACTTTGGAAAAAAAATAAAAATTCTGGCATATTAAAAAAGAAAATTATACAGATCTAAATAAACACCAAATATACTGTCTTTTTGTTTTATGGCATGAGATATCACATTTTATTACATGCTACAGCCTTTTTGTTGAAATAACATAGCAATTTTTCGAATAATATAGTATGTTTTAATGTAGAAATACAAGTCATTTAAATAAAAAGTAAAAACATGAAATTTTTTCAATTTATTTGTATTGCAATTCATAAAGGTTTTAATTTAAAATTGCTCGACTGAATATTTTAGCTAATATTTATACAATATACAAGTTAAAATTAATTAATAATAATATATGACCAAAATTTAATTTTAGTTTTTTGTTGAATGAAATTTGTATTATTTTTTCAGTACTATAATTTTCAAAATTTATGTGATAATGTCATCATTGTCTTATGTCTGAAACAAATTACAATATTATGATTTAAAATCTAACAAGTAAATATTTTTTTTAATTTAGATTTAATAACTTTTGATCATATAAAGTTGATTATTAATTGCATAATTCATGAAATCATTTCCTTCTCTTTCCTCCTTTTTTTTCTATTGAAAATGCTTTAGATTTATGATTTTAATTCACAATTAATTGACTGAACACAGCTAATATTATAGTGTACAATTTAAAATTAATTATTAATAGAGAAGTATATGACCAAAATTTATTTTTAGTTTTGTGCTGAAGAAGATATTTTTTTTTTTGGGCACTGTGATCTTTTTTGTTTACAATAATGTCTCTTTTGGCTTAAATAGTCTGCAACAAATTATGATATTTGAAATTAATCAAATATTTTACAGTAAATGCTATTTTATACTTTTAAGAACTTTGATCGTATAAAGTTGATTATTAATTACATAATGCACAAAATCATTTTTTTCTGTTCAAAATAACTTGTAATTATGATAACGAAATTTTGCAATTATGATGATCATAATTTTTGTCATGAATAAAATTGCATTAATATGTTTAATTCGTAAAAGCAATTGAATATACAGTTTTTAGGTTAATGTACACATTTTAAAATATAATATTAATATGTATGGTCATTGTATGTCATCAAAATAGGCTTTTGATTATTAACTGTCCTGAATGAGACATATTTTTTTCTTGGTAATACAGCATCTATTGATCCACACCGCCCGGTGGCGCTGTTTCTATGCTAAAGCACATAAATATGCTGTTTACAAGGCCGCTCATAGATCTTACGGCCTGTAAACTGTTCAAACACTAAGACCTCAACATCTCTAGCATGTTGAACATTATTAGCGATGAGTATATGACACTCTCTATAGACATTACTCTTGACTATTGTACAGCGTATGATATGAAGGTTTCTGTAGTTGTAATGACGAAAAGTATATTAGAACGGATTTTTTTTTTTTTTTTGCTTCAATGTATTGTAATTGATGTGAGTTTGTAAAAATTGTAACGAATTCTCAAATGCCCCTACTTTCGTTGTCAGGGGTCAGAATTCACTAAATGAGGAGTGGTTATTAAAAAAAGTTTCTTTTTTTTTTAAAAAAAAGAGACCGGACAAAATGACATGTTTTTTTTTTAAAAAAATAAAATAAAAAGATGAGATATTTTAAAAAGCCAAAAAATAAAAAAACATTTTTTTATTTTTAAGAAATATATATCAAAGCAGTTACAAAAAAAAAAAAACAATAGCAAACAACAACAAAAAAATCAAAATCAAACAAGTCCAAAAATTAAAAACATAAATCAACAAAATCGAAAAATAGCCCGGTAACATTATATCTATTTGTTTTTCACTAGCAACAGCGCCATAGAGCGGTATGGGAAATTAGATGATGTATTACCTTTTTCTTTTACTTTTGAAGTCATTGAACATTATTTTGGATATGTCATGGAAGAGTATTGATTGTCTTGCAATGACTCTGGATGAAAATTAAATAAAATAGTGTAGTTTAATAGTATAATCAAAATACTGCATACTATAATATTGTATATTGTACTGTGTATAATGAATAAACTCTGTATTGTATAATTTTAGCATGAATGCCACTATCTTTCTTTTGGTTAATATAAAATCATTATCCTATAATATCATCAATTTTACAAAATAGCAGTTTTTAAAAATAAAGTTTAAAAGGTTTTTTTTTTTTACAATTGTTATAGCGAATAATTGTTTTATTTCAAAATACTGGGTAGAAATTGATGATGATTATTATTGGTTATACTCGCATAAAGATCCAGCACTAAACAAGGTATAGATATATTTCCTATTTACCATTCCTTAGTTTAATCTTCTCATTAAATGCTGAGGTCTTGGGGTTTTCTTTATTGAATTTAATTTTTATACTTTCTTCTCCCTCTCCACATTTCTCTAATAACAATTTTATATTTGCACAGCTAATTGAAAATGTTATATTATCCTCTGATTTCAAATAGAAGATTCCTAAACTATTTTTAATCTTTTTATTTTAATTCTTCATTCTCGTAGAAGCTAAATAATAAAAGCGATAATGGAAATTTTAATCAATCCAATTTTACATTTTACTTTCAATGACTCTATAGTCCCATTTCTCTTATAAATAAGAGTATTTAAATAATTTCTAATAATTATTTAAATATATTATATACTGACTAAATTTTCAACTGGGAACTATAATTGTAGAAATCTTAGAGAATCAGTTTCAAGGAATTGCTTCATCAAGTATGCAAAGCCCCAACACCCAATGAGATGGGAATTGAGTTTTACATATAATTGATAGTCATGTTTCATACTCAGAAAGAAATCTTTTAGTGAAATTGGAATTTGGCATAGGTCAGTGGTGTTAAACTGGTCAATTCATTGACATTTGATTGCGGAGTGACTTTTGGTCAATCTATTGTTTATTCCTTCTTACTTACAAATTTAATTAAAACTGAAAACATAATATTTATTATTATTTTGTATTATCTTACTTTAATTCTCTTCATTTATTTGGGTAATTGAATTAATTTAGATCAGTGGAAGTCATATAGCAAACCGGTAAATATGATTGTAAGCAAAGCACATTGTATGCATTTCGTTTATAATTATGTCTACTCGTAACTATATCACATACTTCCCACTACCCACTATTAAGATTTCAGTTGAGTTTTGGTTGCTTTAAATTTACAGCTGGATTTATCATTATTTTGTTTACTAATTGATACGTTATAAACATATTTTATTTTAATAAAATATTTAAAAGTTTTTTTTTTTTTTAATTTGAGGATAATCATGAATATATCATTTTCATAAGGAATGGGAATGGATTATATTTTTACAATGGTAAATGGAAAGTGTTGTTTAATTTGTAATTCATTTGTAGCAATTCCAAAAAAAGGTAATATTTAGTGACATTTTAGATCATTACATGGAAAATGTGATGAAGATTTTCCCCAAAATTCCAAAGTATGTAAATCAAAAATTACAAATTTAAAGACAGGACTTTCTGGATAATAAAATATAATTTTGAATGTAATAAATAAACCAATATCAGTCATTATTGCATCATTGAAAGTGTGCCATTTATTAGCAAAAACAAAAAAAGGCTTTTACTAATGGAGAGTTAATAAAAAAAAAACATTTCTTGCAGCAGTGGACTCTTTATTTTCTGATTTTAAAAATAAAAATGAAATCATTTCAAATGTTAAAGATTTATAACTTTCCAAAATAACAATTATGAGAAGAGTTGAAATTTTAAGTGCCGATCTGAATATTCAATTAATGTCAGACATTTTCCACCATGTCCATTTTCATAACAATTTGATGAATCAAACTACTTCACTGATATTGCTCAGTGAATGGTATTTATTGATATTATATTTCAAAATTATGCATATAAAGAAGAACTTTTAAAAATTATATCATTATTGGGAAAGACTAGGGGAGGAGATATTTTTTGGCATTTGATGAATTTGAGAAACAACACAAACTTCCACTTTTTAAACTTGTGTCTATTACTACTGATAATGTTCTTGCAGTGATAGGTAATAAATCAGGCTTCATTTCATTGTATAAAAATTTTCATGTACCATTGTATTATCCATCTGCAAGTACTGCCATAATAAAAGATTTAACAGAAAAATATGTTGTGGATATTACATTAAAAATTGTATATTCTGTTCTGCAACGGCAGTTATTTAAATTATAGTCAGATGATGATAGGGAACTTCTGTTGTACAATAATGTTTGCTGGCTCAGCAGAAATACATTTTTAGAAGATTTCTTGTATTAATTAACGATATAAAAAATTTTCTTGACACAAAATGAGATATTTATTCACAATTGAGTGATAAAAAATGGTTGTTATATTCATCATTTTTAGTAGATTTTTAGTAGCAATTTAAATTTAGAGTTATAAAATAGAGATAAAAATTTAATTGACTTGTTAAGTTCACTAAAAATTTTCCAACAATACTTAGTTTTAGTAAAAAAAAATATAAATGATCATGAATTTAGTCATCTTCCATATTTATATTTTTTGAAAAAAAATCACAAAATGCTTCAACTGTGATTTAAAAGAATTTATTTATGAAAATAGAATTAGTTGAGGCAGAAATAAATTCAAGGTTTAAAGATTATAGGAACATCAAATTTCTCAGATTTTTTTTATACACATAGATTAACTGTTAAATTCTCATTTTACTTTTTACCTTTTTGTGTTGCAATTATATTAGTTAGTTTGTTTTTGAATCTCATGATAATTTTATTGTAAATAACATTCACAGTAACTTTCATTCACAGATATCATATGAGAAAAATTGTAGCAGCTTCTTGTGATGATATGAACTTCTAATTGTTGTCTTTTATATATTTATTTTTTTGTATTAAAAATTTTCTGGATTATCTTGTTTGCTGTATTCTTAATCAGATTATTTAAATACTGCTAAGAAAATATAATCTAAACAAACTTTTGTACTTTTTATATGGAAACATGCTATTTTAATAAGAAGTTTATGATCATATTTTTAAAGTAAGTATATCAATTACAACTAGTCTTGTTTGTAAGTTACATTTATTTTTTAGATGAAAAGAATTTAGAAACACAAAAATATTTTAATTATAAAATCTTAGAAGCTCTGAAATTTGACCCTGTGTTATGAAATCATTTCAAAAAATTGTTACCAGACTCAGTGATTCAATTTTTTAATATTTCTGTAGACACAATATCAATTATGTCTTATCGTAATTGGTGATTTTAAATGGCCTCTGAATCATTTAGTTACATTCCTTCCAAATGCTGTAAATTTATCACGAAAAAAAAAAAATTTACTTAGTTAAAACTTGTGCATAGATTTAACCCCTAGTAATGAAAGGTCATACTGCATTTGTTAGAAGTTTGCATAATATGCCAGGTATAAGATGTTTATCTACTACAAATGAAAATATTTTGATATTAATAGATGAATTGTAGTATAAAACTGAATAATTTATAATTGTTATATAATGAGAGGAAGTATTTATAGTTGAATAGTAACTTATATAAATATTGCTACATACTCATGACTTTATCTTTGCCATTTCATGGGTCTATTTACAGTTGTAGTCATGACTTTTGATCATTTTAATTTCTGTTCTGCTTTGAAAATTATTTGCTGCATTAAAATCTTTTGGTGATTGTGTAAATGAACTTTTTTTAAGAATGTATCATATCTTGATTTTTTGAAGTTATTCAATGACAGGTTTATTATTGTGATTTATGGATATATCCATATTATTGTTGTTTATTTTGTTTGATTTTTATCACCAACTTCTTTGAGTATTATATTATATGCTTTTCTAAGACAAATAATTAGTTTTTCTTAGTATTGTCAACTTTGCTTTCTTCTAACCTTAATATGTAACTATAAATTGTTTTTTAAAATTTATAATTTTTTAAAATTAATTATCTTAATTAATTCAAACTTGTGTATTAAACTTGAAACAACAATAATAAAACTTTTCTGGAATCTTTATAACAAAATGGATCACTTTTTGTTTTTGTAAATTTTAATAAATTCGTATATTATAAAAGTTTATTTTATTTTATTTTCTTTTTTTTACTATAATAAATAAAAATTTTATAAAATGCTTGTGGTTTTTTTTTTTTTGGTAATCTGAATGACTTCCTGAGAAAATTTTATTTTTTGATTATAATTATGAATGCATAAGATTATTAATGGATTTATTTTTACATTCAAATAATTTTTTAAAAAAATAATTTTTAATTAGAATATAATTAATAAATGAAGTTAAATATCTACTTTTTTTTTCTTATTCACAAAACGATTGGCCTATGTGACATTTTCTATATTAATTCATTCACTAAATTCTTAATTATTAATAATTCAAATTAAAATTCATTCATCATTAATTAGATTATGATTAATTCATTGATTTGGGTCAGTGTTTGCCAGTAAAATATTTAATAGTTTCATTAAAGTTTGTACAAAAGATATGTGTGGGTTGTATATGTGCATGCTTTGTATACATTAAATTTATATATAAATAATTATATAAATAACTGTGTAAAAAGTTTTGAATCTTTTTTTTTTTTAATCTTTTTAATATTATTAATCCAAGCCTTTGATTTTCAGTCAATTTCCAATTTGCATAATTATTTTAATGTATTCATTTGAACATATTAATTAACTATTTTTAACCTTAGGCACACACATCTTTATATGTACTCAACTCCCACTTAGCTGCACTTTACAATGTTTTATGGGTGAACTAATTTGAACTTTGAATTTGGATTTAATTTGCTACAGGTTAAATTAAAAAAAAGATAGTGCCTGAAATAAACAGACAATTTAAAAATTATTATAAATAAGAATAGCTAATTATGTTTACATTTGGCCTTTGATAGAAAATAAAATTTTGTTGAGTAAAGATTTTAAAATAAAATCAATCTCAAAGAAATAAATTGTATTTTTTTTTTCAATCCAATAGTTTATTCATAATGCATCCTTTTCACCCATAATATAACCTTGTATGAATAATTACTACTTGTTCTTATCTTGTAATAATTTATTAAGAAAGTATGATTTACGTGAGCTGTTAGAATAACCCTGGTAATAAAGTTGTTATTAAACAATGTGAGAAATAGTTAGTTCATTCTTTTTTTTAATGTAATTCTTGAGGGTGATTTATTAATTTGGTTGATCAAAAACTGGCTTCTTATCAGTTTACTAATTGAAAGTTTGACTTATTTGAATCCAGGCATTCATTCATCTTGATAAATTATCTTTAAAAATGTCTCTTTTTTGAAAAAAAAATTGTTGCTGTTTAATAAAATGTTACAAATTAGATTTACAAAATAAATTCAATAACTGAAGATTATTATCTAATTCTTGTCTTAATAAAATAAATTCTAATAGTGGGGAGTTTTTTTTTTAACAATATTTTTCACATTCTCCAATTTTGTCTAAGATTGTCTCACTAACTGCTTCTGTTACTTTTTAAATTGCTGTCTAAGTTTATCTTGTTAACCAATGGTTTATGGTACTTTTCATATTGCTATTATAATGGAATCTTTGTTAGGTTTAGTCAAAAATTATCCTAGAAATCATGGTGCTCAAAACTAACAGCCATTATAAGTGATTGAGAATGAAATAAGTTGAAGTTTTTTTTCAATTATTTTTTGTTGTTAATTGTGATGTTGGAATTTTACAGAAATTACCTGAAACTATTTTTTGAGAGTGTTATTTTTAGATATTGAGGAGATAATTATTATTCTACATTATAACATGACTTATATTGATTGACAGACTGTCTTTATCTGTTGAATCTTATTTTACATTTTTTATTGTGTTATATATATATATATTTCTTTTTATTTTATTTTGTCATTATCATTATGAATATAATTTTTTTTGTTTGTCAGTGCAAGTTGTACATATTATTAAAACTTATTGATTAGTTTGGCATAAGCAATAACAGTCATTATTAGTGATGGTGTGTCATTATTTACCATCCTCTTAATGCTATTAATTTATTTTAGCAACCATATTTTTAACAGCTACATTATACATTTTGATAAACTTTTTTGAATAATATAATAATCATCATCATGATCCAAGGATTTGAAATAAAAGGATTAATAGTAATCATTGTAACTTTTTTGTGAAACTCATAAATTATATCATCTCAACTTTTGCATTTTGCTTTATTCTCCTATATTTTTCTTCAGTTTTTTTTGTAACTACTTTTCATAAGACATACAATCATTATCATCAGTCATTTGTGCAAAAATATTATTCTAGATATGATTTGCAGGCCGCATTTGATTTTAAATGACAATTTGTGTGGCTTGCAGTCTGTGTACGACAAATGACTTTTCTCAGAAAATATTTGTTGTGCAACTTTAGTTATATCTCAGAAACAATAAATTCTACCAAAAAAAATTCTTCAAAAACAAAACTTATTAAATTTCTAATTCTATTTTACTTTTGTCAAATAAAGTTTTTTCATAAAATGCTTGACTAATGAATTATCACAAATCATAAGTTCTACCTATTATTTGATTTATTTAAATAACAAATTTTACAGAAAATTATTTCAAACAAAAACATTTTAAATTTTAAAACTGAATTTTTTTGTCAAATAATATTTTTCACAGGTTACCCTATTTTAGAGATATTGGTAAATTGAGAGAGTTGCATTAAACTGGAAATTTCCATGAATAGATAGATATTGCTGCCTAAGAATAGGTGACTAAGTTATCGCACAAAGTTTGTGGTATTAAAATTTCATTGCAAAATTTTGTTTCATTCTAAATTCTGTGACATATTTAACATACATACAGCCAATGTTAGGCATCATTCTAAAATTGCCAGAAACAAATTTTTAAAACTTTATTTCATGGAAATTTGTTGAAAATAGAACATTGTTTCCCATTAGGATCACAATATTTTACTCTACAACCATTAATTCATGTATCGAAAAATAAACATTCTTTTTTTTTTTTTTATCTGCAACCTGCTAGATGTGGTGTATGATCAGTGCCCATCCCTGCCCTAGACTAAAATGCTTTTTTTAATTCACTTTTTTTAATATTGTTAATCATTTATAAAAAGACAGAGTGAAGCAGGCTAGTCTGTACACTCTTTATTGCCATTCTTTATATTCCATAGAATTTTTTGTTTGTTTGTTTATTTTTTAATTTTTTAACTTTATCAGGTATATAACTATATATTTGTAGCTTCCATATAGTGACATCTTCAATAAAATGTAATTTTATTTTTGTTTGCATAATTTTTTATTAGAAATGTCAATACTTTTCGTAGCATATCTTTAATGCAGAACCTTTTTTTGATGAATAATTTGTTAAGATCTATGTTTTAAAAGTAAAAAAAATGTAAATCTAATTTTATATGTTATCTAATTTCTTTACTTTTTTTAAGCTTATTTAATTTTTTTTTGGCAGACTAAATTAATATTGCCCTTTTCATTTCCAGAAATTTTTATCTTTCTTTATTTCTAGCACTATTGTTTTTTTCTTCTTAGTCATGGTTTTTAAATTCCAAATATTTCATTTCCCTACTTTGCATCTCTAATGTTGATTCTAGAACTTCTTTATTATCACTGATTAATTCTATAATTAAAGCACTTCTTTTCTTTAAAACTTTATTGAGTCGTGATTAGAAACAGAAGTAAATGGATTAATCACTGATTACTATGTTTGTCTGTATATCTTAAGTTATGGATTCTTTTCTTTGTGTTAAAATTTCTTTTATTATATCATGTTTTTTATAGATGACAAAATGGTTGTTGAGCGAATCTTCATGTAGTGTATTTCTTCTAATTGTATTCACACAGCTGCATTCCTTTACAACTGTATTGTTTTTTTTGTCCACTTTGAAGATTATCTTTTTTTTTTTCCTCTTTATATTAAGTTTTTTTTTAATATATTGAACATTATTATTTCATCTAAGAAAATTTTCAATTCAATTCTAATCTTTTCATCTTGCTATTTTTTTTACTACCTTCTTAGAAATGCATCTTTCAAAAGCTTTTATATGTAAAATATAAATAATGTAAAAACAAATTCTAGGATATTTTTTGATTTGTGAATTTTTTTTAAATGTCAACAATAAATAAACACTTTTTTCCTCATTGTAAATCCAATCTTCATTGAAATTAAAATGAACATTAATTTTATTATACTTAGTTGTTTATATTGGAATACTTTTGATGCATAAATTTATTTTATTAATAACATATAACATTTTAAAATACAGAATATTCTTATATTTATATTAGCACAAAATTTTTACATAGCAATTTTTAAAGCTATAAATTAAATTTTTTTTTATAATTTTGTCCAAATAGTAAAAGTTTTCAAATTGGTGGTATTTGAAAAATGGTAGTATACGTATTTGCCTTTTCTTTCTTTTCATGGTTTTTTTTTTTTAGCTCCTTAGGGAACTATAACAAATTTATTATAAATTCTTACTTTGTTAAATTTCTGTTCATTTATGTCAATTTTCAATTTTAATTTCATTGTCATCTTTCCTATTTTTATTTATCCATCTGTCTTTACGTTTTAAAGCAGTCATCTATTCTACAAAGCACCTATTAATTAAATCAGTTTTTTTTATCTTTATTATCTATTATGAGCTCTCTATATAACTTTATTATCTATTCACAGTTATTTTTATTCTGTCTTTTTTACTAGTTTATTAGCCAGTTCTACTGCCACTTATCCCTGTCAGGTTTATTGCTATGATAGAATGATTAACTGAACTGTATTGTAGTTCAACCTGTAACTTAATGTGTTGAACATCATATGATTCCTTGGGCAATTAATCACTCAAATATTATTGTTTGTATAAGAACTGCTATATCATCTGAAAATCGAATTCCATCCATCCTTAAAATTATTTGTTTTACAACTTTCATTTATTATCTTTTCTAAATAAATATTAAATAAAAATGAGTTAGCAATTGCCCTGCTATATATCTCTATTTCCATCTCTTCTTTATAGATAACTTTTCAATATACAGTAAATCTTTTCAAAAATTTTCATTAACCATATATTTCATCAATGCATTTTTAAGTTTAATTTAAAAAACACTTTTTTTTTCTAAATATTTTTTAAACGTAACAACAATTTCAGTTGTGTGTTTTATCTCATTATTTTTACTAAATCTATTATGCTTTTCATAAAATTATTCATTTATGCACAAAGAATTATCCTTGAAGTTTATCACATATGATACATTTTTTTCTGCAGTGGTTGCCATATTACATGAAAAACGAGAAATTATTTTGCAGTATGCATGCATTTCAAGAGTAAATTTCCTTTGATAATTATAATAACTTTGAAACTGACATCTTTTCAAATTTATTTAGTTCTAATTCAAATTGTACATTAACCTATTTATTTTTGTTGTGATTTTTTTTCTTTCCTGTTATTATTTTTAGAGAGGGATAAAGTAAATGAAGATAATGGGCTGTCACTGAAAATAATAATAATAATAATAATTCTTCTTCTTTTTCTTCTTCTCCTTCTTCTCTTCTTCCTCCTCCTTCTCGTTGTTGTTAATAATAGCAACAACAACAACAACAACTTTTATTTAAAAAATGTAAAATTACTAAACAACTATGGAATACAGTTTTGCTGCTTCCTGTTAAAAAGAGGAAGCATTCTGAAATCTCTGAATGGTGTTTGCAAGCTGTCATTTGATAATAAAGAAGAAGAACATCATTAGAGACTTGAAATGGCCATAATGGCTTTTAATGTTTTCTCTAGATATTTTTACAATTAAAATAGGATAGTTTATCCTGTAGATTTGTTTTTTCTTTTCATATAGTTTGAACTAAAAGTTAACCAAAATGCTAGCTCTCACAGGAATACAGTACCTTGCTCACTTACAGTGAATGGTTTATCATACTACAATTTATTTTAATGGTCAACACATTGATATTTATATGATTACATTAAATTAACCTTGGACAGTAGTTAAATTTGACATCCCAGCTGTGGACTTGAGAGATGAGTGCATTAATTATTACACTAAAAAGCTCTTCATAGATCTCAATCTGCATAAATAAGAGGGTAAAAAAATTTAAATTCTTGATTCTAATTTTGTAGGAAGTTATTTTTTAATTTCTGCTTTTTAAATAAATACAATGTGTATACCTTACTTTAAACACTTTTTTGCAAAAAATTTTTTTTATTGTATATACACAAATCCTTTTTTAAATTATCATTTTACCTCAAACTTAAAAGTTAAAATATAAAATGTTAATTATTATAATAATTTTTAAATATTAAGATAACAGTGTATTTAATCAGTCTTAATGAAAACTAATAATCACACAATATTGTATTTATTTTTTTTTGAAATTGAATTTATATTTTTATCAGGAATGCAGCTATCAGAATATTAATGAAATCTATCACAAAAGTCCTAAAGTAATCTCTCTTTCTTAACTTTTTTTTTTCTCTGAAAGTTAAAAGTCACTGTCATTTTCTAAAAAAAAGTAGTGTAAAAGATTATTAATTATTTACTTTTTATTTTTATTCATTTTCTATTTGAATCTGTGTCATGTGTATGTTAAGTTTTCTACTATAGGCACATAGAGAGAAATAGTCTGGTAATCAAGCAGTACAATAAAAAAAATGTGTATAGCTTTATATCGCTCAGGAGTTCATAAGAAGTTCGAGAGCCAGACCTGCTTGCACCAGAATCGAAAATACTTGATGATCATACAATTTAAATGTCTTCATAGGCTAATTTGATCATGGGTTACCTTTTCATCAGCCACATGTAATTATACCTTCTCTCATAGATATATGCAAGAAGATTTTGGTATTCATCCCATGCCCCCAAAAGACTAGTGTGTATTAATTTTTGTAATATAATACATATAAAAATATTAAGATTTTTTGTACATTCAGAAAATTTTAGAAAAGCAACCCCAAGAGAAAATTCTGGCCGTGTCAAAGCCTAAATCCCTTACATTCTTTTAAAAATTTCAAATACAAATAGTTGCCACTTTAGAGTTATTATTTATTTATCTATAATGCATATAAACAAATACAAAATCAAATAAAACTAGATTAATGTAATATTTGTTTTTTTTTTGTCTCCCATAATTTTTTAAAATCTATTTCTATGTTTATTATTGTGCATTTTAATTGATTTTGTAGATTTTCATCTATTAATAAAGCATAATTTTTATTTTTTGAAAATTTCATTTTTGGAAAAAAATGTTTCACATGTAAAAGTAGATCTAAAAACACAATTCTTTGCACAAAATTCCTTATATTGGGATATTTTTGAGATGTGACATATCATTCCAAAAATAAATTTTAATTCAGCCTTTTCCATTTGCAGGTTTTCAGAAACAGTGTGCTCATTAATATCAAATGGGAAAATATTGCAAATATTTTGTCAAATTTTAAATCTGAGAAACAACTATCCACTGTAGATAACTTTTTATTTATCAATATATTTTGAGTAATTTTTATCTTTACTCAAATTATTTAACTGTTGGAAGTGTATAGCATTATTATTTCTAAGCTGACTTTCAAAAAGTAATAATTTTTTGTGAAATATATTTTCTCTCTTTCAATTTTTTATTGAATTGATTACATTTTTTAGTTAGATCTATTAAAAAACATAGATCTGACAACAAATCATCATTTCTTAATTCAGGAACTATTTTTACTCTTGGTCATGAATATATATCAACTTCTCTTCGTAAGTCATAAAATCATTTTAGACAGGTTCCTTGATTTAGCCATCTAACACTAATAAAATATATTGCCATATTCTATATTTAATTTATTAAAGAATTTCTTAAATTGCTGTTGCTGAAGGGCATGTGATCAAATTGACTGTTTTATAACAACATTCATAATGTGATTCATGAATAATAGTTGTGCACATAAATTTTGCTGATGTATCAAGCAGGAAATAATAAATACATCATGGCTTTTAATTCGATTTCAGCCTTTTCATGAATAATATTATAGTTTTCTTATTTTTACTGATCATAACTTTTGCTGCATTTCTTGTTATGACTGAAAATGCTTGATAAGACAGTTTTCACTTGTCTGGAAAATAACTTCTCTAGTGATATGTTTCAAATCTTCAGTTACTTGAAAACAATCATTTACACCATGAATAAATACCGCAAGTTGAGCTGCGTTAGAAATATCTGTGCTCTCATTGAATTGCCAAAGCATATGATAAACATAGTTGAATTTTAGCTACCATGTCAGTAATATGATGATATGATTTGGCATGGTTAGCCGATGTTTGAAAATATCTTTCATTTTTTTTGGTAAAATATATTTTAGACTGCTTCTAGACATTTTTTTTTTTTTTGCAAACAAGAAAGCACTGAGTAGCTTGCTTTTATATTATTGGATGGTGGTTGTAAAATTGTGCTGATGTCCTTTGTTAAGCCTTTAGTTGTGTAGTTAGTTAAAATTTTCTCATTTCTTTACTGAAATTTACATATTCAGCATGTACTATTTTGTGATGTCTTTTCATGTTGTATTTCTTAAATATGGCCACTATATCTCCAAATTGAGCACACCTATTTAGAGTTCCTGACATAAGAAGAAGTCATTTTCTTCTCAGTGGTGACTGTATTGTCTTTTTTCATCTTTCACTTTTCTTAACATTCATTCTGAAAGATTTAAATTGATAATTTATGAATATTTCATAAATGTTGATAGATAGAAATTGATTGAGAACTAGAAATCTGAACAAATATTAAGCTTATTTGGGAAATATATTCACCTACTAACTTTATTCCAAAATTGAATCCCAGCTTATGTACATGACAAATATTGAATTAATTACTCCACCATGAGCCACTGTTCAAAGATGATTGTATTTCAATCAAATATCATATGATTGACTATTTGCATATGATATCTGCATTAAGAGAAATAATTCATTCTATCATTTTATTCTAGAGCTATATATTGTAAACATGAATAGGCACTGAGTAACAGTTGTTCATGTCAATTAAATTCTCATATTAGTTTCTGGCATTGACATAGGTCAATAATCAGAAATTAATTAATCTGGGGATTGGGATTTGGTTATAGCCTTTGATTATTCATATTTACAATAGATGTTGCGATTGCACAGACTAGTAATTTCTTCTAAAAAGAAGTCATTTTACATTACATCATCATGGCATTAGGTATATTCTAAACAATTATTGTTAAAAAAGAAAGAGCAAAACTGTACTATTTACTTGTAATTTTAAAAATAAAAATAAAACTTGGGAAAACAGGATGTTAGTGGGGGTGGGTGGATATAATCAAATAGCAAGTTACATTCATAATTTTAATGGAGTTCATTGGATTTTGTAATTCATTGGCTCAAAGTTTTTGGCATTTTAAAATACCATAATAAATTTCACTAAAATAGTGCAAGCAATAGTAATCTATAGCTGATGAAGCATTTAGTAATAATACTGTTATTGCTTGGTTATCTCCACTGATATTAGGATAAAGAACTTCACTTATTTACATAGATATTTAAATTTAAGCAATTTTCTATTTTCAGTGCATGTACTGGTATTTTTTAATTTTTTACATTTTAAGTTTTTTTTAAATCTTGGATATAATTTGATTTAATTTATTAAATTTTAGTGGTTGCTTTCTTTTATGATAGTGTTATATTTATTGAAAACTTTTGTATGAACTACACACAATTTATATATGTGGAAACATTGATTAAAGAATAGACTTTTAATTATTATAATATTTATTTTTTACTCAAAATATTTTTTTTTTTAATCAGCTACAATGAATTTTTAAATCAGATTAATTATTCAGTAGTGAAATCTGGCTTCCAATTCCAAAGTATAAACTCTTTGTATATTAATTAAGTGTGCCAAATATACATGATAAGTTTTTAATTCATTGTCATTTTAAAGATACGGATTCTAGTAATTTAGTTATACTGTCATTTAATATCCATTAGCTTAACTAATTGTAGAGAGGATGGACTATAGAATTAAAGATTCACTGACAATATTTCAATTTGGTATCTGAACTTGATCACTTCTGATGATCAAATCATCATAAGATCTCCCAAAGTAACATACCTTTGGATTATTTTATTGTTAATTATTTTCATTGTTTTCTGGAATTGAATGAGAAGTCCCTGTACTCTCTCTCTATTGCTTAATCATATTAGTTTTTTTTTTTTCTAATTTTATTTTATCAAATCTCTTACAAGTTAATACATTCACTTTATACTAAAACTTATTAACATTTTGTTGTTATTATTTTTTATAATATATTCTAAAACATTAATTAAGATTTCAACCTTTTGCTTATTATTTATATGATTTTGTCTTTGTAAACAAATTATAAAAACATGTAATATGTTGATTTACTCTTTGACCTTCAATTTATTTGACTATATTTTCCTTCTGAGCAATCTCTGAAAAGCTTTACACTTAATTAAGTTATCCTAAATGACTTTTTCCCTAATGGCTATTTTTTATTCTTAATTCAAAAATGTGATTAGAAATCATGCTTTGGAAAAATCATTAAACTTGAATTCATTATATCTTTGGAGTGATTTTTTTCTTTTTTTAATTCGATGTGTGCATGTAGGCACATTAACAACATATATATATATATACCGCATATCTAAATATTTTTAAGGGAAAAAATCATTTGTATATATGTAGTTCTTTATCTGAAAGCAATAAAATATAGATTGTCCCTGCTGGTTATCTTTTTATTCTAACATTCAAATTTTAGAATGACATTTTTAACTTTAATGAGTCTTACACACATTTCCATTAACTAACAAAAAATAGATACATCATTTGAAGAAAAAATGGGCTATGAACAAAAATCTTTTTCATTGTATTACAAAATAGTTCTAGAAAGTCTCATAGGTTTGGTGTTTTTAAATCTACTTTTCTGATTCGATTAAATAGATTTGCTGTTTTTAAATCTACTTTAGTAATTTGATTAAATGTATTCTTGCTAATGGACAGGTAGTTGGTTATAGATTTAAATTGAGGATTGGATGCATAAGCAAATAGATAGGTAAGCAAGTAAATAGCTAGATAAAAGAGGGAGAGATGGACCCTCTGTCATAACCACAACCTGAAGTTCAAATTCTGTTCAAATGAAGTATGAAACCTTTTCAGATCATAAATTACTTTGGGATTTCTTAACCCATAGTAGTCAGTAAATGTGTATAGTTACTTTTAGTTAGAAGATAAAGGTTCTAGTTTTATCTAAGTGTTGATGAGCTGACTATAAAAATAAAAAAAATATGATTATAATTTAATGTGGCTTTCACTGCTGTAAGATTTCTCTGGGTATTGAGTCCATATAGTCTATGGACTCAATTAATGCAGGGCCCTTCAAAATATGACCCTAACTTTTATAAATTAATACATATTTTTAATTTTAAAAAATTAGTAATTTAATAAAGCATATATCATCTATATTAGAACAATATAGAACTGTATTTAAAAACATTTTCTAGATTTGCTCGGAGAAGTCTTCTAAAATTGAATCAAAATCTAGCTGCTGCACTTATTGATTTTCAATGGATAGAATTGTTAAACTGTGTAGCTTATCTTGGGTCATAGTTGACCTTAACTAATTTTTTATTAGTTTAACCTAGAATATGTTCTTTCTCCATAAGCAAGACACTGGTATAGTTAAATATATGAGCAATGAAGAGATTAGGAAAAGCTGTAACTCTATCATCTTCTACTAGAAATCAAAAAATTTTAGAAAGCTTTCCATAATATTTATTCTAATGAAAGAATAATTTTTAGAACTTGCATTTTATCATCCAACATATAGCCATCTAAATCCAATTCCTTTACAAAATCACTAGATGTGTCTTGTGAAGTTTATAGTATTCATTAAACCAATTTCCAATTGTGCTGCAAACTTTTTTTTTTTTGGATTTTTTTTCCATTTTTTGAAATTTTTCCAAAAATTCAAATAAATTGTAATGATTTTTTAATTGTTCAAATCAAGTTAGTAATGGTGGTTTTACTTTATTCAGAACTGGATTAAAAAAATTACTTTGAGTACTTCTATAGGATTGGCATTTAGCTCATCATCGACTTCATAAATTGAAATATTTTTTGCTTTTTCTCAATGTTTTATTTTGAAATTGTAGAATTATGTTCATATCTTCTGCAAATGTTTTTGCCTCAATTAATACTTGATTGAATCCAGGATCCCTGTATTTCGTCAACCAATATAATGATTTTTTAAATGAAGAAAGTATTATGGAAATATCCGTAGAATCAGTTTGAAATTTCTTCCTAACAAAATTTACCTGGAAAAGTAATTCATACCAAAAAGTGAAGGATGCTATAAGCTAGTAATCTTTTATTGAATGTGCAAGTGATTCTGCATTACTTTTAACTTGAGGATCTTCTGATATTTCTAGTATTTCAAGAAGTGCATCATAGGCTTAACTTACTTGAATACCTTATCATCTTAACATTTTGAAGTGTGAAATTGTCATCTTGATTATAAAAAGATTTCATAATAAATCTTTTAACATATTTAGGGAGGAATTGACCATCTCTGTTGATACAATAATAAAATATAAAAGTGTTGAAGTATACCAAAAAAAGTTAATGCATCAGGAAAAGTTTTGACTGTACTTTCCAAAACAAGACATACAAGCACAGGATGTAAAAAATGATCCTGAATTTTTCTTTAAGAGTCTAGCCTGAACTCCAGAAATTTTTTTGTTCATATTTGAACTATTATCATATTCTTGCCATCTGACATTATTAATATTTAATCCTAGATAATTAATTTGTTTCTTCAACATAATATGTAAATTTTCTTGGGAACAGCTTTCACAAACACTAGTGATTGAATCACATGATATACCATCAGAGATATATCAAAATGTAAGGAACATTTGTTGTTGGTGCCTGATATCTGGTATACAATCAACTATTACAACAAAATAGATTTTATTCCATTTATAATATGATTTTGGATTTTATTTTTCATTAAATTCACTAATTCATTTTAAATTGTTTTGATTCAATGTTTTTGACATTGTTTACTGGAAATTCATTGAAGATAGTCGTTATTGGGTCAAATATCCCAAGCAGTTTAATAATTCTAGAAATCTTCCATTATATGAATCACCTATGATTTTGGCAGATCTTCAAAATGTCAAATTACTTTCAATTAGAAATTGTATCATTGATAATAATCTTTAAAAAACTTGTTGTAATCACAATTTTTTTTTGATTTAGTAATTTCTGTTATATCTTGTCTATACATTCCACAACTGAAAGTCTCTTTTGAAGTTCTGTGCATTTTAACATTGCAATCAAATAGTGCTTTGATTTTTAAGATTCTGCCACTCTGTATATTATTTATTATTGAAAACTGATATGTATCTTCATGGAAAAAATGACAATAGAAACAAAATATTTTATCTTTTTTTCCAGAATATATTATCTAGGAATGATACACAATTCCACCATTTGGAAGTTTTTATTTAAGATGACATTTGAAAAATAAGTCGCATTATTTTGGTAAGGAAATTCATCCACAAGAATTTTTGGTAGTCCTTTTTTCACTAAATCGATTTGTTGGCTCAGTTTCTCAGGCCCAAGTAGCAGGATTAACTTATATCGAGTAATTAATCAAGTATTTCTTTATTCTCAGGCACATTTCATTGAATTATTTTTATGGTACTGTATTCTTCTTGTAAATGTATTTCTTCAGGATTATTATCTGTATGGAGATATTTTCATTTATATGAATGTTTTTATCATCTCAATTTGTTCTTTCCAATTCTAACTCATTATTATGAATTCTCAAAAATTTGTGCAAAGTGCCTTTTTCCTTTTCAGCTGAAATTTTTCTTATTTTACTTAATTTATTTTTGGGACTACCCCACTTTGGTATTTTCTGGCCACATCTTTTTCTTGTTTTGAATTTGACATTTCATGAAAAAAGAGTTAGAATGTTAAGATTTTTTCGTAAAGTCAGATAATAATTCAAAATATTCTTATATTGGTTTAAATTTTTTAATTTACCATAATAATCAAAAATTGCCATTAACAGGATAAATAATAATAGAATAATATTTAAAATTGCAAAATAATTAATTGGTCAACTACAATTTTTTTAAATTTTATTTTATGTAAAAAAATAATATTGTGTTTAGTACAGACAAGTTGCAAGCATGAAATAATTAAACTATATTAAAATTAGTTATCTTGCTGTAGAAATAATATAATTTAATTGACAATTTAGTGAAATAAATGGTAATTTATTTGGCCAATATAATTTTTTTAAAGATAATGTAGCATATCTTTATTTTTGGCGACTGTGCAGAATCCAACTTGATTTATATGCATGCACTCCATGGAGCAAGAGGATTGATGGAAGCAGCAATGCAACTAGACAACTCTGAGCTATACTGTAAATAATTGATAATAATGCAAAAAAAAAATAAAAAAAATTTGAATATGTATAAATGTTTCTGATTATTGTAATTTTTGAAATAACAAGTTATATATCTTTTTAATATAATTTTTAATTACATAAACTTTGACATGTGCAATATCATTTTCTAGTGCTGGGCCTGATTGGACACAATTAATCTAATCGGCTCATATCCAGCCCTATTTGCAATCATGAGAATTTGATGATTGGTATTGCTAACAAGTATTTGGTTTTTATTTTGGCACTAGTGCCCAATTTTTTTTAAAAAATATTGTATTTAATTATTGATTTGATTTAACTTTAGCTTACTATTAGGAATTTTATTATAAATAAGAGAAATTTTGAAATCATACTTTAAAAGTCAGTTACAAAAATTGTATGATGTTTTGTTGTATTTATGAAGATATCTAGAAATTTTTATTTAAGTAGATGTTAATTTGTCAAAAATAGAAATGCATTTATCAACCTTTTTATATCACAAAAATATGTCACTGGGATCCAGTGAAAATAGGAAAAAGAAAGGCATTCAGATATTTAAAGTGATGTTTTTGTATTTAGTATATTTTATATATATATATATAGCCAGATAGTAATTACTGTAGAGCAAGAAATGTAGCATACATATGATATGAAGTTTTCATGAATAATAATCCTAATGGAGATGAAATATATTGGACTACTTTGAAGTTAGATTAATGTTAAAAATTCAGAGCTCATCACATTTGAAATATATAGGATTCACTATTTAAATGAGGTTTACAGTAAACAAGCTTGGAAACATGACTTGGATAACTTAGTTTTGAGTTATAAAAGGAATGATAATAGTACAAGAAGATGAAAATTGTTTTTAAAACAATCATAGAAATTATCATTAACTAGGATCTGAAATTTAGGTCATATAAAAAGCAAGTTTAAAAAAAAAGGAGTTTGTTTGTTTTATTTCTATATTGGATATTTATGAACTATTTTGGAAAGAAGAATTGTGTGATTGATATATTAAATACAGCTAGATCTTTTTTTCTGGGCATGAGAGATCAAAGGTTTTTTTTTTTTTTTTGCAACAAACTATATTTATAACTCTCTCATCTTACTATGTTTTTTAGTATCAGAAATAACTTAAAACCCTCTCCCCCAAATCTAATTATGTGTATGAGGATGAACTTAAGGAATATGCAGAATTAAAGAATTATTTTTGAACATTACTGTTTAATAAAAATTATATTAGAAATAAATATATATACACAGTATTTTTAGATAATTATTGTAAAAATATTTTGTTATACTGTACATATCAATTCAAAAAACATTAGTCAGGTCATTATTTTTTCTCTCATTTCTAGATGACCTTAATTAAAAAATTATAGTCCCTTCTTAAGATAATGATTATATTAAAAACAACTCAAAACAACTTTAATCAAAATTTCAAGTAAATGTAGAGTTATAGTTTTCTATTTTACTTTTTTTAACCTTCATAATTTGTTATGATTAATCACTATTTATTACAATTTAAAATAAAGGGATTAAATTATAAAACATATAAATTGAAATAAACATTAAATATATTTTATATGAATGTATAATATTTATTTTAAGTAATAAATCATAGATTTCTACTTTAGGCTTATCAAATTCTAATAATAATATGCCAACACACATATAAAGCTTTTTAATTTGTTAATTGTCATTTAAATAGCTTTACATTATATGTGTGTTGACACCATTTTATTATTATAATATTTAGTTTAGAATCTTAATATATATCAGTTTGTTTTTGTGCTCGTTTTTTTTTTTTTTGTCTTTTAGAGTAGGTCATATGTTTGTAATTTTCTCATTTTTCTTTCTCTCATTGCTTGCATTAAGTATCATGATATATTATTGCTTTAAATTGGAAATTTTGTACTTTTATTATTTTTACTACTTTTGATTGATATTTATTTTTCAACATTTCTTTTGCTAGAAGTATTTTTCAGATATTATTTTAATGTTTTTACAAAAATGCAATTTTGTATTTCGAATATAATTAATAGTTCTCACCAGTGTTTTATCGTATTGCTTAAAAAAAAAAAATCAGATGCTTATTGCTCAAGAGTTTGATCACTGCAAGTGATGGAGTAGAGCCATAATTCAGAGTTCTTGAGCTTCAGACCAATTCCACTGATTTATATATTTTGTATATTATAATGTATATAATATGTGTTATATTACGTATTATAAAATCTGGAGACTGGAAATGAGATGTGAGGATCCAAATATTCTTAATGTGTGTATATATATAAAATAACTTTTCCTGACAGAATGTAGATAAGAGATTGATAAAGAATAAATGTGGACAGAATAGAAAAATCCTTTGATACCATGCAATGCACTATAATGCACTCAAAATCTTATTATTTTATTTGATAATATTTAAAAAATGTTGTAACCCAAAAAAATTTATGAGAAAATTGAGAATCTCTAAATGAGTTATGCAAACTTGTAATACTGCAAAGAATGCATCATACTTGAACTGTAGTCATTTTACTTATGCTGTGCAAAAAAAGAGATAAAAGTCTAAAAACTTAAAAATTGGAACTTATTTTTATATTTATAAAATTCACCAGGATAAAAATTTTACATGCAAAAATCAGGGGAAAAAGTTGTATGATAATTCTAATGTAAATTAAAATATGTGATAAATAATTGTGAAATTTTAAAGAGCTTACGTTTATCTATTTGACAACTTGTTAAGTTGATGTGTTCAGAAAAAAATTTTTTTTTATTTAAACCAATTTTGCAGGACAACGTGTGTTTTTAAAAATTTTACATAATGTTCATCCACTTCCTTTTTTTTTTATAATTTGCTTATATATCTCTTCTTTTAATAATGTTTATATGTTAAAATGTGCCATTACTTATTAAATATTTATTTCATTATGAGATAATATATCTAGTGATTACAAACAACATGTTGCTATTTACCTGTTAGGCTCCTTTTCTTATCTCTACAGTAGTGATATCTGTTTATATTTCAATCTTAGTTTGATATATATTTTCTATAAAAAATGAAGAATCTTGCAGATATAACATTATCAAAATATATTTTCTTGTTCAGTTTATTTGCATTAATTGAACAATTAGCTAATCTGAATTAAAAACTGCTATTTCATTTCTGGTTTTATTTATATCTTCAGTATCTTAAGACACAATAATTTATAATTTATTTTGAGTACAAAATTATTTCTCACTGCATTTTGAATAAATAAAGACCTGTAAAGAAAAGATGAACAATATTATAAATTAACTACAGCTTAGCACTGTTTTTAACCGGGCAGGTTATATTCATAGCACTAAATAAAGTCAGATTTGTGAGGGAGAGGAAGCAGAGAACAAACATATAAAGTAATTAATATGTAAATTGACAAATTTACATATTCCACTTGTGTGATAAAGCAACACATGAATAATGTGATAACCTAGTAGCACGGATTTCATCATAATAAATTGCATTGCAAGTAGGTTCGTTGTAACTAATTTTATAGATGATCAGGAGGACCTGGTCGAGAGGCAACTTTAATATTGTTTAATAACTGATTTAGATTAGTAGCGGTTTTGAAATTAACATCGAATTTCTCAGAGTAAATTGTTTTTAATCTTTGTGATATATCAAGTAATAAATGAAAGGCTAATCCATGCATTAATATTGTTATTATTCAGAGGCCTGATGTTTATTGTGGAATAAAATTTTTTGAGAGATCTTATTAAGCAATTTTGATCATAACTTACATTTATCGCGTGGGTATTGTGTTGCTGGCAATAAACCATGCTTCTTTAAATTTTTTCTTTCCATTTTTGTATTCAGTGCAAACTACTTTGGCATTAAGCAGATTGAAGTTGTGACCAGAATCGATCTCATGTTCCAGGAAAATTGATTTCATGTTGGGGTCTATTTTAGTGCAATTATATATATATACAATTAAACTTGAAAACAAGGATCAAATGAAGATGGATATGCCACCTTCTTCTGCTTCATTCTCATGTAGTGATACTCCATCATTGAGTGATTAGAGAGGGCTGAAGTGGAGAAAGCACCAAGATCCTCTACCAAGTAAAGAAGAAATTGGGGAAAAAAGATGAGGAAGAATGGTGGTTAAAAGATGAAGTCTATAATCCATAGCAAATATTTCTATTAACTTATCTAATCTAAATCACTTCTAATGATGCCTCTGGACGAAGCTTTCCAAATCATCTACAAAATTAGTTGCAATGAACTTACTTGCAATGCAATTTACTATGATGAATCCCATACCAATAGTGCCCCTAAGTTAGCACTATATATCTATATATATATAATTATACTAAAATAGATCCCAACATAAAATTGGTATTCTTGGCGTATGAGATCAATTCTGGTCACAACTTTAATCTGCTTAACATCAAAGTAGTTTGCGCTGATTATAACAATCTAAAGGAAATTTAGAGATATGGTTTATTGCCAGCAACCCAACACTTCACACGATAAACACCAGGCCTCCGGACCATAATAATATTAATGCATGGATTAGCCTTCCATTTATACCCAGTGTATTGCAAAAATTAAAAGCAATTTGCTCCGACAAATTCATTGTTAGCTTCAGAACCTCTCTTAATCTAAGTCAATTATTAATCAATACTAAAGATAAGTTGTCTCTTGACCAGGCCCTCCAGATTATCTACAAAATTAGCTGCAATGGACGTACTTGCAATGCAATTTATTACCGTGAAACTCATGCCACTAAGTTATCACAACATAAGTATATATATATAGTCATACTAAAACAGACTACAACATAAAATCAGTACTGCTGTAGCATGACATCGATTCTGGTCACAACTTCAATCTTCTTAACATCAAAGTAGTTTGCCCTGCACGTAATGATTGAAAGAAAAAATTTAAAATGCGTGGTTTATTGCCAACAACACCCATGTGATAAATAAAAAGGATTCATGTGTTGCTTTATCATACAAGCGGAATATGTAAATTTATCAATTTACATATTAATTACTTTATATTTTTGTTCTCTGCTTCCTCTCCTTCACAAATCTGACTTTATTTAATGTTATGAAGATGACCTGATGGTCAAAAACAGGCTAAGCTATAGTTAATTTGTAATATTGTTAATCTTTAGAATTACAAAATAATAAGGAAAAAAGTATGGTTTATATAGTTAAATTCTTATAAGATTTGAGGCTTAAGCTTATGTCTTTGTTTAAATTCAGCCATTAATTTGAAAACAATTTCCAAACATTTATGCTTCTTATTAAATATACTTAAACTTTTTTATACTCTTTACGCCAATTTAAAACAACACTTCTGTTAGCATAATTATGATTGAAATATATGTATTATTTTACATTAGCATTCTCTAATTCCCTTCAGTAATTAAATATGAATATTGATTAGTAATAAAAGACTAGTTTATTGCCCAGGAATTCATATGAAGTTTGAACTTTGGAAGTGGGTTATGATTTATGAATTTTGAACTCCAGTCTGTCACTCTACCACTGCACCAAACCATGTAGTCTTTACTTTTATTCTATTTTTCAAACGAATGACTTGAATATTTCTATACTGTAAAAGTTTTGAATCTAAAACCTGGCTTTATAGGTTTGAAACTTATTAAATAACTATATATTTTAATCATCTTAGTTTTAAGTTGATTGATGTTTTAATGGAATGATAATATACAACAAAATGTCATAACTTTTTGTTAGTTTGTTTTTAATTGTGTCATACCATTAACATATTCACTTAGCTATAAATGACATTATCAGACTGTGTTACACTGAATTTATGAATAATTGGCATTTATTTTAATCAGAATTTTTGCCAGAATTGAAACCATCTAATGAGTAATTTAATTTTATTCTTTTATTCAAACTAATGTCTGTTAAATGTTTCTTATTATGTACATTAATGAATGTTCTGAGAAAAAAATGCAGTTATGCCATATATTATATGAGAATCTGCTCTTACTTAAGCGTATGTTGATTCTCTACTAATTTATGGATAAAGTTCAGCTTTAAAGTAATTGCAATGAAGATTTATACAATTAAGAAGTTTACAAGCTGAAGATTTTATTGCTAAAAAATTTAGTAATAGTAAGAATTCACTCATTCAGAAACTTGTAATGCAAGAGATTTTAACATACTTCTATTATATGATTCTGATTAAATAAAATCCAATTCAATAAATCCATTTTAAAAGTTAAACTAGTTTTGATCTCAAAACTTTTTTATTATTATAGAGTGTCAAGAAAGTTTATTTTTGTGTAAATAATAAAGCATATCAATGAAATTGCTTTAGGTAAAGTAATAATTATTATAGTGCAGAACTATTTCTTTAACATTATTGGTTTTGTATTATTAATATAGATTTTTATTGGTATATTGCCCATTTATTTACAAGAAAATTAAGGTGATTATTGATAAAAGACCATATTATATATACAATCATTTTGCTTTCTTGTTTAGTGGAATTGTATTTTAGCTATTCAGAGATCATATTTGGAGATATCCTCAGAAAAATTCTTTATAATGTAGTATTTTAAAATCTGATTAAAGACTTTTGATTCTTTAGCAGGGATAATGCTTAAATAAAAACATATTTACATATGATATAAAATTATGCAAAGATCATTATTAGAAATATAGTGCAGAGTTCTCTAAAACAGGTTAGATTCAGTACATATTTGAGGGGGGGGGGCAATGTCAAAGAAAGATGATATAAACATTGAGGATTGCCAATTTCTCTACAAGCTTTATGATAAATGTTTAGCCAGAGCCAGCATTTAAAATATCCCTGTCAGGAACCCTCCCCAAACCCCTGACCATGGGGGGGGGTTCTGACAGGGATATTTTAAATGCTGGCTCTGGCTAAACATTTATCATAAAGCTTGTAGAGGAATTGGCAATTCTCATTGTTTATAACTTACAAGCTTAAGAGATAGGGTCATGTGAAAGATGGTATATTTCACAATTGTTAATATTTCATTAAAATGCAATACTAACATCTTTTAAGTTTACCAATAAATCTATGTACAAGTTACAAGTCAGTATGCATCACATAAATTTATATTTCAAAGAAAGCAGCAACATCTTAGTTACAATAATTGATTCACAATTTAAACTTATTAAGAATCAAAACTCATAAGGAATAATAAAGTCTGCCTTTCTATTAGTAATAAAAAAACTTACTGTGAAAGATTTTTTCCATCAGTTGATTGAGAATGTAAAAATAAAACACAAATTTTTAATGTAAAAGATTGAATATTTTACATTAAAATGAAGATACATCACATTTAAAACTCAAAACTATGCTTATTATCTGAAATGCTTTGTATATAGAATACATAAAATAGTTGTACACAGAGATATACATAATATAAAAGTAGTTTGTACTTGAACATAATTAAGATATACTTAAAATTTTTATTTTACCACACACACATAAAATAAAGACATCTGAAAAAGGGAAATAACACCCAAAGCACATTTCTAGCCAAGTGAACACTTCATTTGGTCCAGGATATAACTCTTCACATTGTTTGTGTTTATGTTTAATAAGAATAAATATTTTAATTATATTTAAAGTTTATATTTGTCTAAAAATAATATGATAATCTCTAGCTTACTAAGAATTAGTAATAATTATTAATGTTGTTATCTAATGTATAAGTGAAGGAAATTTGGCATTTGTGAATTAATTTGTAATAATTTAATAAATTTTGTGAGTTTTTATATTGCTGTTAAGTACCATCTGAATGATTTTTAACATATAAATATAATTTAAAAAGTATTTGTACTATTCAAGTGTTTATATTATTTGAATCTTGTTTTTATTTAAGAATTTGTTTGTTCAGCAAAATTTCTTCTATTTTGAACTAAATATCTAACAAAAATGTATTCTATATTTTTTAATTTTTAAAAACAACAAATATGTGATAAAAATATTTATGAATTGAATTGAAATTGTAATATTTATTTGTGAGTTTATATGAAAAAAGATTAATATAAAATAGTACCTATATATATATTAAATTACTGCTGCCATCTTGTGGTAAATTCTACAATAGTAATAATTGTCTTATATATAGGGAAGGGGACAAAAGGATTAGTCTTACTTGTGTCTTTTGATGATATTCTTAATACAAAATATTGTTGTTAAGTTTTGATTAGAATCCTATTGGTAACAGGTACCATATCCAGCTTTATTTTAATAACAAATACAGCTTTGTTAAAATTAACAATTATATTTCTTATAAAATTGCATTTGTTCATTGAATTTAATTTTAACCTTTGAACTTTTGATTTTAATGAAAAATTTACTTTGATCTATTACAAAAGTTTCATTGTGAATGAATGAGTAATTGTTTAAGGTATGTTGTTAGTGGGTGCTTAATGGGAGGTTAAGAATGTCAGTTTTTTTAAAAAATTAATTATTAAAAATCAAGTGCCGATCATGAATGACATTTGAAAGGGGTGGGAGAGGAAATTTATATTAAAAAGATAATAGAGCAATATTTTGAAGCAAAATATAAAAACAATTGGGTAGGTTGAAAAATGAAAAGGAGGAGGAATTATCGTTAACCACCTTTTAATATTGATATAATTTTTTTAAATTAAAAAAAAAAAAATCATGTAGTCAGTTGCTTAGGAAGTCAAGTGACATTTTGAGCATCAGACTTAAAGTTAATTTGACTGAAGTTTTTTTTTTCTAATTTATTTAAGAATCAATGCAGGGAAGTTTTAGTTTTGGAATTACTTTTTTTTGGTTCAAAATAAAATATTTTAGATATTTGATGTTCAAGGTTATATATATGTCAGAAAGGTAATAAAGACGTTACAAAGAAAGTTGAACTAACAGATTATTTTTATATTGTTAGTATATGATGGGATTGTCATAATAATAGATGTGCATGTTTGATTTTGGTGATTAAAATGATAACTGTATTTGAAGACAGTATCATTCAGCAGTAATGTGCAGTTGT
The DNA here is from genome assembly GCA_028023455.1 of Epiperipatus broadwayi. Taxonomy (NCBI): domain Eukaryota; kingdom Metazoa; phylum Onychophora; class Udeonychophora; order Euonychophora; family Peripatidae; genus Epiperipatus; species Epiperipatus broadwayi. Next base: position 40,867 of record JAQFVV010006346.1, on the reverse strand, counting down.
GCATATTTTGGAGACAAAAAAGATGTTGGTATATATATATTTTTTATAAAACATTTTATAACTAGGAGAATTAGATATGAGAGATTGAAAAATAAATGCACAATCGCCCTGCACAAAATGATTACCAACTGTTGTTTTCGGCAACTGATAAAATAATAGCATATTGAGAAATAAATGTAATTTTGTAAATTTCATGTTTTCCTTTTTATTATCATGTATTTATAATCATTTATTGACTTTCCCTCTTACAAACTTTTGAATATGTTTATGAAATCGGTTAATTAAAATCTAAAGAAATGTAGATTTGTAGAAGAGTGGAAAATATTAAATGAAGAGGATATAGTTGAAAATATAGAGTTGGTAAAAAAGAATAAATGAAAATAATATTATTTACTGAGGGAAATAAGATCTGTTTAGAAAATAAAGGGGCTATTTCACAGAATTACAGACACTTGATCTGATCAAAAACTATAAAATGCATAGCTACATTTCTACATAAATGTTTTATAATATTTTGCAATTTGATGCCAACGGTAAAGTAGCATACTAAAGCCCAGAGTCCAGCTCTCTCACTTTGAGTTCTTGAATTTCTTATGAATTCATAAGCAATAAACCATTTGATTTGCAAACAATAATATGAATTTACTGAAAATTTATTTTAAAATGTGAAGAATATTTTATGTGATAAAAAATTCAAATCTGTAATACGACATCCTTAAGTTTAAGAGTTAGGATATTTTTGACATCCTTAAGTTTAAGAGTTAGGATATTTTTCAGATCCATATGTTATTTTCCTTGTAGTAACAAAAAATCTAATGTTATCACAATTACCAAACGAATTTGTTATATTTTTAATTTATTAATTATTTTTCAGATCCATATGTTATTTTCCGTGTAGTAACAAAAAATGTTATGTTATTACAAATTATCAAATGAATTTGTTACATTTTTAATTTATTAATCATCTTTAAGACTTATTGTCAGTTATTGAACTTCTGCCATTGAATCTTTATATGGTTTATGAAGATGCATTATCAGTTTATTATTTTCTTACCTATGAGAAATTTCATAAGATTTATTATGCAATATATTTGCAATACTTTCCCTATCTTGTTACTTTTTAAAGGAAGTTCATATTTTCGCAATACTATTTTTGTAATTTTCAGGTTATGTATGTTTATTTTTAGATTATAAAATTGATTTTCACTTAATTAATTACTAAATTTTTTTAATTACTAAATTTTTTAATCCCATCTCTCAATTCCAACTTTTTTTTTTTAAATTTCATTTATTTTTCCCCTTGTTCTTGAAATAAATACCACAAATTTGTGATTAAAGATAATAAAAATCAAAATAAACTTGTGATTAAAGATGTATTCATTAATAAAGAAATAAATTTAAAAGCTTTGCTTATTTTATTTTCATAAAAATATTTATTTTTTATCATTTTCTTAAATTGTAAAAATATGTCTTTATGTTATTAAAAAATATTTTATTTAATCATTAAAATTCAATTTCTTAATCATTGACTACAAATAATTTTTTTAATACAGTATTTAAAATGTTATTTTAGTATATATTTTACTATGTAGATCATAATTTTTTTTTTTTTTAAGTCAGTAATAGTTATTTAGTGATTTGTTATTTAGATTTTTTTTTTAAAAAATAAAATTTTAGTTTTATTAAAAGTATAATTAGGTTTAAATTTTTTCTATTTCATCCTGAATAAGATGTGATGCATTGCACTGTGACTTCTCCTTTTTTGAAGTCAGGAATCTTTCAACCATTATGCCCAGAAAAACCTGTTAGCCATCTTATTTTCACTTTCCATTCACCACTCTTAAGTTTTTTCCATAGTTTTTCTTCTCCTCTCTTTTCCACAACATAATCTTTGTCAACTTCATGGCCTTTATATCTAAATCCCCCTTATCTTTTCCCAAACCCAGCATAAAAATCAAGAATCCACTTTCTGTGTAATCACTTTGTTTATACTTATTCTTTCACAACTTCATTGTTTGTACCCTTTCTGCTTGCAGGCATTTACATTCAATTAACAAATGCCTAATATTTTCTATGCCTTTCTTACACAACTTGCAGACTAAATGATCCACATTTTTCCATTTATTCCCTTGTTGCTAAAGATCTCGTTCAAGCCTTAAACAGTAAACTACTTTTCTTGCTATTATCGTAAATTAACTTGTACCCAATATTCTGTTTACTTCTATATATATTTAAACTTTTTTTTACTCTCCATACTAGTTCTCCATCTCTCCAACTGCCTATTTTTTTATTAATGCATTTATTCTTCTATCCCATTCATTGCCACTACAACAATCAATAATTCTCCTAACACAATTATCCCACCTTTTGTATAAATATACTGACATAAATTTTTTATCCAAATCTTCTGCATACCATATTATCTTTCTCACCTGTCTTGTTGATTTTCGTTTCTCATAACCCAGTAAAATACTATTTTTGGCTATTCTCTTACTATTCATAAATTGTAGTCTATTGGATTTTTTCATTTTGCTTTTTACATCTCATATAAAACTTGACATACCATTTCTCCTTGAATTGTCTCCTTTGCTGTCTACACATCTACATCTAATGCATGTCTTCCTACTTCTCTTTGTATTTTTTCTAAGTAATCTAACATCCCTTTATTAACACATAACACATTGTTACCATAAGTTAATCCTGCTACTGCCACTCCTTCCATACAACTATTACTACATCATATTTATTATATGAAAACAACTAATTTCTTTATCAGTCCCTTTCTTTTCTTTGCTTCATCTCCATTCATCCAAGCAATTTTTCTGATTACTTAAGATGATTCCCAAATAGTTATTCCTATTCCCAAATTTAACTTTATATTTGCCAATAAAAATTCTTTGTCTTCTCTTTCATCAGTATTCATCATCATTACTCTTGATTTTTCTTGACTAAATTTAATCTCCATCTCTTTACCCATCCTTATGCATGTCTTTAGCATAACTTCCATAACTTTCTACTTTCTGTGCACAAGAATACATCATTCGCAAATAAAAGACTCGATAATGTATATACTTTCTTACCACCTATTAACCTTTTTCTTGCTGATTATTTTATTGGACAACTGAACTAAAAGCCTAATGTTTTAATTGGTCAATTTCACAAAGTGAAGTGTCAAAATACAATTTCAATCATCAAAATAAATTCAACTTTCTTTATTATATTCACTTTAGTTTCGTTTATAAAAAGTATATTAATAATTTGTCAGATTATGAAAGATAACGAAAGTTTTTTCAAAAATAAATTTCTCTTTATAATTGTAGAAATATTTACGAGCGATGAATGTAAAACAAAATAATCAAAACCGACCAAAATGTTTGCGTGATGACTTGATTTGTTTGACAGTTTTATGTTGCAGAAAAAAGTAAATAATTTTGGTTAATTTTTCTTAACTATTTTTTTTTAAATAATTTGGTTTTCAGCATATTTTATGAAAATGATTTATAATATTTCAAAAAAACCTTTTAGAATGATCTAAAACATTTGTTTATTGCTTTCAAAATAAAACAAAAGAAATTGAAGCGTTTTAGTTATTGATAAGAGATTTTCTTTCTTGACAAAATTTATTAGCCAATCAGATCTAAGATAAATCCAGATAAGTCCACCTTCCTTCTTTGTTTAACCTTAACTGACAGGTTTATTGATTTTTTTACTTGTAAAATAATTCACGAGAGGGCAGCATCTTATGGAACTTTGTATAATCTCTCGATTCATGTAATTTTCCGTCTAAAATTGCCGGATTTGAACGATGGAAAGTTCGTGAAACTCCGTCACTGTTTTTAACCGTGACTGATGAAAAGGAGGTTAATAGTATTTCTTCCTAGTTTTTTTGTTGCTCTCTCCATTTCTCTCAAATACAACAAAAACAAAATAGATGACATAAGGCATCCTTACTTTAGTCCCATCCCATTTTTAATTTTAACTGATTTTATATTCTCTAATTGATATATATACACACCTGGGTCTCGTTTTATGCGGTAGATAGGTTCTACAGAAAACCCGCATTAAAAAAAATCACACAAAAATAGACTTAACTCACCTTGAAAAATGGGGGATAGGGTCTGTAATTTTCAGAATTTGCATAAAAGCAAAGCAACAAAGAAAAATTACTTTAAAATTCGCATTAAAAAAATAAGCAAATAAAGTATGACTAATAAAAAATTTCAAATATTTGAAAAAAATTAATACAAGATAAACTTTTCTTACTTTTTTTATTAACTACAATATTTAATTTTACATTTTTCATACATATTTTAATCATTACAGCTAGCGTTCGTTTATAAACTCGTAAGAAATCAGATTCGATGTGATGTATTGTGGCTTCTCCTTAAACGAAGTCAAGAATCTCTCTGCAATTATGTCCAGAGAAACCTGTTAGCCACTTAATTTTTATTCATGATGTGATGTACAACTAGCGCCACTTCAGTCTTGTGCTGTGTTAATGGTTTTCTGTTTTTATATTAAAAAAATGAGATCGCAATCAAAACAAAAAGATTATACATTATCATTAGAAAGATTATTTTCAGTTTATAAAATCTTCGTTTTTTATTTTAAAAATCTAAAAGATTATTTATTTCTGTTATATATAGCAAAATACGTTTTAAAAGTTCAATTTTTTTGAATATTTATTGCGATATTTTTATATGTAAGTATAAATCTATTATTATTATTTACTCATTAGTATAAATAGGTTATTTACATATAAGCTAAGATTCTCAATACAGCTTCAGGCCATATTCATGTTAGCTGCTAATATAATGTTATATTTTTGAAAAAAAAAAAAAGTATTTCAAGTCAAAATAAGTTATTAATAATTTAAATTTCTTGATATCTAATAAATATAGTGAAATATGAAAGATATTAAGAAGAAACATGGATCCCATAACTTCAAAATCGCATTAAAATAATCCACATAAAACGAGATCCAGGTGTATATATATATATATATAGTAATTATTTTCATACAATCTCTTAATTGGATTTGCTAAAGCTCTATCCATTTCCAAATTTGTTAAAGTTACCCATAATCTATTTCTATTTATTCTATCATAAACCTTCTCTATATATCTAAAAACCATATATAACTGTCTACCTGTATTTCTACTCGTATCTATAAGTTGTGTAACTACAAATAACCTATCCGATCGAAAACTTCCTTGCATTTCTCCCACTATATTATTTTTTTCCATCTATTTTGCAACCCTTTCAGCCACCATATGTGCAAAAACTTTATATAACACTGACATTACTGCTATTTGTCTATAATTGCTTAACTTTCTATGATCCTTACCCTTTCCTTTTAAATAGTAATATTTTGTATTACTCCAATTATCTGGAAAATCTCTTCTGTGCCATCTTATTAAAACATGATAATATGTTTAATTTTACCTCATTTTCTATTACCATCTGTGCTAACCATTCATCTAAACCTCTTGCATTTCCACTTTTCAATTTCTTCCCTGCCCTCATTCAATTCATTTTCTGTAAATCTTATATTTCCGTTAGTATATGCTTTTATGTTTATTATCACTCTGTCCTTCACATCTAACATCTTTTCTATATCCATTACATACTTATTTAAGATTGTCTCTAATTCTTCTCTAGAGCTACATTCTATTCCCTCATCATCTAGTAATGCTATTTCTCTCTCCTTTACATTCCTTCTTTTAAAGTATTTCCAAAAATTTTTAATCCCATCTCTTCCACTTTTATTAATATTCTCCAACAATTTACTATTTAATTTCATTCTCTCTATATAATTATCTATTTTATCCAAATTGCTTGTTTTTAAAATACTTTTTCCATTTAAAGTTAACATCTTCACTTTTTTTGTTCTTAATAGCCCACTTATATTCTCTGCATGCATTTTTCCTTTTTTTTTTTACACTTTTACTAACTCTCACTCTTCTATTACTTTTTATTCTTCTGCATATTTTCACCTAAAATCCTATTGCCACTTTTTTTATTTTACCACACCAGTTCTTATATTCATCCCCAACTCTTCCATGATTTCTTCAACTTTTATATTCTTCTAACTTATTATTATCATTCATTGTTTATTCATGTCTTTCATTATCCTTTCTACTTTTATTACTATATTCCATCACATTATTAACTATTTCTATTATAAAGAAATTATGATCACCATTACATACTCTCTCTTCATTATCAAACATTTAAATTTTTTGTACTTTATTCATTCCATCTTTATCTACTAATACATAATCTATTGTGTGAAATATTATTTCTAGACCATGTGTATTGTCCTTCATAAATATTTAATAAATTTCCAATTCACTCTCTGACAAAAGTTCTTCAAAAGCTGTCCGTTCTTGATATCTACATCAAGTTTTTCATTGTGCCCATTCATATCCTATAACCATTATTTATTTTTCTTTTTTTTTGAAACTCTGTATATCCTTAACTAGACATTTATATATGCTACGGTTCTGCTCCATTATAGTTTGGCTATCTCCAGTGGCTATCTACAATCCATTCTTGTTTTCCTAACCTTATCTCAAGCCACAAATGTTCTTGACTTTTAACAATATTTAAACATTTTTTTGACATAACTCCTATACCACCAGCTTTTTTTTTTTCTATTTATACTCTGCCATACCAAATCTTCCAATATAGGTTCTTCTTATCTTAGATGTGTTTCCTTTACTGTTAATACTTCAAGTTCTTCATTTTTAACTTTAATTCCAGCCATTTTTCAGGTCTTCTACCACGTTGCATATTCAAATATCCAATTTTAACAATTTCTTCTTTTCTAACTATTCCTTTATAAATTCTCTTGACTCTTTGTAGAATCTCCATTACATTTATAAAAAAATTGCTTACTATTAATTTCACAAACCCATTCCATCACCACATCTACATTTATATCAAAATCAACTACCCTTTGTTTATTTCTTACACCCCATCAATTCTTATTCTTTCTGATAATACTGCAATTTAACCCCTCCCCCCTTATAAGTTTCCTAAACTATATTCTTTATAAATCAAACTCCTAAAACATCGCTTCCTTGTTTTGTTAAATGCAATCCATCTTTAATATATTTAACTCCCTCTTACTAATAAAAAATAATTACATTTATAATTAGTGACATCCAGTGAAAAATTTTTAAGCACATTTTATAAATTATCTGTTTTGTACTTATGAATTAAAAAATTGCATGAAATCATTTAAGTCTAAAATGAGATTAAACTATAAATAAGTTTTGGAAAATTTCAACTTTAGTAGTGATTTAATGAATATTCATTTAGTTATATATATATTCAGGTTGATGTTTAGGATTTTTTTCCCAAAGTTTAAAAAAGAATTTACTATATCATCTAACAAATTTTTATTTAATCTATATTGTAAAATCTGTGTTTTTCATTTATCTAGATCAGTGGTTTTTAACCTTTTCATTGTTGCAGACAATTTTTTTTTTACTGAATTTCAAAATCTACATAAGGCTATTTGATTATATAATTAAGAATAAAGATATGACTGAACGTACTTTTATTAAAAATTATAGATTACGAATTAGATAGTAAACAGAAAAAGAAAAAAAAAGTTGTTATATTTTAAAAAATGATAATTAAAGTAACTTTTGTAAAAACACTTTATTCAAATTGATTTAAATGTGATTATTTTAATTTGGTTCTTTTAGAGATTTTACTAGTAGCAGGTTTAAATATTTTATTCAAAATCATGCTTTGTTCTATAAATTTAATCATTTTGCAATGTAATGACTATGATTGTAATGACATTAGCATTCTGAAGGCTCAGCATTACTCCAAAAGCATTTTTCAAATTTATTTTTTTAAATCCAATTAAAATTAATATTAGGCACCACTTTAAAAAAAGAACACTTGTGGATATATTATCATCATCATCATCTTGATGTACTTTTGTTACTCCAGCATGTCCTCCATGGGATTGCATGATTTCTCAGGTTTAATAGTATATGATTGGAAAATAAATAAAATAAATTGTTGTATATATATTCACAATTACCATAAAAGCATAAAATTAATAAAATACAATATATCAAAATGAACAAATTGCCATAAATATTAAATTTAAAAGTAATTATGAATATAAGAAATCCTTACTCATATTAATTTTAAGGCTTTCTATTTGAATATAGTAGAAAGATTTTATCCATATAATAACATGTTTTACCATAGTTTTTGTTGATATTGTAAGTTTCTGTTCTAATCATCATGCATATCATTGGTAGTAAATTCAGTTTTTATTTTAATCTCTTTGGGTATCAATCATGGTAGACAATGGAAATGGGTGTCACCATAGGCAAATACATGGTAAGTCTTAATATCAGAGTCCTCTTCTTTATGTATGTTATGGTTTTTTTGTAAGGAGGCAAAGTTGTATCCTATACATAATCAACATTCACATTTGGATAAAGCTATATAGTTCAAGATCTTTGACCTATATGGCTTGCGTTGTTTAGTCACTCCCAGCAAATAGTATAAAATCAGTACAGAGTTAATTAGTTTATAACAAAAATAAATGCCATTAAAGATTTAGGACAATGGGATAAGGTGTTCTTGTTAGGAGGCAAAAGTGTAAATAGATTTGAAAAGCAATAGTAGTTTTGATATTTGTCATGTGTAACTAAAGAATCAAAGGTACACCAATCAAATTCCTGGAATTCTGTAGTTTTTTTACCCAGAGATGATCATTGATAATGAATAGGACATAACTTTACTTGCTTACAAGAAGAAAACTCTGCCTTAATAAAAGAAGAGGGTTTTGCGACATGATCTACCCTCTACTTGCCTATAGTGAGAATCATTTTAATTATCTACAATAATAGAGATTCATATTCCAATATGGATTTACATATATTCATAATTACCTTTAAATTTAATAGGTATTACGATTTGTTAATTTCATTATTTTTGTGTTTTATTTACTTTATAATTTTAAGGTAATGGTAAACATAACAATTTCATTACTTTATTTATTTTATAATTACTGTAATTAAATCCTTATTGGGGAGATTTCTATTCCCTTATTAAATTTCCAAACGTGTTATGTCCAACTGTCTCATATTATACTGCCAGGCACCTTGTCTGCAAGCTTAACCGTTCCCAGACTAATTTAACTATAATAATTCCCCAGTAATGATTCCATATTATTAGGTTGAGATTAATTGCATTTAATAATAATAATCTTAGTAATTGTTAACCAAACATTACAATTAATATAGGTCTGTTATATTTTGATAAAAATATTGCTTGTGTAACTATAATTTCCTATAAGTTTAAAAGCTAGGATTTATGACTCCAGGAAAGAGAGAAAAGAAAAGAAACTTAAATATAAACAGATATTGTAAATTAAGAGCAATGAAAAAAAGATTGCTGAAAGATAAAATATAATGTTAATAATAGTGCAATAAAAATATGATAGTTTAAGTAGAGAAAATGATAGTATTGTTTAATAAGAGCGGAAAGCTATTTTAAAACTAATTCAACTAAAGAGTAATGAGGAAAGGTTAGTAATTAATATCTGAAAGTCTAATGATGGTTGAAAGGAATATGCATATATGCAATTAAAAGCTTAATGATAATTTAGTAAAAGATGTATTGCTGGGGGAGTAGCGTGAAGAAAAATAGCTATTACCAGATATTAAACAAGGAAATATATAAATAGTGAGTGCTGAAAAGAGCAAGAGTTTTTCTTACCTTTCATGAATGGTGCTGTTTGCTATTAGTTCATGGAAATTTTAGAAGAAAGGACCCAGAAAAAAAGCTGCTGGAATAAGTTGTAGTGACTTTTTGCCATGAGAGATATCATCCCAGAGGCCAGGCCTCTGTAAGTGCAAATAGCTGGATAGGAAATTTAACAGACTGCACATGGTTTTACTTTTATTTGAGTGTGCCTGACAAGGCTCCATGAGGATTGTTCAGAGTAGGACTGTGAGTATAAATGCTTTTAATTATTTACTCAGGCCTAAGAATAGTAGAGATGGAGGTTAGCGGAGTATATGTGGGAATATTAGCATTTACTTAATGAAAATCAAAGACTGAATTAGATATTGAACTTTAGGAAAGGGTATAAGTGTATATAATTATTTGTTGGTCATTTGTTAGAATTCATATTACTCATCGGAGATGCAACCAAATTGACAAGAAGGATAATCTGGCACAGATTGACAAATGTGTCTGCAAACCTTGATTGGTGACCCGAGTGGAAGCAGTTGACCATATGTGTATAAATATGTTATGTATGCAATTATAAATAAATTTAGTTATCTTTGCTATTGACAATTTTTGTTGAATGCATAGTATAGTATTTTGTTTGTGTGTTAACATTCAATTTTGTTTTGAATACGCAATGTCTATCTACATTATATATATATATACACATAAGCCTGTAGGTATATAAAAATAATAATCAAAATGTATACAACCTATATAAGTTCTAGCTGGCTGTTTACACGTTTGGAAGTTCTGAACCTAGTAAGTCCATTGTGCACACTAGTGTAGCTCCAAGAAAAGTGTTCTTTTCTTGATCAAATTTGCACTGAGTCTTCTCATTGTTTCCTTTCCTAAGGCTGATTGGCTCCTAATCCAATCCAGATAAGGTGCCTACTTATTTCACAGCTCACACACTGGATACAAGAATTTAAACTATTATATATACAGTATATAACTTTAATTAATGAGTTATATTTAGCTTACAATTTATTATCACTGAGGAAATCTAATTCTCTCGAATTTCTTTGTTCAATATACCATTATAATACATTCTTCTCTTTAACTGCTTTACTTTTCTTATAATTAGAATTTTTTTTTTTTGTAATCTTACAAAGTTCTAATTAAATTTTATTTCACTATTTTAAAAGGATCTATCTTTTAATATTCTGTGATTCTTTTATAACTTAATATTTATTTCAATTTGCAATTTATACCTTTATGTGTATGTGTATTTAACCATAAACATATATATCATTAGTGGACATATCAAATTGTTAAATTATTTTGTCAAATTTACTTATTTTGCTGTTTGAACTCATTTCAGACATATGCCATTAATATTCCACTAAACACTATTCCCTGGAGGATATTTTGAGATAACAAAAGTTTATCAAGATGATAATGATTGGAGATAATAATTCATGTAAAGGATTCTTTTAAATAAAGAAAATATTTCTTAAGGCTAATTTAAATTGGACCTAAAAGAAATAAAGTGCATGTGGAGAGCAAATAATGTTATTTCACCACAGTGTTTTGTTATACACAATGCTTGCTACAACAGAATATAATGGTTCATTCCAAGTACAATAAAACTTGATAATAATGATCAAAATGACATTAGTACTCTCCAAAAGTATTTACTTATTTCTTTTTAAGTCCAATTTAAATTAGCCTTAAGTGCCACTTCTTTATAGAATCCTTTTGGATGAATTATTATCTGATCATCATCTCAATGTACCTTTGTTATCCTACATGCCTTCCAGAAGATTACATGACATCACAGGTTTAGTGGTATATTAATGGTTGATATTTGGAATGAATTCAAGCAACAAAATAACTAAATTTGATAATGAAATAATTTATTTACAGTAATTATAAAATAAAGAAAAGAAATTAATGCTTATATCATCATCATCAACCATTATCAATCCACTGAAGGATGAAGGTCTCTCCCAAGTTCAATCCATCTTCTCCGATCTTTAGCTTCTCTTCTCCACATCACCCCCTGCACACTTTTTTATTTCATCCATCCATCTTACATGTCTCTTTCTGGGTCTTTTACAATCTCGTGGAATCCAATTTAAGATTTCAATTGTCCATCTATTATCATCGCTTCTAGCAATATGTCCAGCCCAACTCCACTTCACTCTTTTAATTTTTTTAATGAGATTTGTAACACCAACATGGTAGAATTTATTGGCTTTTTACCTCTGAGTTTAGAATCAGGAAACACCATAGTCTTTCTTTCTAAGTTGCCTGATAAGGCAGTTATGTCAGACAAAAATAAATCATGGCCATTATTCTCAGGAGGCTGTAAAGTCATCAACCAAGGCAGCGGTTGGTGGCCGAAGGCGGAGGGTACTAAGAATCCCCTGATTGTGGACCCAGGCTATCATTGATGACTTTTTACTTAGGTACTTACAACTGCAGATCACTTTCAAGTGAAGGAAGATTGCAAGAATTAGAAGAAGAACTGTCTTATATTAAATGGGACATGATTAAACTTAGTGAAGTTACAAGAAAAGGTGAAGAGACAATTGATTTAAAAAGTGGACGTGTACTCTATTATAAAGGTACAAATATTGGAAATAATACAAGTGGAGTAGGATTCATTATAAATAAAAAGTGGAAGAACAACATTTTGGAGATTGATGGCGTATCGGATAGAGTGGCAAGATTAGTTACACAACTTAATAACATATACCAAATGCATATAATTCAGGTTTATGCCCCAACAAGTTATCATAGTGATAAAAGTAGTAGAAGATTTTTAGATGGATATACAAAAGGCTTTTGATCAGAGTAAACAACATTTTAAAATTGTTATGGGAGACTTTAATGCTAGAATTGGTAAACAAATGAAAGATGAAAGTGCTGTAGGTAATTTTGGTTTTGGTAATAGAAATGAGAGAGGGCATAGACTTGTGGAGTTTGCAGAAAAAGGAAACCTTTATATTATGAATTCTTTTTTTGAGAAAAATGTTAAAAGGAAATGGACATGGAAGCATCCAAATGAAGGTACAACAGAATTGGATTATATTTTGACTAACAGAAAATACATATTTCAAGATTGTAATGTTCTTAATAAATTTAACACAGGAAGTGATCATCGATTAGTAAGATGTAAGATACATGTTAATGCAAAACTAGAGAGACAAAAATTATTAAGAAAAACATTATTTACAGTTGATATTCCTAATCTTCAGAAACATTCCAGTGAATTTAAATTAGAACATAGAAATTGGTTTCAAGTATTAGTAGATTTTGAACATGATTCAGATTTGTATGAAATTAATATGAAAATAACTGAAACACTTAAAAACTGCAACAAAGATAGCTGGTAGAAAAAAGCAGCACTTGACCAATAAAATTTCTACTGAGACTAGAGAATTTATAAAGAAAAGAAGGAATATGAAGATATACAAAAATGATGCATTAAAAAGGATTGAATATTTTGAATTTTGTTAAATGGTACGGAAAAGAATTGAATATGATATAAGAAAGTATAACTGTGAACTAGCAAGGAAAGCTGTAGAAGAGAATACAAGTCTCAAGAGTGTAAAACAACATTTTGGTATTGGTAGAAATTTATATCTGCAATAAGAAAAAAAGATGGAATTATTACTAAAAAGAGAGAGGACATCATGAAATGGGTAGAAGACTTTATCAAGAATTATATAGTAATAAAAAATAAGTACCTCCTATATCTATTACATCTTCCGAATTGCCCAGAATTTTAAATGAAGTCAGACATGCAATTAAATGTATGAAGAAAGGAAAGGCTCTAGGTAATGATGGAATTATACTTGATATATTAAAAGAAGCAAGTGAAGAAATATAATTTTTTTTAGCAAAGTTATATACCAAATGTCTAAATGATAAAGATGTACCAGATGATTGGAAGATGCAGTATTAATATTAATATTTAAAAAAGGTGATAAAGAAGATATTAGAAATTATAGACCTATCAGCCTCATCAATTTTATACAAAATTTTTACCAAGGTAATTACAACTGGTCTACAGAGAACATTGGATTTTCACCAATCAAGATAACAAGCTGGATTTAAAAGTGATTTTAGTACAGTAGATTATATCCAGGTATTGAGAGAAGTTATAGAAAGGACAAATGAATATGAGTTGTCAGTATGCTTTGTTAAATTATGAAAAGGCATTTGATTCTATAAACATTTCTTCAATGATTAAAGCATTGGATTGCCAAGATATAGATCCAGGATATTGTCATATTTTAAAAAATATTTATAAAAATACAACAGCAACAATTAGATTACATAATGATACTAGGAAAGTCAATATTTAGAATGGTGTAAGACAGGGTGACTCCATATCTCCAAAACTTTTTACAGCAGTGCTGCAAGAAGTATTTTGTGGATTAAAATGGGAAGCTAAAGGAGTAAAAGTTAATGGAGATTATTTAAGTCATTTAGATTTTGCAGATGATGTAGTTGATTTTTCAAATAATGCTTTAGAGCTGCATGAAATGTTGCAGGAATTATCAGAAGAAAGTAGGAAAAAAGATAAATGTTAAAAAGATTAAAGTAATGTTTAGTGGATTTTCTCAAAATATGAAAATAAAGATTGATTATGATGAGTTAGAAGAAGTTAAGAGTTACAAATATCTTGGTCAGGTTATTAATACAGATGGAAACGTAATGGATGGAATTAATCATAGAATTAAACTCGGTTGAAGTGCTTTTGGTAGAAATAACTTGATACTAAAAGGAAATATGCCTATATGTTTGAAAAGGATGTTTTTTAATAAATGTGTTTTACTAGTTCTTAGTTATGTATCTGAGACTTGGACACTTAATAGAAGAGCAATACAGAGACTTCAGACCAGTCAAAGAAGTATTGCTTATATATTCACTATTAAATTAAAATCATGAAGTAAATGAAATACAAAAATATTGAAATTAACAAATAGTAATTCATATGAAATTTAAGTATAATTATGATTCTACATAAATTCATATTAGTATTACTTTTAAGACTTTATATTCAAATATAACAGAAAAATATTACCCATACAATAAAACGTTTTAATCACAGTTTTGGTTGATCTACATTTCACTCATATCTTGATAATAGTCTTTATTTGAATTAATCTTCTTGGGCTTCATTATTTGTAGACTGTCGAAATGAGTTCCACTATAGACAAGTACCCAGTAGATCTTATGATAGAGTCTTCTTTTATTATAGCAGTGTTTTTTTTTTTTTTTTTCAATAAGTCAAAGTTGTATCCTATTCATGATCAATTTCATAACTTGATTGAAAGCTACACGTTCCAGATGTTGATCACTATACTTTTGGTTCTTTAGCCTCATATCTCAAATACTCTGCTGATGGCAAATATTACCATGATTGTTGAGTTAGATATAGTATTGAAAAATACATTTTTAAGCAGCAGTGTAAAGCTTGTTTGAAACTATTCTACAATAGAAAGTGTAGGAAAATATTTTAACTAGCAGTTTTTTTATTACAGCTAAAATTACAACAGCTGTTGATTCAGACTTGTTCTTTGATTGGTTACAGTCCTCCATTTTTTCTGCTTTTTTTTTTTTTTCTTAGTAGTAATAACCAATTTACTTCTCTACTGGTATTTTCTACTCCCTTTCCAGACTATCTGCACTACTGCTCCTCTAATTCAATAAGACCTATTTACACATTTGCCCCATAATGAAGATACTATATTCCATTGTTCTAATTTGTTATCTTGTAACATTTTATTTTATTTATTTATTTTGTTATCTTGATAAACATTTATAGCACTGGACAAATTTATTATCTCTTTAGTACTTTTAGACCCGAAAGTTTTACAAAACATCTTTTATCTCATATTCGAGTATCAGATTTAATTATGCAAAGTTTATGTTTTTTTTTTTCCATTTAGATCATTGTTTTACAAATAATTATAAAATATGAATAATTATAATATGAAAAAAATAAATAAATTATAAAATAGCTTTCATTTACGGAGATGAATGGAAGAAAGACAAAAAGAAAAAAATTATGACAGAACTTCGAAATTCATTCTCTAGCTTTTTTATTTTTAATGCTTAATAATTTTTAATAAAATATCTGGAGTTGCAACTATGAAATCTAAATTGTTTCTGTTCTGTGGTGTATGTTTAATGTCTCACTATATAGACATTATATGTATTTGTGATTGTGAATTTATTTATATTCTGAAAATAAGATGCATTTAAAGTGTATAAATATAAAGGTTAGATAACCATTTTGATCTGGATTTATCATTAAAAAAGTCAAATTGCCTCTTTTAGCCTCTTTCAAACCAAATTTGAAAGTTCATAAAATATGACATATTTTCTCTCTCTGATGTCTCTCTCTCTCTCTTTTTTTTTATTAAACTAGTGTGCCTATAAAAGTTTAAATAAATTAACTATTTTCTCTTTTTTGCTCTTTGTTAAATGCATTATAATTTTTGTATTTTTAATTTTACATAATACATTTCATACAAAATATTTCATGGCTTTATTAAATTTATAAACTAATTTTTTAAAATTTTTTTAAACCAATGTAATTAAATTCTACTCATAAATATTTCATGCACTTTCATACACATGGCAATCTGTAAAATTTATAAATCAATTTATTACATTATTTTATTAAACTGTCTTTAATAATTCGGGATCAAGACAGATTTGTAATATAAATGATTCTAATTGTAATCAATTTGTACTATTACAATATATATATAACTTTAAAGGATAAAACCATAATTTGATTGATTCCAGACAATTTTTTTCAATTTATATCAATGGTGATTTTCTGGGAATAGAGACGTGTTATTAACAAGGACAGAAAGTTTAGAGTAATTATTTGCTATTCATTGGAATATATATGATTTAGACTATATTTTAAAATTAGTTCAATCATATGCATAACATTAAATATATGTATGTAATTTGCATATTTTTTTTTAGAGTGGAAATAAAGTTGGAATAAATATGTGTGGCAGACTTCTGTGTGATATTAAAATTTCATCTAAAGAATTGATACGAAGCAAAAGTTATGATCTTACAGAACTTTCAAACCATTTATTCAAAAAGCCTCGTCAAGATTGGAGTCCTGAAGCACTAAAACTTATGTATAAGTAAGTAATTATCAATACATTAATATATTTAAAAATACTTGATATTAATAAAGCCTTTAAAATGGCTAAATATCTATTTTACTATGCATTAAATCTGGACTGTTCATATTGCTGAATAAATAACCCAGTTTTGTTGTTTATCTAATTTTTATTGGCATTAATTTTTGATAAGATAAAGAATGCATCCATGTAATGACCTTTATTATATAGTTCAACTCATATTCTGAAGATTTAAATGCTAAGATTTTGAAAAATTCATTTGCTTATCCACATTTATAGATCAGAATTTTGATTAAAAAAACTACTGTGCATTATGTTAACTGTAATACATATCTGTTAAAAACTGGATGAAATTTAAAAAAAAAAATAAGAATTCAAATTATTTTAAGAGTTAGTATTTTGAAAATTATGTTTCTACATTAAGAGATCAGTTATTAAATCTTTTTTTTTTTATATTTATCTTGTAATAAAAATTAAACTTCTGAGTGATGTTAAATTATTTATAATGTCAAGCACATATCACGAGGTGACATTTTATGGTCATAGCACAAAGCAAGTGCAAGAAACTAAAAAATAATTAAAATTTTATTTTTTATTAATTGCAAAGGTTTTATTACTTTATTTTTTGAATTGTGGTTAAATGAATCAATGAGCCTTGAAGCAATAGATGTAATACTTGCATTATATTATTTAAACTTTTTATTAGGCATTTATTTTGATAACTCATTTATCAGTCATGTTCAGCCAGAATTAAAAGCACAAATAATATATGTATTTATAATATGTATATAATATTGTGGAAGCAACAACTCTTTACACATGCCCTAAAATTGACATACACTCTCCTATCAATTTAGGCACAGTCAATGATTGTTGATTTATTTAAAGAATAAGCTCTAACTATAGGTGAACCATTTATAGTTTTAAAACAATTATTGACCAGAGAGTGCATGCCAATTTTAGCACATATGTGAAGAGTAATCTGTCTCCACAATATACAGATATATAAATTGCTATATTAATTATTACATTTATATAAACTAATAAAAAAATTCAATGTTGCAGATAGGGTAATATGCTGATTTAAAAATCACGTTTATAATGAGTTCAAAAACATTTAGTCACATAAATTAATGGGAGAATGCATGCCAATTTTAGTGCATGGGTGAAGAATGGTTGTTTTTATAATATTATAGATATAAAAATAGCTATATTATTAATTATTATATATTAACACCTGGGTCTCTTTTTATGCAGTAGATAGGTTCCACAGAAAATCTGCATTAAAAAAATCACACAAAAATAGATAACTTACATTGAAAAATGTGGGATATATTCCTTAATTTTCAGAAATTGCATAAAACCAAAGCAACAAGGTAAAATTACTTTAAAATTTGCATAAAAAAAAAAAAAAAGGAAATAAAGTATGACTAATAAAAAATTTCAAATATTTGAAAATAATTGATACAAACCAAACTTTTTTTACTTTTTTTATTAACTATTTAATTTTATTCAAAACAATGTTTTTATGTGTAGTTTATTTTACATTTTTTCATACATATTTTAATCATTGTTGCTATTTGACAATATAAAGGTTCGTTTGTGAACTGGTAAGAAATCAGAATCGTCACAAGAGGAAATACAATTAGTGCCAACTTCAGTCTCATGCTTTGTTACTGGTTTTCTGTTGTCAATGTAATCAGTAATTAAACTTTGAGATGATGATTTTACTAATTATTTATGAAGCTCACGATATCCAGACTGTTATGTCTAGCTGTTAGAGAATGCACTTCCACAAGTGCAACTATATATATAACACGCTTCCACGATTTTGTTAATAATGACTAACAGTTAAATTTTCTTTTATACACATATATACATGGAGAAACTTTTAGACAGAAAAAAGTTACAAGTAAAAATATTTAAGAACTTTTAAAGATACATTCTTTTTAAGTAGAAAGTAAAAGTACTTAAATATTTTTATTTTTTTTTTGTCTACAAGTTTCTCCATGTATAGATGTGTATAAAAGAAAATATAAAATGCACATACATAACACAGACATACAACTATTTAGATCTCGTTGGAATTTAAGAGCCCGTTCATAATTCATGTCATTAACAAAAAATGATTTTCCAATTGATTAGAAAGTTGAAGACTTTCTCGAATCATTTTTGCTGTGAAATGAATAGGTTCCCCTTCTGTTTCATTATATTTTTCTAAATCTTCTAAGGTATCTAAATTTATTGCCAAATCTTTTTTCATCAGGCATTTAAAGTATGTAAAATTTAATGCGTGTATATAAAACGGGGAAATCCCGATTTTAAATGAAATATGAACTTCTTTATCATCTAAAAGAAAACTGCATAAAAAGATATTAAGAAGAAACATGAATCGCATTAAAAAAATCTGCACAAAAAGAGACCCAGGTGTATAAAGAATTATAAATATATAAAAATATTCACAAATCTAGTTTACTTTGAGACCACTTTGTTATAATTGTTTAGCAATGATTAAAAATAGTGATTCACCCTTTTCACACCATGTCTAAAATTATATAAACACTTGTATCTTTAAATAACCACAAGTGTAATATTTAAATTAACTAAGATATTATTAAAATTCTACAATTTAAACATTCCAAATTTAAACCATAAAAGTAGTGCAAACAATTACTTTTATTAGCTATCTTCTAAAACACATCTTGCCTAGTAATTCAAAATATATAGAAAATAGCCAAGCTTAATGCTAACTGGAGAAGTATACAAAGAATTATAAGCACTAAGTGATATCTTCAATCCAGTTGGTAAGCAATTATAAACAACTAGTTCGAAGTTGAATTGGTTTGTGAGTATTGTTATGTATTTATAATTCTTGTATATATTTCTGGGTTGTTAGCATTATTCATGAATATTTTATATATATATGTACAATTTATATATATATATAATTACATTAATTTGTAAGGTATGATTTTCTTTTTAAATTTTGGGGTATGATATAAAATTAATTTTAAAGTGCTCTAATATTGATCAGTTCTGATTACCAATATTATTATTACTGTTGCTGCTGCTGCCAGCACTTCTTTTTTTTTTTAATAATAATAATAATAATAATTAATATTAATTGTGCAGAATAAATTTTATTTACAAAACATATAATTTCATTTAAGCTCCTCAGATGAACTTCTACGTTTTGTTGATTTTTCTATGACAGATGCGACTCTGGTCTTGCAAATTTTATGTGACTTGAACGTGTTGCCCTTAGCACTGCAGATAACTAACATTGCTGGAAATGTTATGGTAATTTTTAATTTAATATTTTTTTTTTTCCGTATATCACTTTTTTGCATTATTGGTATTGTTCTTCTTATCATGTCAGTAAAGGTATTAAACATTTTAGTTAATATTTAGAAAATATATTTCAAATTTATGATGCATAATAAATTAAATACTTTAAAAGACACATATCGTGAAGCAATTTGTTTAATATGGTAGAATTAAATTTTGGTTCTTACATTTTTTAGTGATTCCAGTTTTTGGGCTCTATTACTTGTGAATTTTTTTGGTGCTTGTCTTATAGCTAAAGATGCCGTTGGATGGCGCCATTTTCATGCTAAAACTATAAAATATGAACATTCACGGGCCATTGATTTTAATAATTTTTCTGTGCTTTTTTGTAATGCGAAAATAAAAACAAAACAAAATCGTCTTTTTTAAATATTTTTTATTAGCGTATACAATTTAAATGATAATAATAAATGTAAAATAAAATAAACAAATTACTATTTGATACGTCTTTTCTATGTTTCTTTATTAAAAAAATAAATTTTTTATCGTATATTTTTTACTTGTGTTACGGCTTTTTTTTTATCAATTTTCTATCGTATATTTTTTTACTTGTGTTACGGCTTTTTTTTTTTATCAATTTTCTATCGGATATTTTTTTACTTGTGTTACGACTTTTTTTTTTGTTGTTGTTTAAAAAATAATAATCGTAATAAAAATTAAAATTTCTTAGTCTATTTTTTATTTTCTTAGTCTTCGTTTTACTTTTTTTTTTTTTTTTTAACAGATAAACATATATTAGACTATTTTTTAATTCAAATAACAAGTAACAGTTGTTAATGTTAGTTTTAGGGTTAGGTTTAGGGTTAGTTTTAGGGTTAAGTTTAGTAATATATGTCATAAAGCTTGCAAATAGGACACAGCATTATATTCTGTTGTTGGTAAATCACCGAATCTAACAACATGTGTGATTTCCTGCGCCATATTGTTTATCTCTTGGAATGTTACGAATAGTACGTTACTTGATGCGTTACCGAATTGCAACTCACTAAAAACATAGATCTTTAACGTTTTCACAATTAAAACTTAAATACAGTATGTTTTAGAAAGTCTTAGAATTATTACTTTACAAAATCTGAACATTTTAATCCTTTAAAATTAAAAAATAAAAAAATAAAACTACATTTCCATACGGGTCAAATACACACTCTTTCATCAAGTCGTAACTGTTTTATAAACTGCGAATTTGGGAAATATATTTGCTTCCATGCAACATACATGCTGTGCTACGACGCGACATAGTGGCCTGCATTCTGTAGCACAACAAAAAAGTTGTATTATAGAAAACGCGAGTTTGAACGTGTCGGCCGCGGAAACAGCATTTTTATTACTTTTAGCGCGAAAACGGCGCCATAGAATGGCGTCTTTAGCTATAAGATGAGTATCATTTTTTTAAATGAAATTGATTCCAAATTATATTTTCAATTAGATTATCATTTTAGAAGAAAAATCATGATCTAGTCAACTTGTGAATGATGATTATTTAAAGTTTTTTTGTCTGGGACTAGTAAGTTATCTACAATGCACACAATATAGATGCTTCGATAAGAAAAGTTATTGCTTATTTACAATTATCATACAATATTTGTGTAAATGTCTGTTTGACAGTAGATATGCTTATTCTGAGATAAATCAAATAGTTTTCTCAAAGTGTCTCTTTTTCTGAGAGTTATATTATTACTGACTTAATCTGATTGAATAGGAAGGTGTTTTATGATTGTATGATAAAAGTATCCATTTCTGTCCTTCATTATATATCTTAATCTTTTACATTATCAGATCATTGGCAAGGATACATTACAATTACTCTCTACTGTCATGTTTATTCTCTGATAGATTTACATTAAGCAGTATCGCTTTCTTCACTATTCCAATAGACTAAATTTAAAATACTATCTTCTGTTATACACTCTCACCCCCCCTACCCCCTAGTATTTAATTACATATTTGATTTTTTGCAGTTAGCTATCTTTAAATCAATCTGACATAGTAGCATTTGTCTTCTATAAATTAGAAAGATAGGTTCTCCTTGACCACAAAAAATGAAGGGTCCACTTATTTTGAAACAAATATCAACAATAAAAAATTAAAAAAGAACAAGTAATATTTGTAATTCAAAATTTTGTGTTTCTGGTTCTCGAATTTGAAGTTACGTCACTGATCTAATATAATCATAATTGTTGTTTAGTATTTGTTTATTTATTAATACAATTATCATTATTTTTATTTCATTCATATACTGGCCCTCATCACTGATTGTATTGAAAGTGGCATTTTAAATAATATGGAACATATTTTTATTTATTAAATGATCATGATTTGAGAAATAAAGTAATCTTTGATATTTAAGGATGAATATAACACTTGTTAAATTTTTTAAACTGTTTTTTTTTCTATAATCTTCTCATCTTTAGTTTCTCTGTCCTACCACTAGATCACAATGCTCTACTCATTGGAGCTATTATTTTGTTCAGGGACTAAGAACATTTTTCTGTGAGTTTCATTAAACCACAGTGTAACCACTGCCTTTTGATGACTTGCATCAACATTATTTTTGTTTATTACTATTATTTGTATTAAGAAAATAAGCAACTTATAAAAAAAATAGTTCAGACTCATCAGAAATGATGTAAACTTTAAGGCATGGAATTGAATATATATATAATAAATGGGAATTTTTGTCTGTTATCATTTAACTGTCAGGGATGGTGGTTGGACTACTATTGTTGAATGAAATTCTCTGTTTTGTGAATTAGGCTTTAACCCAATATTATTTTTGTTATACTAGCTAAACCAAATATTATTTTAAATACATTATTTTGTTAATATAAATTATATTTCATTAATTTTTTATATTTCATTTTATTACATTTCTGAACAAAATTAAAAAAAACAAAATAATATTACAATAATATTAATTTTATTATAAAGAAATCAACTCAGTTGTCACATGATCTAATTTAAACAAGTTTTTATTACAAATGTTATATAAAGAACATGCAAATAAGCTCTTAACAAGCTTTGCAGAATATCATTAACCCCAGACCGGTTTCTGCTACTGGCTTTCTCAGTGAGGTGCTAGGATATTCAAACATTTGATTAAAAATACCAGGACAAGCCCAGCACTTTATCTAATGGATAACTATTAAGTAGAAAATCTGAAATTTTCAGACATCCATATGTCTTCCAATCCAGTTATCTAACTTAAATAGCCATATGGCACTGAACTAAGTTTAGATACACCATATATTAATAGCTTATTTGCGAGCTCTTTATATAACATTTGTAATACAAGCTTGTTTAAATTAGGTCATGTGACATCTGACTTGATTTCTTTGTAATTTTATTTTTTTCTAGTAAGGCTTTGGCGATTTTATATTGCTAAAGCTATTGATATATGGTGTATCTGAACTTATTTCAGTCCCATATGGCTATTTAAATTAGATAGCTGGATTGGAAGACATATGGATGTCTGAAAAGTTCAGATTTTTTACTTAATAGTTATCCATTAGATAAAGTGCTGGTCTTGTCCTGATATTAATCTAATGCTTGAGCATTTCACTGAAGAAGTCAGTAGCAGAAACTCGTCTGGGGTTAGGGTTATTCTGCAAAGTTTGTAAATAGCTTATTTGCAAGCTCTTTATATAACATTAATTTTAATTAAAATATAATAAACTAAATGATTTAATTTACTTTTTATCTATTTGGTATAGCATATAATAGTGCTAGAAATATAAAACATTATTATGAATACAATATAAGTATATTAATTATTTTTAAATACATAGTATGGTTTATCTTCAATTTATATCATTAAAAGTTTTTGCTATCATGTCTTATTGTTGGCAGGAATAGTGTTTTTGATTTGTTTTAGAAAGTACTCTTTATTATTCATGGATGAACTAATCCTAGCTTATGGCATATATCTGTTATAGATATATGTTTTTCACTTAAGGAAATGAAATTATTTTTATTATTTACAAAAAAAAAATTAAGTGAACTTTAAACATAAATAAATAAATAAAGAATGGATAATGAACTGAAATAATTATAAATGTGTAGGTTTCCTCTAGTCACATAAAAATATCTAATTTCAAATTTTATCTTCACTTATTAACTTTATATATATTTTTAAAATATTTATTGTGTATTTAGTATTTAAATAAGATATATTTCCATAATTTCCAGTTAGTCAAAGCTTTGTGTGAGTCAATGTAATATTAGAGTAGAGATTGAATCAGCTGGTTTCATATTTAAAGAAAATTAATTAAATTTTATCAATTGAATGAAAATGTAACACTCAACCTGTTATTTGGGTTTTTAAATATCACACGATCTGGAGAATTAACCATATGATTGATTAGCTAGCCAAACAAATTTTTAAATATTACTTATTAAAATTGTATTTGCAATATACACCATAAGTTATGAAAATTTACAATAAATATAAATATTTATTGCATAAATGGAAAGAAAATATTGAATTTTAGTAAATTCATTAACCAATTTGTTATTAACAAATTGAATAATAATTATAGTTTTTAAAAAATATAGCTAATACAAAATAAATAAAATATACCCTTACTTCAAGTGTTATTTGTTTTATTTAATTGCTGAATCATTAAAAAAAAAATTCACAGAAATCCAAAAAGCTTGAAAATCGAAGATGTAACCATATGTATATGAATGTCATTTGAAAAAAAATATATACATTTTTTATTTATAATTATTTACATATATGTAACATTAATAATGACATTATATTGATATAAACAAATAATAAAAACACATTCTCTACACAATGTAGATGCATTACTTTATCATTCTACATTTTCAAAAGTATTTTACTGTTTTGACTGTTCAACAGCCTTTCTTTAGAACTGTAATATACATACACATATAAATAACCCTTTAACAAATTAAACATTCTAAAGAAAATATTATGTATATATTAAAACTATAAAAAAATTAAATAATTTTATTCAATCTGTTGTTTATTTTATATTTATATCAAATTATATGTGACTACACACTCAGTTTTAATTGTATTTATTTTTAAAATAAGCAATTTTAAATGGTTTACATGTAACTTGTATCTCTATATCTCTTAAATTTATATATTTATTGGTACTCTCGATGGCGCTATTTCCATGCAAAAGCACAGAAATATGCTGTTTACAAAGCCAAACTTACAGCCTATAGAACAGTTGTGTTCATATTAGCCATTGCAGGCCTGGATTGCATTGCACACGGCCCACTAATGTGCTTTGCGACACTATACAAATAGCACACACTTCACATATCGCTACCATACGATGTGAGGGTGTATAGAATTCAACTGGCCATAACTTTTAATGTGCATTCAAAGTAATGATCTTACACCCTACCTGATGTACTGTTACATAGTAATAATTATAAGCCCATCGCCACGCTTCCCTACATGTCTTTGAAGGTGAATTTAATTTCAAAATGGTAGGTTCCAGCACTATTTCAGAGAATTCACGGGAAACGTCATGTTTGCGAGAGAACAGCTACAAGACTACTAAAATGGCTGTGGTGGAGCGCTACGCACTGAAATGTATAATGTAATTTAAAAATGTAATTATTCCAATCTATTAAATAATGTTGTTTTGTAAAAACAGCTGCGAGACAAATCAAATGTCTGAGGTTGCACGTTGTTTTAGAAATCTTAAGGTTGGTTTGATCAGAGTAGTGGATTTATTGGCCTCTGCAAAAACAGTGGTCACACCCCTGCACATTCCAGCACCATGCTCTGAAATATATAATATAATTAAAAACTGTAATTTAGAAAATAATGTTTTAAAAAAAAAGTAAATGTATTTTGAAAGAAATTCAATGTTTTATATCTAAAAAAAAATATAAATTCCCAAAAAGAAAAGAAACCGGTGTAATTGTTATTCTAAAAAAAATAAAATGTAAATAAGCCCAGTAACGTTATAACTATTTGTTTTTGACTACATCAGCGCCATCGTGCGGGATGGATTGTCATAAGTATGAGTACCCATTTATTATATTAAAATATATATTTTTTGGAAAAAATATTACTTTTAAAATATTATTTTATCTATCATTAAATTTTTTTATGAAATCTAAAATAGAAAGAATAATTTATTTATACCATAACATTTAATTATTTAAAGATTACATATTTTTTCCTCCGATAGTTCATAGGTTCTTTCTGAGGCTTTTTCATATTTTATTAGACCTGATGATAAAAGTGATGAGCTTAAGGAATAACATAAAAGATCTACTATTGATTTTATATTTCTTTTGTTTTAATTCAAATTAGTATTTTTGATTTGTAGATTTTTAATCAAATATGATTAATTAAACAATTTTGAATTACTTATTTTAGAATGTTTCAACTTAATTAGTTATCAGCTTTATTGGATTGGTCATTTGGAGTTATATAGATTTTATTAAAATATTAATTTACAGATTTTTGTTGTTGGAGAAAAGAATAATGATAATATATATAAAAATATACAAATGAATATATTTGCTTTTTTAATTTTTATTTTTAGATAGGATTCCAGAATATTTAATAAGCTTATAGTGTAACTTTTAGACCTTTTATTGTGATATTGAAAACTATTTTCTACATACTTTGAATAGTTAAGGTATTTTAATGCTCATGTTATTAATGTCAGAGTATTGTTAAATTTTTTAATTTCGCTTCATATGTGAAGTGTTTAAGTTATTATGATGAATTTATTATTATTATTTTTTTTCACTGATGGTCAGGGCTTTAATAAAACTTTTTTTTTTTAGAACGTAGGCCTGGACATATTTTACTTACTTCTGACCAACATTATATGTTAAGATTTTTTAGTTTTAAAAGGAATTTTATTGATAAAAATACTTAATATTGTAACGTTCAGAATCGTATGATTAGCCAACAAGATTCAGAGACCTAGCAAAAGTACTTCAAACACAGTATGTTCAGGATATGGTAGTCGCGGAACAGTACTAAGCTTTAACCTATTTGCCAGTGCTCCAAAATCTCCACTATCCAACCAACGCTCCTGATGCTACTAATGGTTATCATTTTTCTTCGGTCCCGGTGGTCAGGGTAGAAACAAGGACTCTCAATTCAAACCTAGCCTATCATGCACTAGACTTTATTAATTTAATCTCAGATATTCACTAAATACTATGATATAGCTTAAACTATTATTATTAATATTTCATAGGTTTTGAATACATACATATGATTTAATCAAGTGTGGATATAGATGAGTGGATATGATGAACCAGGGAATGACATGACAACGGTATAGATATATACAATTTATTAATACAATTAGAAAATATAATTAATAACAATCATGTTTGGATCTAATCATGATCCATGTATGGGATTACATTTTTTTTTTTTAAACCAAAAAAAAATAAAAATTACATTTGATGATCAATAGTGATAATAGCACATAATTTCAATATCCCCAGAATAAATATATGGTTTTACAAGAGGTCACCTGACAATGACAATTAAGGTTGTGAAATATATAAAAATAATAATTACAATAATGAACCTCAGTATTAGATGTATGTGTGTACATTACAATGAAATCATACTGGATTCCATGACAATAACAATTGTGATTCAATACAAAAAAAATTAATTAACTAGAAATGATAGTTACACGCACAGTAAATAATCAGTATTATACTGTGTGCCAGCATAAAACGAAATTTTATATTGAGAGTGATAATATTTTATCAAGAAATATGCCACTATAAAATTAATATGCCAATTTTTGGAGAGCAAACACAATACCTGGTTATATTAAGTTAGAGGCCAAATGAATATATATAATAAATTTATGCGTGTGTTTACATACATAGGGAAAGTAAAGTATATATGTATTTGTCATTACAATATTTTATTGTTAGTCTTCTCAGCAGGAGTTATGGACAAAAGCATAATGTTATTACCCTTTATTATTAATAATTATATGAAAAATATGGCTTATCTATTTCCCACAGAATTAACAACAGGTATGATTAAGAAATCTAATTACAGCGTTCAGTAGCGTCGGGGTTTGAATCCTGTGCTGGCTATATTATTAGCATTGGCAAACATGGGCCAATCTTCTTTGTCCAGCAGTAATGTATATTCCTATAGTAACACATCCGCATTCAGCTTGGCTTGTGTAGGAAATAATAGAGCGTGGGTTTTGAATCACTATCTTTATAGAGTATACCCATTCATCGGCTCAAAGAAAGGCATGTCTATCTCGTATCGCCAAGATCGGTAAAATATCCGCGTGGCAGACCGCATAGCAATACTCGACATATTTTTATTATTAAAAGCCATATAGGCACAGATCAATGTATTAAGCTACTGATATATTTGCCCATTAAAAGCATTAATTTATATCTGCATAGATGTTTTTCCTAAACCTGTCTTTAATAAGTAATAATGGAGAAATCCGACAACCATATCTTATAGGCTATAAAATGCCCAAGTATTTCAAATATGAATCTAAACTATAAAATGCTAAGGAGGCAAAAAAAAATACTACTGCTGAGATATTTCTTTCCCCAAATGCATGCCTCACTAAATATACATATAGAGTGAGATGAACTCATATCTTTGCAATAAGTAATATTGCCTATTTTAAATTTTAAAAGAAGAACTAGCATTATTATCATTATTATTTTTACATTTAGATAAACGCATACACACTTATATATATATATACCATTCTACCTTCTTTAATTGTCACAAAGAATCTTAATTTAAATCAAATAAAATAATTTGAACACATTTATATTTTTAATTTCTTTACCAAGATACTGTGATTATGCATATACGGGAAGAGGGCGGATTTTTTTATATATTTGATTTCTTTTCTATCTCTTTTTTTTTTATTATTAAATAAATGACATTTTTCACTAAGTCAGAATTAGACGGATTTAAGAAATTTAACTTTGACTGATTCTTATTTTATCATTCAAAATGAATCGTTACCCCTTTCCCACTTTAGATTCGGGATAAAACAAACAAATTTTTATATAAATTAGTTTCATAGTGTAATATCATTTATACCCATATTTAACTAAATTGGCACAAAGAAATTAATCAATCAAATATATATTATACTTAAAAGAACATACCGGCATATCTCAAAATAAAATATAGAAAAGCTGCAATTTTAAACTCTCTAATAATCTTTTTGTTCTACTTAGAATTATACATTACACTTTTTTCTGTTGTTTGAACCATTAATAAGTAATGGTTAAAATTTAAATTGACTTGTTAAAACAATAATAAAAATAAACTAAACACTCATATATGTATAACCGTCCTATTGAAACACATTTTCTTAAGATAGTCTTTTGCGAATTTTATGAATCTAATGAAATTAAATGTTCGCATTTTTTTTTTTTATAGAAGGTATTTTTAAGATATAAATAATTTTTTTTTTTTTTTTAAAGATAGAAAGTTTATACTTGCGATGACAGTGTCACTTTTGCTTGATGCAGATTTTTTCTGCCGATTCATTCATTGACAGGGTCGGCCTTGGGCTTCACTGGATTCAGAATAGACTGGCTTCAGGTTGCTTCTCTATTTTTCTTCGATGGACCATTGTGTCACTTTGATTGAGGCAGATATTTTTTTCAGGTTCATTCATTATTAGGATCGATCTTTGGCTCTGTCGAACTCAGGATAGGCTGGCTTCAGGTTGCTTCTCTTTTTCTCTCATAGCAGCAGCATGGGATTTGTCTCTCCTTCTCTTCTGTAGATGCATTTTTCTGGAGACTTTCCAGAGAAAGGAAAAGTAGTTTGTACTACTCAAAAGTCATATCGTGGATCTTTTCTCTAACTGCTTGACTTTTAATTAATTAACTGCTTGACTTTGAATTAATTAACTGCTTCTAACTGCTTGACTTTGCATTAATTCTCCAACTGCTTAACTTTGAAGTTAATAATTTGAATCAATTACTCTCCCTGCTTGACTTTGAAGAATTTGAATTGAATTGAATTCCCTGGTTCTTTTTCTTTGCTCTATATATAATATTTTTTTCTAAGCAAGGCTTTGTTTTCTATATATATATATATTTTTAACACCTATAATATATTTTCCTTGGTTAGAAACGAAAACAGACCGCATGATTGATTTTTCCTTTTTTTAATTACATCAGTTTAAAGATTTTTAGGATTTACATCAGTTTGAAGATAAGAAAACAATTCAACACTCCCATGCAACTAGCTGCGTTGATCTTTCAGTTTAAAGAAAAACAATTCAACACTTCCTTGCAACTAGCTGAGTTGATCTTTTACCAAAAATAGGTGACACAATCGAGATAAGATTACACAAAGTTATAAAATCTTACTTGCCTTTTAATCGCCTCAAGGATGAGAAAAAAATGAATTCACACTTACATGCAACTATATTTTTCAGAATGTTTATGAAAAAAAAAAAGCAGAGTCATCAAAATGTTATTCGCAAGGAACAAACTGCCTTTAGGATAAAGATATACGACAATGGAAATATATTTTTCTTTCCAAAAATATATACATAAAAAAATGCACTTCAATAGAACAATTTACACATACATAAGTCCACTCATTCGTAAAGTCATACACCTGCACCTGCATATATCCCCTTTAGCAAACAAGCAAAAATAAAAAAAATGAAAAATTAAATATTTGAGTTTTAAAATATATATATGTATACTAATTTTACCAACTAACATGAAGCTCTGTGTGTTCATACACACTGAACGCTTCATATCCCTCAAGTTATGAAAAGAAAAAAAAACAAAAAAAAAAATGATCAAACCTACTCTGGTAAAATCCCTTTTTTTCCCTTTTTTTTTTACACCAGAGACCCTTGAAGTTTAAATTAAAGAGTAACCCAACTGCTTCATAATAAAATATAGTGATCTATTCTATGGTTAGTGATTGACTACATATATATTCCCCCAAAAAAATTTACATAGCTATATACTTAAGAAATAATTTGAAAATTCATGGTCCCTATTCATTTAAAAATCAGTACCCATCATTACCTTCTGTTTTCTAAGACCATTTTAAATTTTTCCTGGATCTGGAGGTACCTGGTGGTAGGGCTTTAAACTCCGGGCATTATATGTTCCCTTTATGCCTTTATGGTCCTGAAGTAGAAATGCATTTCTTCCACAAACTTTCGTTATCTTGAAAGGCCCACAATATAATGGAAAGAACTTCTTATACTGATCCTGCCGTGGGTCACTAACACGTGGTGTGCGCACCCACACCTGGTCACCTACTTGGAATTGGTACGACTGTATGGCCCCCTTTTTTCTTTTTTCTGCAGTTTTCTTTAGACGTTTCAAGGCCTCCTTCTGGTCTCCTTCTTTGTTTATTTTCTCCCCTTCTATTGGTAGTGGGGTTTTAATCATACATTGTTCATCATGACCAAAATGAAGGCGGATTGGGGTAAAGTTAGTAGCCTCATTAACCGTATGGTTGATACATTGTATAACTGTATTGGTCTGATTTACCCAACCCCGATGCTTATCTCCCGCATAAGTCCGAAACAACCGGTTAAGCTCCCGCATTACCCTCTCACAGGGATTAGATTGCGGGTTTCTAATAGACATCAAGACGTGTTCTACTTGCATGCTCTGGACCCATCTTTTCCATTCCTTGGAGGTAAAAGCAGACCCATGGTCAGAGAGAATGGTTCTGGGCTTTCCCACCTCCTGGAATTGCTTATCCTCCAACACTCTAATGGCACTCTTAGCATTTGCCTGACGTACTGGGAATGCCTGCACATATTTTGAAAAGACGTCATATGTGACTAAGAGGAATCTGTACCTTCTAAATGCAGGTAGAGGGCCGTAATGATCAATAGCTAACAGCTCATTTGGTCCTGAGGGTATAATGGGTTGACGATGTCCCGCATATGATCGGTTTGGAGGCTTGTTCTGGGCACACACACCACAGCTTTTTAGTGCAATAAAGACACTTGAACGCATTCCCTCCCAGTAAAACTGTCGACGCAGGGCCCGTTCAGTCTTTTTTGGCCCATAGTGTCCATGCAATTGGTGCATGTACTTAATGAGTCGCTCCCGCATCTTCAGAGGGATTAATATTTTCCATGAGTCATCACTGGGTTTTGTCTTATATTGCAGCAGTCCATTAGTAATTCGGTACCGCTGTATCCATTTGTCTCTCGGCTGGTAATTCACCCTTTTGTTCAGAGCAGCTAAATCCTCCCTAATGCTACTATATTTGGGGTCTTTCTCCTGCCAATATTGCAAGTTTTTAAGATCTTGTTCCACTGATTTGTCTATTACTGGTGTGGTGGCAGCCACTTTGGCACCATCTAATGTCAAGTTATGTGGGGTTATTTTAACAGGATGGCGACTCAAGACATCTGCCACTATGTTTTCTGAACCGGGGCAATAAATTACTCTATAATTGAATTTCTGTAGGAAGAGGCTCCATCGAATCAAGCGGTCATTGGTCAAGTAACCCCTATTTAAGAACTCTAAGCACTTGTGATCTGTGATGATGATCACCTCGGAGCCCACCAGAAATTGACGAAACTTATGACAGGCCCACACAATAGCTAAGGTTTCTTGTTCCGTGATGGTATAGTTATATTCTGCACCCCGAAGTGTTCTACTGCAAAAATAAAGCACTCGGTGCCACCCTTGCTCATCAATCTGGAACAGCACTACACCCAAGCCCTTCTTGCTGCTATCCGTTTGAAGATAAAATGGCCGTGTGAAATCTGGGTGGTGCAACATCACAACCTGCTGAAAGTTTTCCTTTATAAGGTTGAAGCTTCGTTCTTGGTCACCCGACCACTTCCATCGGTTTTCTTTCCTTAACAGGTCCACCAATGATTTGGTGTCCTTGGCAAATTCCCTGTAAAACTTACCATAAAAGTTGCAGAGCCCCAAGAAAGAACGCACTTGCTTCCGTGTTTCAGGCCTAGGGAACTCTTTAATGGCTGCAATTTTATCTGGGTGAGGTCTCACCCCTTGTCCGTTGACCACATGTCCTAAAAATACTATTTCGTTCATGGCAAAGCAACTCTTGCCCAGGTTTACAGTGATATGTTTTTCCTTGCACTCCTGAAAAAATCTTTTTAAGTGTACCATATGCTCCTCAGGACTATCTGATGCAATTACTACATCATCCACATAGCACACTAAATTTTTCTTCACTTCTTCTGATAGGACACGGTCCAGACACCTGATAAGACCAGCCCCACTATTTATGAGCCCAAAAGGCATCCTCTTGAACACATAACTATGTCCTGCATACCTAAAGGCAGTATACTGTCTGTCTCTTGGGTCTAACATGATCTGCCAGTAACTAGATGTTAAATCCAAGGTGGTAAACACCCTCTTATTGGCCAACTGCATAAAAACCTCTGTCATGGGTGGTGGAATGTCCCTCTCGGGTATGGTGATCGCATTCAGTTTTCGTGCATCTAGGCACAATCGAATAGTGCCATCCTTTTTCTTTACCACCACTAGTGGATTATTATAAGGTGCAGGACATTTCTCTATTACTCCCCACTCCACCATTTGGTTCAATTGTTTCTCCACCTCTTCCCGGTACTGAAAGGGAATGGGATAAGTTCGGGTTTGAAAGTGAGTCTCTTCCTTAATCCGAATTCTGTGAACATATCCTTGGATGACCCCTGGCATACCTGAGAATACCATAGCATTATCCTTGAGCAATTTACCTAGTTGTTCTCTCTCCCCATCTGTTGCCAGTGTTGACTCCCTCATCTTTTGTTGTAGGATCTGCAGGTCCACTCCCCCTTGCAAGCATCCCACTCGAGGCACCTGATGTTCCCCAGCACCTTCGAGTCTAATATTATCACCCCCGCAGATCAATACACTTAAGTTATAATTGATGATACATTGGTTCTGTTGTAGGAAATCTGACCCCAAAACCACATCTTGGACCAAACCTCCCATAATTAAAAACACTTGGTCAATATTCCTCTTTCCCACCGTCATCTCCAACAATATCTGAAAATTATCAATCCCTGCCTTTCGCCCATTGGCGAGGGTTATCTGAGCTGCCCTGATGGGGAATGTAGGGATTGCCTTTCCCTGATCCTTAAGCAGAGCAAACCACTCCCTGGACACCAATGAGACATGACTTCCTGTATCCAAAAGAGCCCTTGTCACCAAGTCTCCAATTTTGATCATTATCATCGGACATGACTGAAACCTAGGATCGGATGAAGCTTCCTTCCCCTCCAAGACAATGGTTGATATTGGTGTAGTTGAATGCTTATTATGGTTCCTTTGTCCACTGGGCCTTCGCTGATTGGAACCTGCTCGCGAAGCCCTTATTCGTTTCCCTGAAACTGAGCATAATAATCCCTCTTTGCGCCTGTCTGTCCCTG
Organism: Epiperipatus broadwayi; assembly: GCA_028023455.1. Classification (NCBI taxonomy): domain Eukaryota; kingdom Metazoa; phylum Onychophora; class Udeonychophora; order Euonychophora; family Peripatidae; genus Epiperipatus; species Epiperipatus broadwayi. Next base: position 6,219 of record JAQFVV010006346.1, on the reverse strand, counting down.
TCCTTGACCATTAGGTGTCTTATGTGTAGGATGCCGATGCATCATAGCCAGCTGCATTCTTGGGGCCTCCACTTTCCTCATCTTCTCTGATGGCTCTTTTGCCAGGTTGCCAAAATCTATGGTTGTTAGTAGTTCTGCTACCTCTTCCACATTGTCATTCTTCCGGCTTAACAGGATCTGTTGCACCTGTGGTGGCATGTTATGACGGATAGCACGAATGATCTGCCCCTCAGTCATAGGAAAAGCTGTCAAGGACCTCAGGCAAGCCACCTGACGAAGAAAAAACTGGGTATGGGTCTCTGCCTTTGTCATCCCATATTTCTCCTGGAAAACCCGCTGCTGGATCCCCTCCTGTCGCTCCTCACTCCAGAACCTTTTCAATGCTGCAATATGGTAGTCTTCAAAGGTTCCAGGTTTTGTTAGAAGGCTCTTCCACCAGTCACGGGCTGACCCATGTAAATGGTTACTGGCGATAGCTATTTTCTCCCGATCTCCACACCTGTGGAAAAAGAAAAATTCCCTCAAACTATCCAAATGCATCAGTGGACTTTCACCTATTTCCCCTTTGAAGGTCCTGATCTGGATAAATTTGGCTAAATATTGGGTGCTTCCTTCCTCCGTGGTCACCAAGTCATTTGTTTGTAATGTTTTGGCCTGAGCTCCAGACCCCCTATTCTTATGGTGATCAAGCATGACGGAACCCTGATTTGATTCCTCCCGGAAGACCTGGCCTAAATATCCTATGTATTTCTTGTCTAGTAGAGACACCTCTTTGCTTTTACTCCCCATGTTGGGGATCAGTTCTGCCTTGACCTTTTCTGCCAATGCCTTTTGGATCATCTCACTTGGTCCAGTGGCTTCCTCTTCCCCTTCCCTTAATTTCATCACCTCTTCCCTTAATTTCAAAACATTTTCAAGGATTTCCCCTTGGTGGTGTTGCAAGGTCCTTATTTCTTCCTGCTGATGACCTTGTACAGTTTGTGTTTCCTTCCGGATGGTCTCCAGGTCCTCCTGTAGGGTATTTCCCAGATCATCTACTCTTTTATTTATTTTTTCAGCCCCCTTTTTGCATTCCTCTCTAATCTCTTCCCTCTCTGTTCGACCTCTTTCCCACCAGTCATCTATCTTCTTTCGAGTTTCCGCTACATCCTTACAGTATTCACCTACTATCTCTGCCAGCCTAGAAAACCCACTCTTCATCTCTTCTGCTCTTTTACTGTTTTCCTCTTCTCTCTTACTGTGTTCCTCTGCTCTCTTACTGTGTTCCTCTGCTCTCTTACTGTTTTCCTCTTTACTCTGTATATTCATGGTTAACATCAACTGGTATAGGTCTCAAATCCCCAGATACTCCTCTTGGTTTTGGTTCTTTGGGACAAGGGGTGACTCTTTAATCTCCTCAGCCATCACCAGTTCCTCCACAGGGCTCTCATCGATGCTACTGCTCCCGTCTGTCTCCGCTTCATACATTTCTTGTACCTTGTCACTCTCCATTATTTTCCTTGTACTCTAATAATCTATTTAACAATTTTCTCTTTATATTACTACTTTAAATTTTCATAAAAGTTTATACCTTCCCCCTCTCTGATCTCCTATGCATCTCCATCTTTTTCCCCATCATTCCCACATGCTGCCTGCTCCTTTCCTTATATTTAGCCTAAGTCCATGCCTGCCTATCTACTATTCAACTGACACAATATCCCATGTACCATAAAAGCAAATCAAAACAAATTTGTATATAGATATATATAAAAAGTATTAAAAAAAAATTTCTCTTACCCTCTTAAAACCAGTCACTGCCCCCTTTGTTTACAGGTTTCTTGTTCTGCTGTGCCCAGAAAACTGCTAAGATCTAAAAATGACAACTTTCACACAATCATCACACTCTATTACTCCAATGTCACCCCCCTTTTGTTTATATCCACATCAGTCTATGTCTCCCATCATCATCAATCCACACACCACAGTAATATCCACAATGATTATTGGAATCCTGGCTGATGACAAAATTTATTTAGAGTAAACCAAAGAAAAAAATTCTTTTCAAAGATTATCTCTGGGCGCCATGTCACCAACCACAATCCAATACAACATCAAAACCCATGTAAAAGGCTTGAGAAACAATCTCTATATTTTATGGAAGTGAGTGAATAAATACAATTGCCTCATATTGGCATTAAACCTGAAAATTATCTCTACATATTTTACATAAAAAAATTTTAAATCAAAATCATGGCTCAGGTGCTCAGGGTGTGTGAGTTTATATAATCGTAGCCTCACGTTGGGAAGCCAAGCCCGGAAAAAAAAAATATATACCACCCTGTAACGTTCAGAATCGTATGATTAGCCAACAAGATTCAGAGACCTAGCAAAAGTACTTCAAACCCAGTATGTTCGGGATATGGTAGTCGCGGAACAGTACTAAGCTTTAACCTATTTGCCAGTGCTCCAAAATCTCCACTATCCAACCAACGCTCCTGATGCTACTAATGGTTATCGTTTTTCTTCGGTCCCGGTGGTCAGGGTAGAAACAAGGACTCTCAATTCAAACCTAGCCTATCATGCACTAGACTTTATTAATTTAATCTCAGATATTCACTAAATACTATGATATAGCTTAAACTATTATTATTAATATTTCATAGGTTTTGAATACATACATATGATTTAATCAAGTGTGGATATAGATGAGTGGATATGATGAACCAGGGAATGACATGACAACGGTATAGATATATACAATTTATTAATACAATTAGAAAATATAATTAATAACAATCATGTTTGGATCTAATCATGATCCATGTATGGGATTACATTTTTTTTTTTTAAACCAAAAATAAATAACAATTACATTTGATGATCAATAGTGATAATAGTACATAATTTCAGTATCCCCAGAATAAATATATGGTTTTACAAGAGGTCACCTGACAATGACAATTAAGGTTGTGAAATATATAAAAATAATAATTACAATAATGAACCTCAGTATTAGATGTATGTGTGTACATTACAATGAAATCATACTGGATTCCATGACAATAACAATTGTGATTCAATACAAAAAAAAAATTAATTAACTAGAAATGATAGTTACACGCACAGTAAATAATCAGTATTATACTGTGTGCCAGCATAAAACGAAATTTTATATTGAGAGTGATAATATTTTATCAAGAAATATGCCACTATAAAATTAATATGCCAATTTTTGGAGAGCAAACACAATACCTGGTTATATTAAGTTAGAGGCCAAATGAATATATATAATAAATTTATGCGTGTGTTTACATACATAGGGAAAGTAAAGTATATATGTATTTGTCATTACAATATTTTATTGTTAGTCTTCTCAGCAGGAGTTATGGACAAAAGCATAATGTTATTACCCTTTATTATTAATAATTATATGAAAAATATGGCTTATCTATTTCCCACAGAATTAACAACAGGTATGATTAAGAAATCTAATTACAGCGTTCAGTAGCGTCGGGGTTTGAATCCTGTGCTGGCTATATTATTAGCATTGGCAAACGTGGGCCAATCTTCTTTGTCGAGCAGTAATGTATATTCCTATAGTAACACATCCGCATTCAGCTTGGCTTGTGTAGGAAATAATAGAGCGTGGGTTTTGAATCACTATCTTTATAGAGTATACCCATTCATCGGCTCAAAGAAAGGCATGTCTATCTCGTATCGCCAAGATCGGTAAAATATCCGCGTGGCAGACTGCATAGCAATGCTCGACATATTTTTATTAATAAAAGCCATACATATTTTTATTATTAAAAGCCATATAGGCACAGATCAATGTATTAAGCTACTGATATATTTGCCCATTAAAAGCATTAATTTATATCTGCATAGATGTTTTTCCTAAACCTGTCTTTAATAAGTAATAATGGAGAAATCCGACAACCATATCTTATAGGCTATAAAATGCCCAAGTATTTCAAATATGAATCTAAACTATAAAATGCTAAGGAGGCAAAAAAAAATACTACTGCTGAGATATTTCTTTCCCCAAATGCATGCCTCACTAAATATACATATAGAGTGAGATGAACTCATATCTTTGCAATAAGTAATATTGCCTATTTTAAATTTTAAAAGAAGAACTAGCATTATTATCATTATTATTTTTACATTTAGATAAACGCATACACACTTATATATATATACCATTCTACCTTCTTTAATTGTCACAAAGAATCTTAATTTAAATCAAATAAAATAATTTGAACACATTTATATTTTTAATTTCTTTACCAAGATACTGTGATTATGCATATACGGGAAGAGGGCGGATTTTTTTATATATTTGATTTCTTTTCTATCTCTTTTTTTTATTATTAAATAAATGACATTTTTCACTAAGTCAGAATTAGACGGATTTAAGAAATTTAACTTTGACTGATTCTTATTTTATCATTCAAAATGAATCGTTACCCCTTTCCCACTTTAGATTCGGGATAAAACAAACAAATTTTTATATAAATTAGTTTCATAGTGTAATATCATTTATACCCATATTTAACTAAATTGGCACAAAGAAATTAATCAATCAAATATATATTATACTTAAAAGAACATACCGGCATATCTCAAAATAAAATATAGAAAAGCTGCAATTTTAAACTCTCTAATAATCTTTTTGTTCTACTTAGAATTATACATTACACTTTTTTCTGTTGTTTGAACCATTAATAAGTAATGGTTAAAATTTAAATTGACTTGTTAAAACAATAATAAAAATAAACTAAACACTCATATATGTATAACCGTCCTATTGAAACACATTTTCTTAAGATAGTCTTTTGCGAATTTTATGAATCTAATGAAATTAAATGTTCGCATTTTTTTTTTTTATAGAAGGTATTTTTAAGATATAAATAATTTTTTTTTTTTTTTTAAAGATAGAAAGTTTATACTTGCGATGACAGTGTCACTTTTGCTTGATGCAGATTTTTTCTGCCGATTCATTCATTGACAGGGTCGGCCTTGGGCTTCACTGGATTCAGAATAGACTGGCTTCAGGTTGCTTCTCTATTTTTCTTCGATGGACCATTGTGTCACTTTGATTGAGGCAGATATTTTTTTCAGGTTCATTCATTATTAGGATCGATCTTTGGCTCTGTCGAACCCAGGATAGGCTGGCTTCAGGTTGCTTCTCTTTTTCTCTCATAGCAGCAGCATGGGATTTGTCTCTCCTTCTCTTCTGTAGATGCATTTTTCTGGAGACTTTCCAGAGAAAGGAAAAGTAGTTTGTACTACTCAAAAGTCATATCGTGGATCTTTTCTCTAACTGCTTGACTTTGAATTAATTAACTGCTTGACTTTGAATTAATTAACTGCTTCTAACTGCTTGACTTTGCATTAATTCTCCAACTGCTTAACTTTGAAGTTAATAATTTGAATCAATTACTCTCCCTGCTTGACTTTGAAGAATTTGAATTGAATTGAATTCCCTGGTTCTTTTTCTTTGCTCTATATATAATATTTTTTTTCTAAGCAAGGCTTTGTTTTCTATATATATATATTTTTAACACCTATAATATATTTTCCTTGGTTAGAAACGAAAACAGACCGCATGATTGATTTTTCTTTTTTTAATTACATCAGTTTAAAGATTTTTAGGATTTACATCAGTTTGAAGATAAGAAAACAATTCAATACTCCCATGCAACTAGCTGCGTTGATCTTTCAGTTTAAAGATAAGAAAAACAATTCAACACTTCCTTGCAACTAGCTGAGTTGATCTTTTACCAAAAATAGGTGACACAATCGAGATAAGATTACACAAAGTTATAAAATCTTACTTGCCTTTTAATCGCCTCAAGGATGAGAAAAATGAATTCACACTTACATGCAACTATATTTTTCAGAATGTTTATGAAAAAAAAAAGCAGAGTCATCAAAATGTTATTCGCAAGGAACGAACTGCCTTTAGGATAAAGATATACGACAATGGAAATATATTTTTCTTTCCAAAAATATATACATAAAAAAATGCACTTCAATAGAACAATTTACACATACATAAGTCCACTCATTCGTAAAGTCATACACCTGCACCTGCATATATCCCCTTTAGCAAACAAGCAAAAATAAAAAAAATGAAAAATTAAATATTTGAGTTTTAAAATATATATATGTATACTAATTTTACCAACTAACATGAAGCTCTGTGTGTTCATACACACTGAACGCTTCAATATA